>CM040428.1:84293557-84640125 GCA_022702705.1 Papilionanthe hookeriana x Papilionanthe teres | reverse complement strand
AAAACATCTTCAATTACTCATCAAGATAGAACAATATGCAGCAGAAATTAAATCTAAACTAATCATGCCAGAATGAAATTCACTAAATAAAAATTTAATTAGCATAGTAGGTATCAACAAGGGAATATAAAAATATTCTTCATGTCTTATATAAAATTGTAACACAAACACAAACACACATAATAAATGAGGTCAACTTATCATTTAACACTTCGCATCTCACTAACTTACATCAAATTTTTAACGGAATCACTACACTAATAAATTAGATACTTTAGAATGATTTTATAAATTATAATCCCCAAGATAAGATTATCCCTGATATATTGGTTCACGTGCACCAAACTCAAACATCATCTAATCCCATTAATTAAGCACCTCTAACAGTTATAAATCATAGTGTAAGATCATCCTAATGTTATTAATCAAATAAGTTCACGACTCCTACCAAATGAAAGCAAAGTTAAAGAAAGAAAGTAACAAAATTGAGATGGATCGTTACTGTTCAAATTTATGATATCTCTTGTAAAACTCAAGTCCGAGTAAGAACAGAGTTAGTGAACTCGTCAATCCAATTATTACAATAGAACATACAAGTCTATCCATAATAAGAAGTTAAGGAATCACCTCCTCATGACACACAAAGATCAAATCAAACAACTAACAATCCAAAAATCCACCAATTAAGAATCAAAATGATTAATCCACACTAAAACAAACACAATACAACACTAACAATCATGACTCTCAAGCATACTAAATCAAAGCACACTGATAACTTTGAGTTGCCTCTCATAAAGCGCTTGGTTTAACATCGCTAGGCCGACAAATGATTCCTCCTGGATAAAAATTCCATTTAAGTAATACTCGATCAATCACCCAATCATTTTCAGATCTAGGGATTCCTACAAAATTCTCAAATTTTAATTTTTTATTCAGCTCTTCCTTTTCAGATTGATTTATATCATTGTTCCTCATATTTCTTTATAGATCCAATATTCTTCTATTGATTTTCTGAATTTGCATATTAATATCATCCTTTAAATTTATAATAAATGGATCTCTATAAGATAATTCAAGTTCTCCCAAATTTTGGATCAGATTCTCTCTAGATAATTCAGATTCAGGATCATAATCTTCAATGCTACTCTTCTGTTTCAAGTTATCTTCCAATTCTTACCCTTGGAAATTATTAAATGATGGAGGTAGTCTTTTTATATCTATCTTAGTTGAGGAAATAAGTTTTTCCATTTCCTTATGAATTTCTACCAATGGTCTTTCAATATTCTTATCCTCTTTTCTCAACTCAAAGTTCTTTTGAAATATATCCTCAAATTTTCTTCCAAGTCTTAGTTCGATCTCTTTATCTTGTTCATCATTCAATTCATGTTTTTCTTGTGATTGAGTCGAATTTAAAGATATAAAGACTGGTGGTGTAGATGAATTCCCTAAATAGGCTTTAAAATTATATGGGGTACATCCATCTTAAGTTCATGAAATTTTTCAATAGATGGAATAAAAATTTGGTAGCATCCATCATTTTACACCTCTCCTGAACATACATACAGTCTTCTTTATATAAAATTTTCAACTCATCATGAATGTCAATTTCGCTCTCATCTGTTAACTTAGAAAATCAATTGTATCCATAAAAAATAATCATCATCTTTTCTCTCAGCTAGATCATTTATGTTCTTTTTAGGTTTGATCTCAATGTTACTAGGAAGTGTTCCCTGGGGTCTATTGCTAAGTGAATTAGCAATTTATTCCAGTCGATTCTCTATGTTTCTAATCGCAGTATTTTGACTTTGCAACTGGTTTCTCATTTGCAATACCACTTCTTTTATAGACATATTCTTATCATCAAATTGTTTATCATTGTTAGATTCTAGTGAATATGAAGGTCTATAGCTTGTGTTACCCTGACTAAATTGGGGTAACACAAGCTATAGAAACCTAGAATATGTTAGGCTGGGAGGATACTGGCTCTCACTCTAGAGCTCTCACTTCCCTTCATCTGAAGGCTAACTCTCTTTTTAGTTTCCAAACGCTAGGACCAAATTAGGGATTTTAGTCTGTCACCCTAAAATCTCCAATTCAACGCCCTTCAAAGTACATTTCCCTATTTATTTGCAGTCAACCCCTATGACCATCCATGGAATTTAAATGTGGTTCCACTTTGTTGAGAATTACACCACGCTCTTAGATCATAGCATAATTACAACGAATTTTAACACTACAACGAGCTCTTTTTGTAATGTAAATGAAGTGCAAGTAAAAAACCTTCACATTTATAATTAAAAAATCTTTTAGCAAGCATCCCAATATCCTAAACTTGAATCCTACTCATTGGAAAAGAAAAGTAAAATGAAAATAATTGCATAATCTTCTTATTCCACCATTTCCAAAGAAGAAGAAAGAGTTAGAGAAAGACATCTCAAAGCACGAAGAAAACACAACAGAAAACTTCATTTCAAAGCAAATCCACAAAATAAGTGTTTGAAAAATTATAAGATAATAAAGAACACAATACTTAGTTTTTCCCCTTGAAATAAAGAAGATATCTCCCACAAAGTTTTCGTTGTTCCATGCAATGCTAGTACCAACTCTTACAAATTCTCTCAAAATCCCCTCATCAATCTCTTTAAAAAAGGTAGAAATCTATATGTATACTTCTATTCTATTATCTCTAAACATTCTCCACATTTTTCCTAACATCTACCACCCTTTTTTGGCTTCAAATTTTCTTTAAAATAGTGTAGGGATGAATTTCCCAAGAGGTGCTTGAAGTAACCTTACAAAAAGTGTCAAGATTCGATGTATGTGGCTAATAACCGCTTCTGGCCTGGTCCGGCGCTATCTGGGCGCTATCCAATGCTATTTCCAATGATATTATTGTGCTTTCTAGACTCTGGAGCAGTCCGGTGCTGGATAGGGCGCAGCTCCACCGTTTTGCTTCGTTTGGCTCTGTTTCAGCTCTATTCTCCCCATTTCAGTTGCGTTGTGTTCCTAACAGATAGCCCTACAAAATAAACATAAAACAATATTTTTTTAAAGTGTAATCTCATTCAAAAATATGCAAGAAGTGTAAAAGAGATTAAGCAAAGAAATACTTATCAAAATGTGCCAAGACAAAATTTATTTTTTTGCTCATTTTTACTCCAAATTGCACCATTTTTGTTTCATTTTCTTCAAAAGTCATTTCTTGTACCTAAAACCAAAAAACATACAAAATACCTTCCCTTATAGTGTAATATCATAAAAAATAGGTATAAAATAGACATTAAAAAGCAATCAAATTTTCAGTGGATAGCTAACTAAAAATTGGCTTCACTTTAGTTATCTTAAGGAAAAAGGCTTAATTACATTTATGAACTAATTCTTAATGTATTAGCATCTTTAGTAGTAGATTTCTCATATAATTATTTTCTTTTAATTTTTCTAAGATTCATAAGTATGTCGAATTACATTTATTCTTGAAATGAATAGAAATTCAGAACTCTTAGACTTAATTACTCAATATTCTTATATTTTAGTTTTAGCTGAGTTATTAAAATTTTTTATAAATTTTCACTATTGCATTTATAGGACAAAAACTATGGAAATCTTTAAGTAAAACCCACTACCATGAGTTATAAATGTTTACATAGTAAAAGGGTTATTTGAGGACAAGTAGTGCTTATGTTTGGGGGAATTGATACGCCTTAAAATTACTTGTTTTATATGGGCATTTTTATGCTTATCTTTGATGATATTACACTTTAATGAAATGTATTTTGCATTTTTTTGGTTTCAGATATTGGAAATTAAATTTAAAGAAAAAAGTATGAAATTGGAGGGAATATGGTGTCACTGAGCATTAGTGCCTAAGCGCCATAATCTGGACGATTTGGGCGCTCAAGCGGCAGATCCAATGCCAGGCGCAGAGCAGTTATTTGGAGCTTCTAGAAAAGTGGAGCCTAGGTGCCACAGTTGGGCGCCTAGGTGCCACAGTTGGGCGCCTAGGCGCCAGAGTCGGTTTGAGCAATATACACTGAATTTGGTTGAATTTAGAAGAGGTGTCTGAAGAAAACCTTAGTTATTTTCAGAGATGTTTATATTAGAATGAATTATGGATGGAAAGGGAGTTTTTGAAAAGAGAGGAGGAGTTTTAGGGGTGTTTGTAGATGTTCGAGTGTGAGTTTAGTGTGTGAGACCACCATAGTGAGAGTGTGGTTAGTTCTTGTGTTTGTGTGAGTCTTGTGGAGTTAAGAGCAGTCAAAGAACATTAGAGTTTTCTTAGGTAGAAGCCTAAAGATAAGTATTGTGAATTTTTGTTTGAGTTTTACTTTATTATGTGAATTTGATCATCTATACAAATATATGTGTTTTTGAGTTATCTCCATGAATTCCGAGTAGTTTTTTTTCTTTCTCCTTGCTAAGATAATTAATTATGTGCAAGATGAGAATGATTTGAAGGTTTCTTTTTAATTTAAAAGTTGTAATGGTATTTTCACTGGTCCTTCGTTGATTTTTTAAAATGGCTACTCGTGGAGTTAAAATCCGTTGCGAAACATATTGTGCTGAGAGGGCTATGATTTCACTCAACTAGTTAGTGCTACACTAACCTTATGAGGAGGGTGACCAAAATCTAACGATAGTGCAAAATAGGGAGATAAGTTTTGATGGGCTTAGAATTGCTGTTTCTAGGGTAATATGCTAGATTCTTATCAATTCAGTTTAGATTTCAGATCAAAGGGTCCCTAGTAGGTCCTATAGAGAGGGCACAATGGGTAATCTGGAGGTGTGTGGCCAGAATCTATTTAGCACGATTACACAAGTTGGAACAAACTTTACACTAGCCATTGATCTTTACTAGGGAGTAAAGAATGGGTATCCTCCAACTTGTCATAATAGAATATTTTTATCTTTAAACATTCAAATTCTACACTGATTATGATCACTTTGCAAGGGTAAAGATCTTTTTATACCATTTGAACTTTCTTTCAAACTGTGTTAGTTTAGAAAATTTACACTTACTTTCTGCTTAGAGATCTTGCATACATTTAGTTTTAATCCTTTCAAAATACTTCAACATTCTTATCCTATAAATTTTGTCTGTAATTTCAATAGAAGTCTTTCTAAATCATTATAAAAAGTTATCGCTTCTCTGTGGGATCGACATTGGGGTTTTCAAAGAAAGCTCCATATTACTTGAAAAGATACATATACTTTCATAGTACTCATAGTGTGAAAAATTATTATTTATTTTTAAAATCATTTTATTTGTTCACACTAGAAGCTAAAATATAAATTGTGTCAAGGTTTTTGCCAACTTTTGAATATATAAAATATCTATGTAATTGTGGCTCAGGTCAATGACTGAACAATTGAAGCATCTGACTGAAGAATCATGATCTGAACCAATCATCTGACGACTAACCGCTTGATCAAGTTGGCTAACAGGCAATGTAGGTGGATCCAATCGGCGGACCATGCTTAAGGTACCAGCTACTTAAACTCTTTTGCAAGGATGTTTGGTTGCAACCAGTCGACCGACCAAATTTTTTTTGACAAAAGTAATCATCACACAACCGGTCGCCTTGGTCGACCAAACTCAAACACCATGGCCAACTTAGCTATTGTAATATTTGTAAATTGTAATGCAAATCTAATAATAAATTAGCACATTAACTGCATTAAGGGTGATTTCCATAACTGTTCCCTCCTTTTGGTAAATGTACCAATAGGTCTCTATAAATATGGGCAGAAGATAAATAAAGGTACTTTCCCCCCTACTTCTCCACTTGAAATTTTCTGACTGATCTACCCTCTCTCTCTCTCTCTCTCTCTCTCTCTCTCTCTCTCTCTCTCTCTCTCTCTCTTCCTCATTCTCTCCTGGCTCTAACTCTCGAGACATGTCTTACCAAAGAAGAATCCAGGATTCAACAAACAAACTATGACTCATTCATAATTATTAAAATAGGTCTCTAAGCAATTTCTAGCTGTTTTCATATAAAATTATTAAAATTTGGATCATACATCCAATTGTATGTACTATTACTAGAAAATCTATATTGGCAATCTATATGATTGTGAATTGTATCTATGATCAAGTGGTAACATAATTAATAGTCTTAAAGCTTTTAGAAGGCATGGTCAAATGAACACAACACTTATTGGATGAGTATATCGAAGTAGTTTTAATTCTTGCTCAAAATAGATGAGAAATTTGACCTTTTAATATGAGGTTTATCTTCAACATTTATATTTGAGTTATTATGGAATTTATTTGAAAGTTCACAATATTTGCATCGGTGTTATTTCTGTATAGCGCCAATATATGGTAGCAATCATATTTGACTTGTGGTATATGTGTTAATCGAAATGGAAGAACCTATATTTAAGAACACTTGATCTCGGAATTTTCTCATATTTCTTTTGCATTGATCCCAAATAAAGTAACCTAAGCACTATGAGTTCATCTCATTTAGGTTTCCTACTTCAACAAAACTACACATGCTTCTAATGATTAGCAGTAGTTTGAAGTTTATACTATGTTAGTTTTCCTATCTTGGATGCATATTGGCCCTGCTCACACATGCACCCATTTGAGCTCTACCTTTCATGTAAATTTTCCTTCAAAGGTCTGCATGAAACTATATATTTCTTATGTAATAAAAGGTAAAGAATCTCATTGTTTGAGAGCCATGCAATAGAATTTGAAAGCCTTGTATTTAAATTGATTGAAATAAATTGTACGATTCTAAAGGATTATTTAGGTACTCAATTAATATAATAAAACATGTAATTGCCATATGTATGTTGTTAGGCAAAGTTGTAAAAAAGACTATGGTAGGAGACCGGTTCGTTGTTTAATGTATCGTACTCTTCCTTCTTGCTTATTGTTCATTTATTGTTTTTAGGAGATATCTAGAGATTATTGTATTTTTATGATTTTGCTTACGTTTGCATGCTTTTTTATAAGTGTAAAAATCTAGTTCATTGAATATGAAGAATGAGTAGTTGAATGTTCAAAAGGTTCAACAGGAGTTGAATTGGGGTAAATATATGATAAATATGCCAAATTTATATCTAGAGTCTACATGAGACAATAAATAATGATATTTTTAAATATAATAATAATAATATATGATAATCCGCGACGTTATTGTTGGTTGTAATCCGCTATTTTTGGTGTTGCGTTCCATGGGGGTTATTCAAGGCGTTATTGTTGGTTGTATCCCGTGCGCGGTGTTATTCCAGCTCGTATAGCGCCACAGATTTCTGGTGTTGTCGTTGGTGGTACTCCATGGTTATTCTCAACGCGAACTTGGTGTTATTTGCGGTAGTATCTCAGGTAGTATTAATAGTATTCTGCGGTTTTGCTTCGTGTTATTCCTCGGCGAGTTCCGTGATACTTCCTGTTATTCCTCAGTGAGTTCACGACATTCATGGTGTTATTTTGACCTTACAGCAGGTAGTTTTTTTGTGGTTGGATTCAGGAATTTTTTTGGGTTTATGCTAGTAGTATCGAAGTCATTTGGATTCCCAACGCCTGCTATCCCTACAATGTTGGATAAATTAGCTCCCATGCAGACTCTCTCCGCTCCAAAAAGAAGCCATCTCCCCATATAACCTCAGATCTTTTTATATTTGTTTTTTGAATGATTTTCTAGTTTATGTTTTGGGCTATACTTGTATTTTTTTTGTTACTTTTATTGAGTGTGTTGTATACCTTGTAAGTTGGTTCCTTTCACCCGCTCACTAAAGACTTTGGATCTTCTTTTTTATGCCTTCGGATATATATATATATATATATATATATATATATATATATATATATATATATATATATATATATATATATATATATATATATATATATATATATATATATATATCTGAGAGTTATGCCTAAGGATGAGAGTGTACAGATGGATGTGCATGAGTAAATTCAATGGCACGGACGGTTCCGTCTAGATAAGAACCAATAATAAAGTAGCACCATTTTACCCATTCTTATAAATGAAATTAATATATCCATTCATATTTTGAAGATGTTAATTTTGAGTTTCATAGAGATAAGATTATAAATTACATTGACTTGAAGGCTCCAATACAGGTGCCCTATCTTTTTGCTGATCATCCTCACCTAAATCCATATTATTTAAACAATAAGTTAATATATTTTGTACACACTTGTACAAATTATTCAAAAACAATCTATATTTTCCCCATCTTTTAAAATTATACACATACACACAGAGATAGAGAACTAATGAAGATAACCATATATTTCTTTCTTTTTATATCCTTTTGGCATGTCTCAGTTTGACTAATCAATGTTGAATTTTGAATAAGAAAGTATTATATTTGTTATTTAACTTGAATAATCCAATCTTTTTTGTTCCAAATCATGAACTAAATTTCCTGTAACACATCTAAGTATTTACCAAGTAATGTGCTACAGGCTTCCAACCACTACTGAACACATGATTTACGCTTCTTAAAGAGCCCAACTTGACCACCGAATTTTTAGGTGAGCCATACCTAACCATCTCCAATTCTTTCTGCTCAGTTAGTTAGCAAAACTCTCTTTGTCTTACAAAAACCCGCAAAAAGTTAAGTAAAAACCAGAAGAAAAAATAGAGCCTAAGATTAACAAGAGAAACCAGTTCATGGAGGCAGATAGATAGCATCTAACATATATGTAGATAAGCCAATAATTATACAAATAAGATAAAAAAAATTAAGTACTCTCATTCCTAATTTCGACATCTAAAAAAGAAAAATGAAAACAAAATTATAATATATAACCGATCAGTTGGTTTCAAGACTTCTATAATCCAGCACTCCTCTGCTAAGCCCAAGGAAGACACCACCACACTTACATTCAGCACTGTTCTTCACACCCAATTTACAGCTGAAACAAATACGCATCAAAGCTCCACCATTCAATACTCCATAATCACAACTTTCCTCCTTTTTCTCATAAGGCGGGCTTATGCTGAGCTCCAGATTCAAGTCAGGGCACCGCCACTTCATCTTCTTCTTCTCCTCCTCCTCCTCGTCCGCGGACCGCCTCCACATAACCATATTTTCGCTACCATTACTGCTGCTGCTGCTACTGCTACTGCTGCTCTTATTTCCTCCTTCCTCCTGCTTAACAAAGTCCGCCGTTTTCTCATCTCCTTTAAAGAAGGATATCGTGTTGCTCGCTTGTATTTCATGAAGAGGTCGGTGCGTCGCCGGATCTATCCCCCTGCTAATCAGTTTTCGTTTTATGTGCGTGTTCCAGTAATTCTTTATCTCATTATCTGTTCTGCCCGGTAGCCGCGCAGCTATCAACGACCATCTGTATCAGAAATCTCAGTAAGAAAGCATGAAATTAATAATAATAATAATAATAATTAGCTTTAGAAATTGAGGAAGATATACTTGTTGCCAAGGAGGCTGTGAAGTTTAATGATGAGCTCATCTTCATCCTCGGTGAAGTTCCCCCGCTTGAGGTCTGGGCGAAGGTAGTTGATCCACCGAAGCCGGCAGCTCTTCCCGCATCTGAGGAGGCTGGCGGCCTTGGGAAGAGATCGCCAACAACCCTCGCCGTTGGCCTTGATATAAGCTATGAGGCGCTCATCTTCTTCCTTTGTCCATGCTCCCTTGTTGGTGTGAGCTTTCTCACAACACGGCGATCTTCCCATGATGATGTGAAGTCTTCTTTGTTTCTGCGTCTCTCTGTGAAGCACCAATTGATGAGGTTGGAGGTGGGATGAGATATATAAGAGTTTGACTATGAGAGAGAAAGGTAGGGGGAGTTAAGTAAAGTTCATAGGGCGCTTCTAGAAGAGATTTGGTAAGAATGATGGTGGGGGGAAGAGGAAGGAGAGTGGATGGTGGTAGGCTATTACTTTTTTTCTTCTTGTTGCTGATGATGACATCAGAAGATATTGTGTTACCAGTTTTAAAAAAGGAAGACTTAAATTCATGGAGATATATTATATTAGGTTATGGTAGGTATGAGGATGGGATACCTAATTAATTAAAGGAGGATGATGAGGGCTGATTCAGGTGTTATCTTGTTTGGGCGGTTATTATTTATTCTGCTCCAATGCCATTGCCCCACTTCTGCTCTTATCTGTGTCGAGCTGAGCCAGAATCATGTAAGATATATTGTTCTATTCTAATGTTATATATGAAGATTATTATTTTTCTTTATTTTTTAATTTTTTTTATTTTGAGTGAAGAAGTTTAATCAACTCAACTACTCATGATAAGCAGTTATGAAGCTTCAACCATTGGAAAGGAGGGCGGATTCCATCTTGGTTTTTTGTAGAAGATGAGGGCTTCTCACACTGCTTATAAATCTTACCTAATTCAAACAGTACTGTTATATTGATAAGAAATTTTGTTTTAGAAAATGAAATGTTTCAAAATTTTCTTCATTTTAATGTGAAATATTTATGAGTTTTTTTTTATTATTATATATGTTTATGGAGATTCTAAAATTTATTAATTTTTTTGGGCAATTCTTATGTATTTACGTACCTAACAACTACATATTAATATTTATATTTATAAAACTGAAATCTTTAATATCACATCAAAAATATTATTTTCAATAAATTTTAAAAATCAAATACATCTTTTATTACATAATTTTGTAACATGAAGGTGTTATAAATGTAAATATCAATTTTGATGTGCTAGATATGTAAATCCATAAGTATTGTGCGGTAGGTATGTAAATTTCCCTAATTTTTAACATAACCACATATATATATATATATATATATAATGATGTCGAGAGAGAGAGAGAGAGAGAGAGAGAGAGAGAGAGAGAGAGAGATTATATGCCTATAAAATCACTTTGCACCTAACTTCACATATGATATGTAATTCAGCGCTCAAAGATATGATTTTATTATTACTTTTTTATTGTTGTTGTTTTGAGAGTGATGTGTAATCATAAGAGTCACTTAAATGTTGAAGGCCTCTGTGGATAAGTTAGTAGTAGGGGTGTAAACGAACCGAGCACGAATGAATAGAGTTTGTGTTTGTGTTCGGTTAGAAATTTAATTTGTTAGAAATAAGCTCATGTTCCAAATTGTTCATGAAGTCACTGTTCATATTCGTTTCTTAACGAATGAGTTGAATACGAGTCGAACACAGCTTATTCGCGAAAGACGAGCCGATTTAACAGCCCTAATACTAATATAAATATAAAAATAATATATTATATTAATTACATAACTTATATTATATAAATATATAATATCTATATTAGTATATTACTAATATATTATATTAATATATTATTATTATTAATTTATTATATATTATAATTTATAAAATTTAATTTTTAAAATATCATAAATTTTTTATATATAATTATTTTAAATTATTTTATATTTCGAACAATAATGATTCGAACATGAACGAACACATCATTGTTCGTTTTTGGTTCGTTTAACAAACCGAACGAAAAAATATTGTTTGTGTTCGTCTCGTTTAATTATCGAACGAATCGAACACGAATCTTTCAACAAGCGAACACATGACTCGTTCGCGAACAACGAGCTTTTTGACAGCCCTAGTTAGTATAGAGTGTTCCTCTCAAATTAGAAAATCTTAGTTCGAAGCACATTCTAATAACAGTTACTAATCATTAATTTCTTAGCTAAGCTGGTATAACAATTATGTACATGTAAATGTAATTAATATACAATAGTCATAATTTTCTCTAAAAAAATTAAGGGGCATTTTCATAGATACCAATATATTTCTATATATTTACAAATCTAACTCCTAAATTTTACTTTTTTACATAGTTTGAATGAAGATTTGGATGAAAATTAAGAGCATAGATTTTTTTATTTTGCATCAATACTAGAAATTTAAAAATTCAAATATACAATTTTATTTTTTATTTCATAACTTAAATATTATGTTTTATTATTTATATTTGAAAAATTACCAGCATCAAAATTTAGATCGACTTTTAGAACTCTCAATCGACCAAAAGTAAAGACAAAATCTGAACCGTACGTTGGCTTCAAAACCTTGATAGAATTGATCACTACAAAGCCAATCAATTAAGTTCAAAATATCTCATTTATTATTGTCCGTAATGATAGAAGTTGAAAATGAAATGTAACTATACTCTATTATAGAGCCTGTATGGCCAAGGAAATGTGACTTGGTACTTGGTAGAATGGTATGCCTTTCTCACAAGATGATGTCATTTAAGCTTGAGATAGAAAAGTAGAATAATCTTACAGGGATTGCTGACCTCAATGATGAAAGTAATCATTCAAAATTTTAAAATTTTTAATTATTTACATCAATCTTCTTAGTTGTTGCTCAACGATATTCTCAAAAAAAATATATAATTTTCTCTTGAAGTAGCAACATTCTTGCACTTGTGAAAAGTTCAATCAAGGGAGGTTGGATTTATTGTAAGAGATATTTTAAGGAGGAGATTATAAGATTTTTACATATATATATATATATATGTATATATATATATATATATATATGTATGTATGTATATATATGTATGTATGTATGTATATATATGTATGTATGTATATATATGTATGTATGTATGTATGTATGTATTTATTAAAAGAAACTGATATTTGACGGATGCCAAAATATCGATTTCTACATGCGTCGAGGGTCCATGATAAGAATCTCGCGCCGTGTGCTCGTAATTCGAACCTCCACGCACCACGGCGAGGATCCACCATTCTTGCGGATGGGAGTTTCGGTGGCACTCACCTCCACTTGGACAACGAATGCGAGACACACACACACACACACATATATATATATACATACATATATACATATATATATATATATATACATATATATATATATATATATATATATATATATACATACATACATACATACATACATACATACATATATCTATGAGTGTCCAAGCGCGCGTGCGCCGCGTAGTATCTGTGTGTGTGTGCTCGCGCGCGCGTGCGCCTCGTACTTGGCTCGGTGGGGCCGGGCTTCGTAAGATCCCGAAGGTCGGAGATTTGAATCCCACTCGTGGCGTGGGGGATTCGGTCTGTTTTGGCACACGATGCGGGCTCTCATCATAGAGCCTAGCAAAGAAAAACCGATATTTGGGCATCTGTCAATTATCAGTTTTGTTTATAAATATATATATATATATATATATATATATATATATATATATATATATAGTTAAAAAAGCGACGGAATGCTCCTTACGCTTTAAATCAAAAAAGAGAATACAAAAAGGGAAAGAGTTCCTGCTACACACCCCATACAACACACACAAGAAGAAAAAACCTAAAGAAACTCAGTCCCAAAGAGGAGGAAGTCCTACTAAAACCCACAATATAACTCACAAAAAATAAAAATCTAATGGACCTCCAACCTCCAAAATCAAAGATACAAATCATTGCGAGCAATTAAAAGCAAATCCGGAGGAGAAACAGAAGTGACATGAACCGAAGGCCGAGACAATCCAACTTTAGCCGCCCAATGAGCCGCCATATTTCCACTACGCTTGGTATGCGATCACCAAACAACCAAATCCTTAGCTAAAGCAGCAATAGTCTTTACCTTATAAGAGATGCTCCAATGTATATCCACCTTCAAAACACAAGATCTCCATAAAAGTAAATAGTCAGTCTCACAAACAATAAATCGCCAACCATTAAGTTTTGCAACCAAGAGGCCCAAAATAAGAGCGTTAGCCTCAGCAACTAACGGATTCAAAGCACAAGTGCTAGCAGAAAACCAACATAAAACCGAACCAACACTATTCCTGCAAAGCCCTCCAATACTAGCACAATTAGGCTTCCAACACCCATCTACATTAATCTTTAAGAAAGGTTCAGGAGGCCTAAACCAATGCACAGTAGAGAGATTAGTTGTATGAGAAGAAACAGCAATACAGTCAAAAGACTGAAGAAACCTAGCTAAATTCCCCCGCAAATTCATAATAGGAGACATAAGTTTAATACTCTTAAGTAAAAAACAATAAATATGTCGAACAGTATTCGGAAGGAAGGAACGAATTAAGATGCTTAGCAGCATTCACTGAAAGCCAAATAAAACAAAAAACAGAAGCAGAAATAGCCACGAAAAAATTATTACCCATATTCTTCCAATAATCAAAAGCAGCAGAAATACTAGACCAGAGACCAAGACCACCATCAATCTTTAATATATATATACACGTATACTATCTATGTATGTATACTATATATGTATACATATATCTATGTATAATTATATCTCTACATATATATATGTGTGTGTGTGTGTGTGTGTGTCTTTTACTTGTTCAGCTAGCTGTGACCTGTTGGACGAGCAGCTTCTTTGAAAATTATAAGTCCCCTCAGTTAATAGTTTCGAATCCCTTCTAGCCAATGTAGGTACTCAGGGCGGTCCTCAAATAGTTAGACACATGAAAATTATTGGGAGCTCGTATAATAGCCTCTACCCATTCTTTATAAATATATATATGTGTGTGTGTCTTTTACTTTATTATGTCCTTAATATTTTCTTTTTTAATTAAATAAAATATTTTTATTTTTATTCTTTTTGTGAATTAAATTGATTATAAAAAAAAAAGTGCTGTAGTACATAACACTAAGTTCAGCAATCTGTGGTGGATACCTTCTTGCTTTGTAGTTGCCTCGAACAAAACAAATTGTTAGGTACGGGAAGTAGGAGGAAATATCTCTACCCACCTAAATCCCACGTAGCCATAATGGACTCCACATATATTTGCCTTCATTAATTCTAGAAGATAACCTAATTAACTATCTAATTAAAATAATTTATTTATAAACTCCTAATTTTTTTAAAGAATGCTGAAATGAACCTACAACTTATAGAGTTGGATAAAATAATATCTGGGAAGGTGTGGGAAGATATGAAAGGTTGTGTGGTGGGGAGGATTTTTAGGTGAGTTTTTGAGTATCTACCTTTTTTTGGTTTTGTATTCAATTATATTATTAGTAAAATACTTTTAATGAAAGACAAGATAGAATACTATATATGAAATTTACATCAGAACTAAAAAAGCATATAAGTGACATAGAAAGAATCGCTGAAGTGATTTTTGAGGCATTATTTTCTATTTTTTAAAAAGTTGTAAATCAAAACATAAAATTTTTATATTTTTTTTCTTATAAAATTTAATTACTTGGGTCAATAAAGGCAGTCATGATCTATTGATTAAAGAATATTTTTATATAAAATATTATCTTCAAAACATTTTATAATTTATATATATATATATATAAAATAGTAGTATTGTGCCGCGTTCTTGGTCTGTTGGTGGCGGGGTCACTGTAAATCCCCTCAAGTCAGGGTTCGATCCCACCGTGGAGTGAGGGATCAGTCTGTTTAAGCCCATGGCGCGGGCCCTCATCATAGAGCCCAAGCACATGAGAAACCGATATTTAAACCTCTGCAAAATATCAGTTTCTTTCGAGAAAAAAAAAATATTATAGTATCATTATTTTTCTCGAGCATTTCCTAGCAAGTTTGTCATATATACTCTAGAGTTTCAAATATTGATGCTTTTGAAAGTGGGACTGATGAAAAGGTAGGTTCAAAAGTGCTCGACACAAGAAATTGAGTTCAAATAGCCTTACTAACTTGCTGTTCGGGTTTAAGTCTAGAATTTCTACTTATTTTATTTTTAAGTTATCTTCAGGGTGATCGAACTAACTTCCTATTTTAGCCTATTTAATTTTTTAAGTTAGCTACAAGGTAGAGTTGAAATCTACTTTTGATCAAATTTGATCCAAATTTAAGTCTTAAACTTGACCTGTAAATTAAATTCGATCCAAAATTGACCTATAAAATCAATTTCTTATGTAAATGACAATCACGCTTTATATTAAACTAGTTATTTGGGTTAGTCGCAATATTGAGAAAACAGCTGAAACTGGAAGAAAAATGGACGGCCTAATGTGTGCAGGAAAATTTAAGTTTATTTCTAACAATTTATTAAAGGTTAAAAGAGAATAGACTTTTCAATGAATTTCCTACGACTAAAACCGTACCTTATATGCATGCCACATTTCTGATGGTCTCGAGATAATCACTGATAGTCTAAACCTTCAGCTCACAGCAAATTATAAATTGACAGGCCTAACCTATTGGAAAGTTATCTCGTAGTTTCCTCAGTCGTTAATAACCAACGATCCTGTCATTGCAACCGACGGTGAAGCCTGTAGGTTATTAAGAAATTAGTAACTAACGATCACGTGACAGTTGAAAAGCCGTCAGAACCTGTCTTTATATCGAACTAACATCCAAAATCCTTTATCTTTCATTTTTTAGGCGTGCACCTGCCACTGGAGCTGACCAAACACACTTGGATCGCATTTTTACTAGGGTTAACCGTTTTTCGAGTTCTTATAACGAAATCATAAGTAATCTTGGTCTCAATCTTCCTCTATGTTCTTATTTAATTTGAACTGTTAGTTTTTTTTTACAATTTGAGAATTTCTATTTGGAGAAATTTGAAATTTTGATTCGATTTTCTATAGTTTTGGTGATCTATTTACATCTCTTAGGTCTTCCCCAATCCAACACCTCAAATTTAAGGTGAAATTTACATACCTGACACACAAATCTTATGTTTTATCTATCTCACACCTACACTTTGATATTTACATACAAGAAATTTTTGTTTTTTAAATCCATGCAAAAAAAATATCTATTTCACTTTTAAGAATTGAAGATTTTGAAATCGATATTCTTCACGCACTAAAGTATAGCGCTTTACTAATTTATCCTTATGTATTGTGCTTTTCACCTAATAATAATTCCTTAAAAATATAGGTTATATATAAATATTCGTACATGAATGCCATGGAAGTATAATAGATTTTATCCATATAGAAAATAAATCAGTGAAGTGTATTTGAACGGTGTCGAACCCTTCATGCAAGTGATATCTCATCTTTCGATTAACCTATATGAGAGTAGCTTTTGATGCCCATGTTCAAAATACAGAAATCAAGCGCACTAGAAGCTTGACAAAGTTTTATATGATTTATATCTTCAAGGATTTCAACCAAATTATTGGATTTTGACTCCACATGGTAAGGTTAACCCAATAATATTTAGTTCCACTCTTTTGATGATGTATGATTCTTAACCTGAGTTCCACTCATATATTTGATGAAATGGTCTTCGATTGAGCTAGACCTTATAATCCAAGTCAAATAGAGGAAGAGCCACCAAACCAAGAAGCTCGGGTGTTTTTTGAACTACTAAATGTGGCACAAAGTCCACTATTGGAGGGTTATACATTCAATTCTGAGTTATTTATAGCTCTCAAAATGTTGAAAATTTAAAAGAGTTTAACATGCCCCGAGAGTGCTTCCATCAGTTTATATGATTACTGAAATAGACAAATCCTAAATAAAATTATGTTTCACAAGACTTATACATTACAAAAAAGCTAGTCTCTATGTTAGGTCTGAAATTAGAAAAGACTGATTGTTATGTAAATGAATGCAAGCTATTTTATAAGTTTATTGCAATAGATACTCACCCCATATTTTATCATTTTTCTAGATTCAAACCTCAAAACAAAATAAAATAAAATAAAAGAAGAGGCATAAAGAAGTTCTACATAAGCATCTCTTTTATCTACCACTTATTTCATGTCTTTAGAGCCTACTTGCTTTTAAGCATACTGCTCCACATATGACACTGCTTCATAACAAATTAGTGGAAAACAATTAAATGAGTCATCCTATAGATAGATGAGCATGAAAACATTTTGATTGCACATATCTTGAATTTATTGCAGAGGCACGTAACGTTAGGCTTGATTTATGCTTTAATGGCTTCTCACCTATAGTCAGTCACCCTACTTCGTTGGACACTGATCCTTACACAATTTAATCTTCCACCTATCATGTGTATGAAAACATCATCTTCTTTCTGACATTGATTATACCGGGTCTCAATAGCCTAACAGGAATAATTAAAGTTTATTTACAGTCATTGCTATAAAAGCTACAAATTCTTTAAAAAACAGGTGTCATTATATATGACATTTTCATGAAAGAAATATTTTAATGAAAGCAACATTAATGTGTAAAATAATTAATTTTCTTACATATGACGTACTATCTGGATGGATAAATGCAGAGAAGTTGGCTTTTTTCTTTATTTCATGAATTCATCTAAGGCATTTATGCTTCAACATGACCTAAGAAATTAATTGTTTGTTCTCGTATGCTTTTAAACTATAAGTATCATTTAATATGAAATAAAATGCATTCAGATTAAACAAATTTAAAAAAATCAGTGCCACCTCCAAGAGTAGTTGTGAATGATTTATTCTAGATTTTTAGTGACATTCCAATGATTGTTGTTATCCTAAACTTTCTTTGCATCATTTACCAGGCTTTGGTGTTAGTGATAATTTGACGAAAATATATATTTTTTGTGAACTCTTTATTGAAAGAGCAATATGATGAGATACGATCTTGATGTCATGAACATAGAGAAAGTTTTTTTTTGATAATATCTTCAAAACTATGATGGATGACCGAAATAATGGAGTTAAAAATCAAGGCAAACACTACAGGAAATATAAAACTTCAGAATCAACATCAGATTTTTATTTGTGTCGGAATTAACGTCGCAAAAATCTGTAGTTTTAAATTTCTGTCATGAAAAAATTTGAAATAACTTTATCGCCTAATTAACATCCACCATAGTCAACCCTAACTAGCATCACCCATTGTAGACCCTAATTAGCGTTGAACATTTTGGATGCTAATTAACATTGTTATATTGCCTACCGAAAAACTACAAGTTGTGTTGAATTAGCGACAAAAAGTATTGTATTGTTGATTGTAATAGCAGTATCCTATTTTCCAACGCTATTCCGATGCAAACATTTAACGAATAAGAAAACTTACAACAAAAAAAATTAGATTTTCACATACTTACACGAAACAAACACAAGCAACATAATAGGGCATTTGTCTAAAATTGATAAAAGAGATCACCAACAATTCTAATGATACCAAATTAAATAAAAAATAAAGAGATCTAAGTGTTGAAAGTTCACAACTATAAAAATTAAAAGTTCACTTATACAGAAATGAAAATAAAAAAAGGAACAACTCATATGGTGGGGGAACATCAATAAACACATAATAACAATCCTAATCCTGCTCGTCATTCTACTATTTCTCTTCCTTCTCCACATACTCATCGATAACACTCATATGCCACCTGTTATGGCAATCAAAACTTTCTGTCAATCATGCTAAACCATTTTTAACCAACTATTGACCTTCACACACCTATCATAACTCTTCATTCATCAACATGACCTGCCTTACAAGCTCTTCATGCTAAACCTGTAATGACTAGGGCTAACCACAACTGCACAAGAGCGCTCGACCTCAAATACTATGCCCGTTGCACCTAGGCTATACACGCTTCCCTTCTGCGTCCACAACTTAAAATTAGATTGAGCAGAGGTAGACTGGCTTGGACGATGAGGTCTGGCTAGCTATATCTCTATGTCTCTCCTGGAGCTGCTCGTACTTTTCCTACGTAACAAAATTTACACATTGATTGTCATTTGAAATATTAGTAGCGAATATATATATATATATATATATATATATATATATATATATATATATATATATATATATATATATATATATTATAACTTAGATTGACAAGCCGAGAGTGATCAAAGTTCCATTGTTGTGTGTTCGGGCGCCGATGCATAAGGACGTGCAACTCTATACTGGATGACTCTCAGTCAAGCTCTTGGCATGTACAAATGATCAGATAAATATAAAAATCACATAATTACATAAATCTTTAACGTTCAAATTTTTTCAGACAATCTTACCAGTCTCCAGTAGTGGTCTCTGTGGAGGATCAAATTTTCAATGTGGAGTGCGGCCTCTCTGGCTCCCTCCGTCGTTTGATTATACAAGTTTGTCTATATTTTCCTCTCGTATTTTGGAGAGGCACAAGCTCTTTTCAAATTAGCCCAAATATCCTCACCCACCCACAATAGCCTCTGCGCCTTATTATGTGCTGTGGTGAGCATATTCTTGAGCTGAAGCTTATCATGGACCTTGAAAATCTGTCAAGTTAGCTGGTGATGTTTCAGCAACTAACAGAAGTACCTCTACAAATTAGAAATTATGTAAGTTTAATTAGTATAAGAAAATAAAAATTAACATTATACCTTGAACTCCCTAAATCACATATTATGAGTTGCAATTAGGGTCTATATCCAGAAGAGAAATGACTGATCATTCCAGCTCCAGTTGATCTTCAAGATGCCTATCACAGGTGGCTTGAAAGGGAAGAACCTAAAATTTAAATATTAGCTACAATACAAAAAAACTAGATGAAAATTGAAATTAATCTAATGTAAAACAAGATTGACTTATGAGTTTCCCTCCGACATAATATACACTATGTCGGACGAGTCAGCCATTGGCGGTGTAGGAGTCGAGAGGTTGAACTCATCAGAGGAGGAATTTGTATGAAATACTAGTGCAGGTGTTGGAAGCAATGCCTACGAGGGAGCTAGTGTGGGAGGAGGGCAATTGGGGGTAGTTATCAGAGTGATGGTAGAAGTGTCGTACCTCTCAGTGCAACTGACAGCCTTCTTCTGCCTCTGGTATGTGTTCCCCATGGTCTCTTGAATGTTAGGTCTCTCCTGGGACTAAGAACCTACCATCTGCAATAGGAAAAAAATAACTATAATTAGTAAGTAGAATCAGTATGTAATATAAAATAGAAAAGTAAAATCAGAACAGTGTAGAATGCCAAGATGAAACATGTCATGACTATGTATAAAATTAATAAAAGTAAGCAGGACAGCTATAGTGTAAGAAGCGAAAGTAAAAGAAAGAAGGTGCAAAAACTAATTATCTAATTATAGATACTATTTTTTAGTTTGTTTCATTCGATGAGCCAGTTGATGAAAAATTTAAAATTTCTTCATCATTCTCATCATCATTTTCATCCATATATTAAGGGACTTCTTCAAAAATCCCATGGTATCCCCTAGAAATCATCAATTGAACTAAAATAAATACATAAAATTAATATTTTTTTCTTGATTTACTCTTCAAAACAATAGTCTAATCATGTTTATCCCTTGCTCAACTAGAACATCAAAGATAATAAACTAGACTAGCCTGACATGCTAGAAAAAATGGTTCAGACTTTGCATATATTTGGTTCATTTTAACTTCTGTAATATCTATCTTCCTTGATTAGGAACATGAAAAAACCAATTGCAATTGAACATGTAGACATTGTGTTCAACATACCCCAGAAATTGCAACTGAACTACTTCGTTTAGTATGTGGTAATAGGTGATCTCGTTATATATGTGTGTTGCTTCTAACACAAACACCACAATTATAAGTATGCTTTCCTTCAAACTGAGAGCTCATGTAAAATTTGTGATCATTCACATCAACTATTTGCCATGTCTTGACACTAATTTTAGGCCTCCAAGCAACATCCACTAAGCCCTACTTTGTGATTCTGTTATTTGTATTATGAACCTAGAAGAAGTTTCAAAGAATAATTTGTTTTACTTTAAAGATTATAATTACACAATGTTCTGGTGAATCTAAAGTTACTTCAATATACATATAATTTAAACCATTTTGGAAATTCTTTATTGATATTCTTGCTTATAGGAGAGTCATCCACTTGTTCAAGCTCTCGATAAATAACCTACGTACATCATTATTATTTGTATCTTTGAGTTAATTGGTACAACATTTCGGATAATAACTGAGAAAACTTTATATTAAATTTAATATTATTATGGGAATGGTTGTACTTCATTGTAGTTCAGTAGAACATACAATGTAGCTACTCAAAGTTCTCTATCATTGTAAAGCATACCATGCCTACCTAATGGTTCATTTGATATCTGGAGTACGGATAATTCTGGTTGTGAAGGCATCTCATTGACAGCTTCATGTGTATGTTGCCCTTGATCGAAATAAAAGAATAGAAATTGATTTTCTCGTGTAATAGGTATGCCTCACATATCGATCCCTCCGAACATGCTTTATTATTAATAGTCTTTTTATCTATTTAGAAATTTGCACGGTTGAATCATTTTAAAAAAATAAAATAATATAGTATTGTACTCTAAAATAAAAGGCATACCGCTCAAAAAGATACATCCACCTGCATTGTACTGGACCTCTCCATATAGCCTCATAACACATATGTATGGGCATATGTTCCACTTAGTTAAAAAAGTTGGGATAAAATATCCATTCAAGGTTGCATAGCAATAAAGGAGTAGTGGCGTCAAGACTCGGCTTCATCTAGTTATGTGTAACGCCAATATCTGAAAGACTACTCAAGGCTAGTTCCGGTAACTCAGGGATCTTTGGTACTTCACTAATCATCTACAATAATTTGCTTCTACTTATCATTGGGGATGGACTTGATCTTTCAACTGTATTTCTGAAAAATGCTTCTTTATTCCTCTAAAATGAGTGATCACGTCCTAAAATCGTTTGATGACAATCTAACAAGAATTTTTTTTATTCCATGCTTCAAAATGAATGCTTTGAACATGTCCATGAAGTAGGGATAGATCAATTTCCTGGCTACGCTCCAACCATATAACATTTCACAAGCCAAGGAATGACAGATCGTCCATATAAGAGTTGCTCTAAGTTGAAGGCTCTATCATTGCAACATAATACGTCAATACACTTTTTTCTCACAATATTTGTTATCTCATTTATAAAAGATTGTAAGTACACATCAATTTTATCCTTTGAGCTATGTAGACCTAATATGATCAATGTTAGAAACAATAATAACACATTCATACACATATCATGAGGCAAATTATATGATGTGATAATAACTGGCCAAAATAAATAGGGTGGTGTAGCATGACTCTAAGATGTGAACCCATTTGTACATAATATAAATCTAATGTTGCTTGATTAAGCTGCAAAGTCAAGATAATTGTAATCAAAGAGTTTATAGGCTTCACAAGCTAAAGGATGAGTCATTGTATTAGCATTAACAAATCTAGTACTATGCTCTGTCATGTGAGGAGTTGTGTGTATTTATGCAAACAATCGCTGAAGCTGTGGAATAAGAGAAAAGTAAAAGAGAAGTTTGTAAGGAGTATTTTTTTATTTTTAATCTTTCTCCGCTTTGGTTCGAATCTATTAACACAGTAAAATCTACATTGTGTCTCTAGTGCATCTTCCTTGTAATATAACCTGTAGTTGTTAACGCAACAATCTATTATTTTAGGTAGTAACCCTAACTTTGACACAAATTTTTTTGTTATGTACAAAATCTTCTAGAACTAAATTATCTATGAGGTACATCTCCTTTAATAATATTTCTACTAAATTGAAGCATTCTCTAGGAATTTTGAAATTAGATTTGATACTCAACATTCTCAAGGCAGCCAATAAATCCGTATGTGAAGTGAGTCCTTCCCACCAAGGTTTTTTTTTAGTATTTAATAATTCAAAAAATTATTATGCCTCCCAATTTGGTTCTTGATCTTCATCAGGCATACTACTAACAAAATAAGTCCTGCTAGCATTAGCAATCATTTCCTCATACATGTCAGAATCATGAACCGTTGGAGGAGCATAACTTTATGAGGCTCTAGCATGACTACACTAAACATCTATTTCAAACTCACCATGTGAAGTTCAACACCAAGATTAGGGTTAAATTCCCCTATGACATAGATCCATCATCACTTTGTCAAGTGCCAGGCAAGTTTGATTCTTGTGCTTCCCACAAGGGCATCGAAATCTGCCTTCTAAAAGTAAAGAGAGAGAGTTGTGATGTCACCTACACGAATTCCTCAACCCCAACAAAAAAATTGTCAGTAAGTCCTTTCCTTCTTGAATATAATCTATTATACATCAATGATGTAATGTTTCAAATATCTATCAACAACATAATGTAGCTCTATAGATCAATATAGTTAGGTATAGGTTGTTTACACAATATGAATCACATGTATTACATACATACAAATTTAGTGAGGTCGGCTACATGATTCTTTTATTTCATCGTGCCCTACTGAGTGTCATATTTTTCATTTAATTCTAATAAGTTGAGATCATTATTTATAAACTGTTCCTTGGTATTTTTAGGTCTACCTTAATAAAAGTCATATTTACAACATCTATTGTCCTAGTAGGATTATCAAATGATCTACGTTTAAGGTGATAAAACAACAAAACTTTTTTCCCATGAAGGGTGGCCGAATACATGAAACTTCATTCCCCATTGTGTTCTATTGAGTATCATATATTCATTATATTAGTATATTAAAATCATTTTTATACAATATTAAATCCGCAATTGGCAAACTTAAATGTTGTAAATCCGTCAATTTGCAGGATTTACTAAATGCTAGATTTACAACCGAAATACGTGAAAACCAGATTTATAACATCTCAAGATTTATTTTTCCAATTGATCGTCTGACATGATTGTGAAATCCTACCTAAATCCTATCTTAAATATGTTGCTAGACAACCCCAACATGTCTAACACCTAAACTTTACATCTCACAAAAAAACCATACAGCTCCTATATGCAGTACATAGCTAAGAAAATTTTTTTTGAGGCATTTACACACATAGCACAAGATCTCACTCCTAAACTTTTATATTTAGACACATAATACTACAACATTTAATATCACATAAAAATAGCACTTACATCACCTAAACAAAAAGCCTAAGTGTTACATGAGTAAACACTCTAAACTATTTTTTCATATAAAAATGATTTATGTCGTTGTCATTTGCCAAATGGGAGTTGTCAGTTGCCTTGAATATATATTTTAAATATTTGAATGTTTCAGTGGGTGCTCCCTCAAACTGGTTATTCTAGAGCATTTGGATTATGATAGATCTTAACTCAATTTTGTTGGCTTCTATGCCGGGCAATCGATTCTCATATAGATTTCCTCTATCAAAGTGCTCGCATACTTCCTAAGACATTAATGGTCTTTCTATGGGCTTTCTATTTCTAAGTGTTTCTTTTAAGTTTTAAAATTTTTGAATTTTTAAGTGTTTTTTTCTATTTCTGGGTCAATTGGCAACCAGTTTACTAAAATACTCCTATGCATTTAGTGGCAGGTGTGTGAAGGGTGGGACCTTATTCTAAAATAGTAAATGTAAAAAATAGGAAAGACATTGGGACAATAGAACAACTAAAAATGAAATTTGCAATCACTGTAATGGAAATAGAGATGCACATAGATTTTTTTGCTTTTGTATTTTTCAATAATAAGAATAAAACATAATAATAACAATCTAAAAATAAATAAAAAAATAAGATATCATTCAAAGTTAAATTCTATGTGTTTCAATAAAATTGTTAGTAAATTTTAACATATATTCCCAATAACAGTACCAAAAACTTGATGTCTAAAACTATAATGAAGCAATCGATCAATCACGTCAAGATTTGTGTCAATCAAGTAATATTGGATAAAAAGTCTGTATATCAATCCTATAATGATAGTTGTAAAATTATTGATAATAAAAAATGTACTCGTGTATTAACAACCTGTTTAAAGTGGTCAAAGTGACATGAATAAATGTCATATAAGTCCTAAATGAGCAATAAAAAAAATTAACAGTAACAAAAAGACATGGATCAACTTTTAGTTTTTTAGAGGTGCTGAGGCTCATGCTCTTATGACACTGGTATAGTGCTCCCTCTATATATTTCATTTGAGTTCCCTATGTGATCTATGAAAACTAGGGACACGATCCTCCTTAGCTTATGACTATGTTATAAGAAAGTTAGAAATCATATAACAGTACAAAATGATCTTTCCATGCCCCCACCGAGTAATTGGCACCTTAGAATAGAATATTAGGCACATAAGCACAATGTTACACTATGCACCTAACTGCCACTTATTTGGCACCTAGGCGCCACACCTGTCACATAGACACTACTTATTTGGTGTGTGGCGCCTGACACCTATGCACGCCATCCAAACGGGTCACTATTTCCAAACATTGAGAGACCAAAACTTTAATGCTAGAAGGAAGGAATTCAGTTTCAAGTGAACCGACTTGGGATTTATTACAAATTTTTTTTTTGGTGATCCATATTTGTGATTCAAGGATATAAATGGTGGAATTTTAAAGGAACAGGGTCTTCCCTCTTTGATAATTTTCTTTTCCAAGCATTTGGTCATTGTAGTGATATTAAGGGAAGAATATATCTATCAAAAGGAGTCACCAGAGAACACTTACAATTGACAAAAGGCTTCATTGGAGAAATCTTATGAGAGTATTAGATATTTAAGACTTCTCCTAGAAGGGAACAAGTGTGTTTATAATCAATGTGGGTGCAAAGAGAAAATTTTTTGTTACTTCCTGTAAAATTAGTGGAGAGTATCATTGAGATTGTTCTAACTCTTTTACTATTGAATGTGTAATAAAGTTTTATTATGTTCATCCACTATGTGTATGATCTAAAGTTATATATCTGCTGAACTAGATTTTATGCAATTTTAAAGGTGATTGTTTATTCTTTGCTCTAAATTATTGGTTTAGCCTTCTACAATTAAGTTATTTCTAACCTAATCACTTAAGCAGTTAAAATGAGTTGTGATCTAGTACTATGAAAGTAGGCTAGTGGAAAAATTAGGTTAAACAACACCACTATGAGAATAAGGATGTTGCTTTTTGAATGGTGCAATCATGTATGGAAATATGCAAAGAATGAGTTCATACATGATTAGAGGACTAACTATAATATGAGACTCTCATTTTTTTATGACATGGGAAGGGGCTAAGAAAAACTGCTGTTCCTGGTTACCAATTTTATTTTAATCACATTGACTGATTTGCATATGATTTATTTAGGAGAGATTTTTTTATCACTTGTTCAATTTCAAAAGAAGTTATAGGATTTAGATTTTCCAAAAATTTGGATTAGAAATTTTAGAAACACTCTATGTTAAACCTTCAATCTATACTCAAAATCAGTAGATTAGAACTCTTTCGATCATTGGAAGTTTGCTTATTCCTTGTTGGATTAAGACACTCATTCTGTTCCATACACTACTTATAAGACTGTAAACTTAGATGATTTTCTAGTATTTCATAGTATTTGATTTGTATAAACTTAAACAAGTAGTGTTTCCCAAGATTCCTTGGATCCCTTTTCTAGGTTGCATTTTTCTACTAGCAATACATTTTCACTTGAGTATTGTGTGTTAGCTTGCTTATTCTTCTAGGAGCTGATTATAAATCCTAGATTGTAAGAGATTTTAACAATCTATCAGGTCAGATTTGAAGTAATTTTATATTGAAAGGTTAATGCATAAACATATGAAATTCAAAGGCATGAATAATATTTATTGAGAAAACTCACGATAAAATTATGATAAAAACTATATCATAGAAGCATGAAAGTAGATTTAGCTATGATACATGTTGTAGAATAATAGTGAAGATTTCATTAACAATACTGAAGAAACAAGTGTAACAAAGTACAGACTTTCAACTTAGCCAAGTTCTCTTCGCATAACACTTATTCCTTGCAGTAAAATGACAAACTCTCACAATCTTCATTAACAATGAATCTCTCTCATACACAAAAATCTCAAAACTTAAAGCCAAAAGCACTCTAGAAGTTCCCCCTTGAGAAATAAGGAAAAAAACTCTAGGGTTTGAAGTGGAACTCTAATTCATTTCATGAGAATCCTCTCCAAGTATGTCAAGCTCCATTAGGGCTTCTAAAAGCATCTCCATATATATCACTTGCTAAATCAATCATGCAAAAAAAAATGCCAAAACAAGATTTTGGTTGGCGTCAACATAGCTATGCTCTTCTTGGTGTAATTACACTATAAGATGGAGTAGCAGGTCCTGACATAATTACACTAGACACACTAAGAGATTGGCGAAATTATGCATGTCCGACATTTTTTTTTTGTTTCTTGTTTTTGTTTTGCAACTTGTCATCAACCTTTATAACTACAAAATACAACTAAAAAATTCCTTCCACAAGCATAAAATCATAATAAATAGTGAGGAAAATTGGTCTTTAAAGCAGCAAAATCATTCAAAATTATATCATATCACTCCAATTAATTTGAGTATCATGGCAATGAAAAAAAAATTATTTAAATTCTTCCACAAGTATAAATTTTGTAGTTCACAGTTGGAAATACAAGCTTGATGTACTCCAAATCAAAGATGAATGTGAGATCCTATAACTCAGTATTAGTTGTTTTTACAACGTTTTACTTTAAGCATCATCATATACTCTTTGACTCTGATTTAGTGACAACAAATGCTAAGGTAAACAACCCATTATTACCATCCAAAAAGTCATGCATAGCAATTTAAGCATTAAATCTAATTAGATGACAACAGTAAAATATAAAACTATCAATTTAAACCTTGAAGCTAAAAAATAATCTATTGAAAGAGTGGTCACTTTATCATATGTGTATACACTAAGTGAGCTGTGATTCCTTTTAATAACCTCTTCTGTAAGTGTTGGAATCCACTTGTAGTTGTCCTCAACAACTCCAAAAATAATATCTCCAGCTTCTTATCTTCATTGCCACAATTTCATATATGGTAATAAAAAATCATACATGAACACTAATTTGTAGTTAGTTTGTTTGGGAGAGATGTATTGATGTTTCTTTACAATATCTAAAATCTTATGTGAAATCAAAAAAGATTTGACTTGTATATTTCTAGCTCTATTGATACTTAGGCATAAATGAGTTGATTTTAATTTTCTCACTCCAAAAGTTTGACCATCGGCGCATACTATTGCCCACACTCTCTATTGACATCCTCGATGTGAGCAAGTTGCTACCACATGAGTTTGTTACTTTTCGTCATCTTAACTCTACCATTCTTCATAATGTCTTCAAATTAGATGGCTTGTTTAAAATGTTTGGATCCATTGGAACGTATAACAACTGAAATGGACTTGTCATCTTCTCCTTCAATAACTATAAACCTATCACCATTTTCCTTAATCTCTTCATTGGCACAATCATTATACTCCAAACTTGAGTAGTGAATCCAAAATATTACTACCATCTTAACATTTTCTCCTAGGAATATATTGCACCTTTTTCTTCATTTTTCTATGATAACCACTACCTCGATTTTTTATTTTATTTTATTTTCATTGATATATTCAATCATTGCCACCATGTTAGAGTCACTTGTAAAAAGCTTGTAATCTTTGGGCAATTTACCACAGTGTAATCTATACTTAAAACCTCTTATTTAAGGACAAGTTATTTAAATATTATCTTTGAGTACATCAATATTCATAATACTCTTTATAAGTTTAACAGTTCTTAGTCGCACACTCTCTTACTTTTTCTCTATCTTAATTCTTCACTTGTCCCAATATCTGCTAAATTTGAAATTACATGAATGTGTTCATTCATAGCTTCAAAAAATCAATTTGGGGAAAATATCATTTTAATTTGAAAATAGGAAATCAAACCGATCTCATACATGCAAAAGTTTAAATAATAGAGCACTACACCACAAACTATATATTTATCTCGAAGAATATATATACTACTTGGTGGTGAGGCTTTGATCCCCAAATATTTACCCTTATCTCATACATGCAAATATATACTACACTCTCTTACTTTTTCAATTTATATTTTTTTCAATGATATTATCTCTTTCTTTGCAAAGACGCCAAAAACTTGATCCCAAAGCAAATAAGAGATATATTTTAATTATTTTATAATATTGGATTCTACGCAAGTATACGTATCGTTTATCAAGTAATATAGGAATTTTTGATTAAGCCCTGAGATATCGAACCCACAGAGAAATGTCTAAAATTTTAAAGAAATTAGAAAAATAATTTTTTTACTTTTTAAAAATTATTTTGTAAAGTATGTTTTAAGATATAAAGTTTTTCATATTTGTTTTGATATTTTCTGAATAAAAAGTAAAGCAGACAATTAAAGTTAACACAACTATAAAATGGTATGAAAGAAAATAAGAATAAAATATATTTTCCTCTTTCAATGAATCAGTAATAATTATAGAATTTCGTTGTGGAAGTATCTAAATGTGTTGTGCCTAATAGAAGCAATTATATTCTTTACCCTTACTTGGTTCTATAAACAACATTGGTTAATTTGATGTTTTGAAATGATGTAGATGGGTTGGGCAGGGAGATACTAGCTCTCACTCTAGAGTTCCCTATATTCCCTCCACCTGGGGGCTAACATCACATAACAAAATTTAAAACATCAAACCAAATTAGAGGGCTTTAGCCTGTCACTCTAAAGTTCTCTAATTTTACTCCCCATTAAAAACATGTCTTCCTATTTATTTGCACCCAATCATATGAACTACAATTCTCACCCATACAATTGCATGTGATTCTTTCCAATTGTTATTGAGAAAATACACATTGGTTCTTACATGTTCTCACAACAAATTTTAACATCTTAATTGGCCAAATCAAGAGGTAAATGAAGAGCAAGGTAGTGAATCATCACACCATTTTCCAACATGGAAATCGTATACTTCACACAACTTTCTTCCATAATTTTATTACTTCATCATTTAAAAAGAAAAAGATAAAGAAAACTACTCAGAATTCATGGAGAAAACACAATCACAACTTGATTTGAAAGTAGAAATCATAGTAAAAATTCAACGAATCTTACTTTAAACCAAATGTAAATCAAGATAAATACTTATCTGAAAATCCTCTCCATAAGACTCTTGAAGTTCCTTTAAAACTTTGCTTTCTCTTTACAAGATACAATAGAGGTTGGCGCCCAACTCGTTGACTCTGAATCTCTATTATACTCTTAATAAAAACTAGAAACAATTGATAATAAAAGTGGTGAAGTGGAAAGGTGTGCTTTCAATAACTCTCTAACATAAACTTTACTCTTAACACTAATCACACCCTCCAACAACAACCATTTTTCTGATCTTCAAGTCTTCTTTTTAAAATTTTCCAAAAGGTGCTTTTGTGTCTCTTCAAATCATGTTCAAATTCAATGTATCCACCAAAGAATGCATCTCTTCATTCAAATATGCCGCCCAAAAGAAGTTAAGGAAGCTACCATCAAAAGTTGCTTCAAACACCCCTTGAAAATGACACCAAATTTTATTTAATTCGTATTTTTTAAGTACCGCGCCTATGCGCCAAGGGTCCGGCGCTTAGCCGCCACATGTCAATTTTTTCGTTCTTCGAAGCTTTGCTCCAAATTTGATCCTCTTTTGCTCCTTTCATCGTAGTTTGTCATTTTAATCATACTTACAAGAAAAAACACAAATATACCTTCTATTAAAGTGTAATATCATAAAAAACAAATGAAAAAATGTATTTAAAAACACTATATATTTTAGGTGTATAAAAAATCCTCAAACTTAAAATATTACTTGTCCTCAAGTGACATTTAATCACATAGAAATTCTTAACATGCAAATTATTTAAATGAGTTTATTTAAGAAGGTTTCAAAATTTTGTTCTAGAAATGAAATAGTCTAATTTAGAAAAAAATTTAACAAATGAGACCCTTAAGGATTAGAAGGTTCTTAAGTAAATGATAATGAAAAAAATTAGTTCCTATCTAATTCAGAAATACTTGTAGGTTTTTCAAAATATAGGATTCAAACATTTCATCTTTTACACTTAAAAATTTTTATTTGGGAATAATTTTACTTATTATATTATAACCTTAAGCTTTAGATTTTTTCAAAACTTATATTTTAAACTTTAGTTATGGAACCAATTTTTGATTAGGCCCTCAAAGCCTCAAGCTTCTCCTTCCTTTTTACATACTATTTTTCTCTCTTTTTAATTTTCTTTTTCTTTTTCTTTATATTTTTCTTTTTTTCTCTTTTTATAAACAAGGATTACTGTATCTGGATAGGCCTTTAATAATTTTGAATTCCACCCTTTCATTTACAATAAAAGTTTGATATATATCCTTTACTTAAAAATCATAATAATAGTGTTGAAAATTATTTCTCAATAAAAGAAATATAAGCTTTGAAAAATAAAAGTCAAATCATCTATTTATCCAAAAATACCACACTTCTTACTAATGATAGTTTAACTATATTTAATATTTCTTTACTAAGAAAATTTCAACTTTAAAATTTTCATCATTACTACAAATTTTAACTAAATTCTCTAACTCATTTTTATATTCAAAATTTTGCTTCCCTACTATAACTAATTATTTTCAATAAAAAATCAAATTTTATTTAAGTACTCTTGAGAACAAATAAAATTTTAGTTTTTGGAAATTTGTTTTTAAATTCCCAAAAACTTTAATTTTTAATTAGGATAAAACATTTAAGCATAAAAATGATACACGGGTAAGAATTAAAAAACTAGAAAACATGCTTGCAGGAATCTTAATATTCTAAATATGCAAGTATAACAGTTTAAAAATAAAAGTAAACAGTAGATCAATTTTTGTTTTTCAGTTTTTCATAAAATAGAAATTTCAAAATTTCAAAGGACTTCTACGATGGTGGAGGTTTTCAAAGCAAATACACACCAATTTAACATAACACAAATCACAACATACTAGAAAATAAATGGTAGCAAATTTTGAAAAGTTTAAACATGTTATATAAATTGTGGTTTCTAATAGTGTTCTAAATTTTTCTCATATTTATAGGAATTAAATTAGACACTACTAAAAACTGAAACACTAGAAACACATAAAAACATTTACTACCACAAACACATCACATATTACAACATAAAACATCGACCCAACACACAAACATCCGAATGTGCATAATAGAAATAGTCCAACTATAATCTACACAACATCAAAGTTCATATCAAAACACAACAACAAATAAAAATCCATACATCATAGAACACAAATACAAACATAACAAACTTAACAACACATAAAAAAAATCCTACTCATCATCCTCATCATCATCATCTCTCTCATTCCAATCTCTGGATGGCACATAAGGTATAAAATAAGGATGAGGAGGCATCTCAGCACTATGATCTTCTCTAATCAGTCTATTCATGTACTGATGATAGTTCTACTCATAATCATGTTTCTGAATATACCTCTCAATATTCTCTACCTTTCCATCCATATCTCTAACATGCTCTCTAGTAAGACTCACCTTCTTCAAAATCTTCTCTAATAATCAAGTTTGTGAATCTCTAGAGGATGATGCATGTGTAGTAGAAGCACGAGAAGTAGAAGCAGCAGAAGCAAAAGCACTGGAAGCTCTAACAGATCCTCCTTTCCAACCAAATACAGAATGTACAGTGTAAGTATTCACATTTACACTGGTAATAGGTCTAAGTGGTTGAAGAACCTCTTCCCATGTTTCAAACTTAACACCGAACTGATCAAAAATTGAGTGAATCAGTGAAGGAAATCCCATACCTGCAGTAGTAGCATCTCTGACATAGTTCAAAACATAATAAAAAAATAATAGCCTCAATGTCTATAGGCTTTCCCTACGGAATACAATGGTTCAGAAGAGCTCTCTCCCTTGTAACTTCGTTGACATTACTTGAAAGAAGAAGCTTAGATGAGATGAAGTAATGCCATGTTTTTGAAGTCGCATTCAACTTAGAGGCTTGATAAGTCACTCTTCTTTCATTTGTAATCTTCCACAAACCTCTTCCATCAGTAAGAAAGGCCATAATCTCGTCTAACTCTCCCTCAGAAGGACGATAATTCACATAAAAACAAATCATCTCAGGAGATAATCGGTAAAAAATATTAATTACTGCAGGTGAAAAATCAACTTGTTGCCCCCGAACCATCACCAAATTTTCCTCAGCTGCTGACAAATTAGCATAGAACTCTCTCACCACAGAAACAATAGTAACAGCGAAGAAGCAACAGTATCTTTCCCAAATCCTTCTAGCAATCATCTCCTCAAAATCTCCTCTTGGCTTGCTAAAAACTCATTCTGGAATCAATTTCCACGATGCGAGTGCATCGGTGTAATGGTTCTCTGCTCGAGAACTGACAAATTTATTGGAATCAAATCTTACTTTTTCTTTCGTGCATTTCGAATTTTGAGTCATTTCTAAAAATTCACAAAATATTCACCATAAATTCCAAAATCAAATAAAACTTGGCAACTCAACTTCTAAAGGCAAACTCCACTAAATCCAAGCAATTTATCATGTTTTTCCTCAAATTTTCACCATGAATAGTGATTTTTAGATTTTTCAATAATGTACTCAAAATACATGGTGAAAATAAAAAAAATTTACTTAGGAGTAGTGATCATACCTTAAGGAACTTAAATCCAACAAATTTCGTCGAAATCAGCTCTAAAATGATCTAATTTAATCATGCCTTAGACTCTTATTTTGCAAAATCGGGAGGTTGAAGGTGATGGGGGTGTTAAAAATGGTAAATTTTGGGTTTTTAACTACAGGAAATCGATTTTCGTGAACCGGTACTATGCCCAAGGCATATGACACTTTGCTGCGAAATCTGACGGTTATGCGCTGTCGGTTTGGCGCTTAGCCGCTAGTGCCTAGATTTTGGCAATTAAGTTAATTCCATTAAAAATTCGAGTTAATCACCTTTAATCACTTCAAATAATTATTTATCCCCATAAACACTTCTAATACTCCAAAAGTATACTTGAATCTCCAATGATTCCACACAAATCTCACACAAACAAAAACTTATATTACATAAATATCAAAACACACTTAATACAAACTACAAATTTCTATCCAAACACTTTGGATGAAATTACACAATACATAAGTTCAAACACATGTAATTAAGCACAAATTTACATCATTGAGATGTAGAAAACACATGTAAAGTGCAACAAACATAAACATGTGTTTGAACTCACAGCTAGAAATCACAGCCAGAAACCACACACTTAAAACACTAAACACAAATAACAACACTTAATTTAATTCCAATCTCCATTAGGTGGATTATATCCATAACCACCATTAGTTCCATTTGAACCATTTGGAATGTAAATCTAATAAAACGAGCTATGATTAAAAGCTCTTACATCTATCCATTTGTTCTTCAGAAAATTGCTTTATCTGCTTCTTCCACGTGACTTGTATGACTGAATTCCATTTTGAATTGCCATCCAATGTACGCTAAATGTGCACTAATTTCATTTACCTTTTCATCAATAAAGACCACATCAGCCTCAATCTTCGTAATCCTTTCTTCTATTCCTTGGATACTCACAGCCAGAAATCCATTATATAACTCTTGCGCACTATCACGAATAAACTTCTTCTTGTTTGCATCATCTTTCTTCTTAACTTAGCTCTCTCAAGAAGACATTTTTGCACTCAAATTACTCTTTTTAAGACTCAGAAATGAAAATAAGAACTGGGGCAAGTATCTCATAAATTCAAGGCCTTTTTATAGACTTAGGAAGCCTTAAAACTGACCTTAGATGTTTTAAAACTCCTTAATAACTCCAAAAACTACTCACCCACGATTTAGGCTTCTAGAACCTCATTTTCATGTTTTTTATAACTGTGGCGCCTATGCGCTAACCAGTGGTGCATAGCTGCCAGTGCACATTTTTGCATAGTTCTGCCAAACGTCAAAATCTTCATTCTGACTCCTCTAAGTCATCAAATAAGGTCAAATAAACACCACTATAACATAAAAAACTCCAAAATGCTACAACATTTCTCAAATCAAACCAAATAAAAGCACACTAAACAAACATAAAGCAAAGCACACCCATAAATATGGGTTACCTCCCACAAAGGAAAACTTCTAAATACCCAGAGGTTATCTTGAGTGACCCAACATTAGATGCTCATCAGGTTTAGATTGATCGACTGAAAGTAAGGTTTAAGTCTATGACTGTTCACTTAAAATATTTTTCCAGTCTTAAGTTCTATAATATCCACAGCTTCATATGAATACACTTTCATCACAATAAATGGGCCCATCCACCTGGATTAAATTTTCTTGCAAAAATTCTTAATTTAGCATTATATAGTAAAAATTTTTGCCCTGGCTCAAGATTTTTAGTAAGAATCTTTCGATCATGCCACAACTTCATCTTCTCTTAATAAATCTTAGCATTTTCATAAGATTCATTCCTTATCTCTTCAAGCTCATTTAATTGCAACAGTCTCTTTTATCTAGCATCTTTCAAAATAAAATTGAACTCATTAATAGCCCAATATGCCTTATGCTCAAGTTCAACTAGTAAATGACAAGCTTTTCCAAAAATTAGCCTATATGGGGACATTCCTATAGGAGTTCTGTAGGCAGTCCTATAGGCCCACAAAGCATAATCCAATTTGATTGACCAATCCTTTCTATATGGATTAACATTCTTTTCCAATACTCTTTTAATTTCATGATTGGATAATTCAACCAAACCACTTGTTTGCAGATGATAAGAAACAACAATGTGATGGTTAATATGATATTTCTTAACAAATTTCTCCATAATCGCATTTCTAAAATGTATTCCCCCATCAGTTATGATTACTCTTCATATTCCAAATCTACAAAATATATTTTTATTTAAAAACATTGCAACACTTTGAGCATTACATCGAGGTAAAGTAATAGTTTCTATCCATTTAGATACATAGTCTACTGTTATCAAAATGTATGTATTTCCGAATGATGGTATAAATGGTCCCATGAAATCTAATCCCCAAACGTCAAATATTTCAACTTCCAACATATAATTGAGGGGTATACATTTCTTCTAGAAATATTGCCTACACATTGACATTGATAAAAAATTTTAATATAAACATTAACATCCTTAAAAATTATAGGCCAATAAAATCTATATTGTAAGATTTTATATTTAGTTTTATCAACTCCAAATTGTCCCCCATAATAAGAATTATGACATTTTTGAATAATTTCATAAGTTTCTTCTAAAGACACACATCTTCAAATAATCAAATCATTTCCTTGTTTATATAAAAATAGGTCATTCCAAATAAGTCTTAGCTTTAGATAGAAATTTATTATTCTCCTGGTATGTCAAACCATAGGGTAAAATATCACTGACAATAAAGTTTACAATGTCGGCATACCACGGAACACACTACTCATTAACTGCGAATAATTTTTCATCAGGAAAATGTTCATTAATTTCTTCAGCATCACAGAGAGATTTTTCAGTTCTAAGTCTGGACAGATGATCAACAATTTGATTATTAGCACCCTTCCTATCTACTATCTCAAAATCAATTTCTTGCAAAAGAAGAATCCATCTAATCAATCTTGGTTTTGCATCATTCTTCTTTATTAAATACTTAATACTAGAATGATCAGTATGCACCACACATTTAGTTCCAATTAAATATGATTTGAATTTATCAAAGGAAAATACTATAACTAATAACTCTTTCTCAGTAGTGGTATAATTAATTTGAGCTTCATTAAGAGTTTTACTAGCATAGTAAATCACTTTGAAAATCTTATCATATTTCTAACCTAAAACAGCTCCAATAACATAATCACTAGCATCACACATTAATTCAAAAGATTTTTCCCAGTTAGGTGAAACTATAACAGGTGCAATGACTAATTTTTTTTTAAGTTTCAAAAGCTTTTAGGCAATCATCATCAAATTAAAAATCAGTCCAATAAACGGCATAAAGACTTCAAAATTTGTGAAAAGTCTTTAATATAACGCCTGTAAATTCTAGCATATCCCAGAAAACTTCTAATTCCCCTTACATTAGTTGGGTAAGGTAAATTAGAGATCACTTGAATTTTTGCAGGATCTACTTTCATACGATTTTCTGATATGCGATGTTCCAAAACAATTCCTCCTGCTACCATAAATTGTCATTTCTCCCAGTTAAGAACTAAATTAGTTTCTTCACAGCATTTCAAAACTTTAGATAGATGTTCTAAACATGATTCAAATGAAATTCCAAACACTAAAAAGTAATCCATAAAAACTTCAATTCTTTTTCTTTTAAATCACATAAAATTGTCGTCATACATCTCTGAAATGTAGCAGGGGCATTACATAAACCAAACGACATTCTTCTAAAAACAAATGTACCATAAGGACTGGTAAATATTTTTTTTCTCTTGATCCTCAGGAGCAATTTGAATTTGGTGGTAACCATTATATCTATCCAGAAAACAAAAGTATTTATGCCGGCCAGTCTATCCAACATCTGATCTAAAAAAGGAAGTGGAAAATGGTCTTTCCTGGTGGCAAGGTTTAATTTTCTATAATCAATGCATATTCGTCACCCTATAACTTGTCTTACTGGTATTATTTCATTCTTTTCATTCACAATCAAAGTAACTCCTCCTTTCTTAGGTACAAAGTGAATAGGACTAACCCGTGCACTATCTGAAATATGGTAGATAATTCCAGCATCCAACAACTTTAAGATTTTTTTCTTAACAACTTCTGTCATGATAAGATTTAATCTCCTTTGAGGATCAACCTGAGGTTTGCAGTTATCCTCCATAAGGATTCTATGCATACAAATTGAATGACTGATTCATTTAATATCAATTAGTGTCCATCCAAAGGCTTTCTTATATTTCTTCAAAATTTCAAGCAAACTCTCTTCTTCTCTTTCAATTAATTAAGAGGAAATTATAACTGACAAAGTTGAGGAATCACCTAAAATGCATACTTTAAATGATTAGGAAGCATATTTAAATCAATTTCAGGAGGTTTTTCAATTGATGGACCAAAAGATACGTCTTTTTCAGTCATGTCCAACATTTCAAAATATTCATGAACATAATTTAAATCTTCCTCATGAAAATCTTCAGAATCTTATAATTCCTCTTCTTTCTTGTGTTCCAATTCTTTACTTTCAAATTTCTCTTCATAATTTGACTTGAAATGACATTCACTCAAATATTTGATTACATCCATCCTATAACATTCACCATCTTTACCTCTTGCAGAATATTTCATTGACTTTGAAATATTGAATGTAACAGTTTGATCATTAACTCGCATCGTTAATTCCTCTTTTTACACATCTATCATCGCTCTGTCTGTGGCTAGGAAAGGTCTCCCTAAAATTATGGGTATCTCTTTATCTTCCTCAAGATCCAACACAATGAAATCAACATAAAATATAAATTGATCCACTTTCACCAAAACATCTTCTATAACTCCTTTAGGATATGTGATCGAATGATCAGCTAATTACAGAGTTACAGTAGTAGGGGTTATTTATCCTAATCCCAGTCTTTTGAATATTGATAACAGCATAAGGTTAATGCTTACACCCAAATCACATAAAGCTTTTCCAAAAAATAAGTTTCCGATTGCACATGAAATTGTGAAACTTCCAGGATCTTTAAGCTTTTCAAGAATCTTTTTCTGAATTATAGCGCTACACTCTTCACTATGTGCAACAGTTTGATTATCTTCAAACTTCCTCTTTTTGTTGAGAATATCCTTCATAAATTTCACATAGCTTGACATTTGTTCTAAGGCTTCAGCAAATGGAATATTGATTGTAAGCTTCTTAAATATCTCCAAGAATTTTGAAAATTGTTTATCCAATTTTTGTTGTTGAAGTCTCTGAGGAAATGAAGGTGGTGGATTTTCTAAATCAACCTTAGGTGGAGAAATAAGTCTTTCCAAACCTTTTGGAGCATCCTCTTTTGGTTTGTCAATCTAATCTTTCTCTACTTCAGTCTCTTTTTGAACTCTACCTTCCAACTCTCTTCCACTTGTCAACTGAATAGCTTTTACTTACTCTATAGTCTTCTCTCTTGGATTTACTTCATTATTACTAGGAAGCATTCCTTAGGATTAATCACTTAATGAATTGGCAATCTGCTCTAATTGATTCTCAATATTTCTGATTGTAGCTCCTTGACATTGTAATTGATTTCCCATTTGAAACACCACTCCTTCAAAAGACATCTTCTTTACCTTAAATTGTGAAGTATTGTTAAAACCTGGAGGATAAGTTGGTCTATAATTATTATTCTCTTGGTTGTTCCAGTTTTCCAAATGGTTTACTTGGTTGCTCCCCCATTGTTGATTACTACAACCCTGATTAATAGTATTCCAGTTAAAGTTTGGATGGTTTTTTCCAACCTGGGTTATAATAATTGGAATATGAGTTATTAAGCTTACTTATAGCATTCAAGGTTTATGATGAAGTTTGAGAATCAAACATTTGACTTAATGAATTTTCTTCAATCCTGAAAGTTGGCTGAGAAAAATTCATTCCAAATTGGTCTATCTTCCTTGAAATTATAGCAACTTGATTTGCTAACATCACAAAAACATCCTTTTCATGAATGTTGGCTACCTTTTTAGAATTTAACCTTTCAGAAGGCCATTGAAAACTATTAATAGCCATTTCTTCAATTAAAGCATAAGCATCAATAAACTGTTTAGACATCAATGAACCACCAGCAGCGACATTGATAATAGATATAAGAGATTCAACTAATCCATTGTAAAAGGTCTGAAATATTAACCATACTGGTATCAAATGATGTGGACACTTTCTTATGAGATCTTTAAAATGTTCCCATGCTTTATATATAGATTCCCCTTCAAACTGACAAGAAGATGTAATATCATTTCTCAGCTTCACAGTTTTCGATGGTGGAAAATATTTAGCAAGGAATTTTTGTGTTAAATCATTCTAAGTTCTGATAGATCCAGGTGCTAACAAATTTAACCAAAATTTAGGTTTATTCCTTAGAGAAAGGAAATAGTCCAAGTCTAATATCATTGTCCGAAACACCATCATATTTAAAAGTAGCGTACAATTCTAGAAATTGGCAAGATGTAAATTAGGATCTTCAGTTGGTGCTCCCCCAAACTGATTATTAGAAACCATCTGGATAATAAAATGTTTAAGTTCAATTGAATTAGTAGCTACAACAGGGTGTTGAATACTACCATGAAGTTCATCGACTGTAGGGTTAGCATAATCTCTTAAAGGTCTAAATTCTTGATGGATATCAACATTTTGATGATCTTGATTTGCCATTTCTTGAATATTTTTATCTTTTTCTGTATTTTTAATTTTTTTAATTTTTCTGATAGTTCTCTCTAATTCAGAATTGCAAGACATAAGTCCCTCAAAACCTGAACTACGCATACACAATTAATAAAATAAAATAAAACACACTAACAAAAATAATGGAAAGTTAAAAATTAAATTTCTTAAATTTTCTTTAAATGATATTTTAATTAATTCCCCCGGAAACGGCACCAAAAACTTGATCCCTGAATATTTACCCTTAAGTTTTTCAATCTATATTTCTTTCCAAAGATATTATCTCGTTCTTTGCAACGATGCCAAAAACTTGATTCCGAAGCAAATAAGAGATATATTTTAATTATTTTATAATATGGGATTCTATGCAAGTATACTTATCATTTATCAAGTAATATATGACTTTTTGATTAAGCCCCGAGATATCAAACCCACGGGGAAATATCTAAAATTGTAAAGAAATAAGAAAAATAACTTTTTACTTTTTTAAAATTATTTTGTAATGTATGTTTTAAGATATAAAGTTTTTCAAATTTGTTTTTTATCTTTTCTGAATAAAAAATAAAGCACATAACTAAAGTTCACACAACTATAAAATATTATGAAAGCAAATGAGAATAAAATATCTTTTCCTCTTTCAATGAATCAGTAAAAATTATGGAATTTCCTTGTGGAAATGTCTAAATGTTTTGTACCAAATAGATGCAATTATATTCTTTGCCCTTACTTGGTTCTATAAACAACATTGGTTAATTTGAAGTTTTGAAATCATGTAGATGGGTTAGACAGGGAAGATATTATCTCTCACTCTAGAATTCCCTCTAATCCCTCCACCTAGAGGGTAACATCACACAACATAATTTATAATATCAAACCAAATTAGGGGGTTTTAGTCTGTCACTCCAAAGTCCTCTAATGTTACTCCTCATTAAAAAATATCTTCCTATTTATTTGCACCCAACCATATGAACTACAATTCTCACCCATACAATTGCAAGTGGTTCTTTCCAATTGTTGATTGAGACAATACCACATTGGTTATTACATGTTCTCACAATAAATTTTAACATCTTAATTGACCAAATCAAGAGGTAAATTAACTGCAAGGTAGTGAATCATCACAAATTTTTCCAACTTTGAAACCCTATACTTCATACAACTTCCTTCCATAATTTAATTACTTCATCATTTAAAAGGAAAAAGATAAAGAAAACTACTAAGAATTCATGGAGAAAACACAATCACAACATGATTTGAAAGTAGAAATCATAGTAAAAACACAACAAGTCTTACTTTAAAACCAATTATAAAACAAGATAAGCACTTATTTGGAAATCATCTCCACAAGACACTTGAAGTTCCTTTGAAACTTTACTTTCCCTTTACAAGATACAATAGAGGTTGGCACTCACCTCTGTTGACTCCGAATCTCTATTCTACTCTTAATAAAAAATAGATACAATTGATAATAAAAGTGGTGAAGTGGAAAGGTGCGACTCAATAACTCTCCAAAATAAATTTTACTCTTAACACTAATCACACCCTCCAACAAAACCATTTTTCTGATCATCAAGTCTTCTTTTTAAAATTTTCCAAAAGGTGCCTTGGTGTCTCTTCAAATCATGGTCAGATTCAATGTATCCACCAAAGAATGCATCTCTTCATTCAAATATGTCGCCTAAAAGAAGTTAAGGAAGGTGCCATCAAAAGTTGCTTCAAACACCCCTTGAAAATGGAGCCAAATTTGATTTAATTCGTATTTTTAACTGTCGTGTCTATGGGCCAAGGGCATGACACTTAGCCGCTACAGGTCAAATTTTTTATTCTTCAATTTTTTGCTCCAAATTATATCCTCTTTTGCTCCTTTCATCATAGTCAGTCATTTTAATCATACCTATAAGAGAAAACACAACTATACCTTCCATTAAAGTGAAATATCATCAAAAATAGGTATACAAATGTATTTACAAACACTTTATATTTTAGGTGTATCAGGCTTGATCAAATAAACTAAAGAATTACTGACATCCGTTTGGTCTGCGAACCATTTATGTTGACTGACAACTTCCCTAATATAATACAAAAGAAATAGATAGCATTTATATTAATCTAGGATCTTTAAGTTTCCTATAAGAGCAAGCCCATATTGTTAATTATATCTTAGGTAACTGAAGTTATCAAAGAAAACTCTTGATAAAGATTAGGAAATATTATTTTATGACTCCAAAAGGTAGGATTCTTCAAAGTAATGTGGTAATAGGGAATTCAATAAGTGAGTGGCTCGAGTTTGGAATAGTAATTATAGAAATCCAAAGAAAGAGAAAGCTAGGAGAAAACACAGCTCTAAAAGAATCTTGGTGATTTCTCAAACTATGATATTGTTCGGCTTCAATTTGAGAAAATTTTTTAGTGTTTAATCATGTCAATTTTATTATTTTAGGCTTACATTCACTTGATACCGATCATGTGAATAGTTTGAAAGATAAGAGGATTTATGTCATACCGGATGACAACCTCGGAAACCTAAGATGAGTTACGGTTTATTTTGCACAACATAATTATGCAAAAGCCTAAAGGGATAAAGTAAGGATTTATGTTGCACTAGGTAAACTAACTTGAAGTCTTATGGCTTGTTGTTCATTCTAAGGAGTTTTGTGTTGAAGATAGTCGTGCTGCCCATTGTGCATGCTCCAAGCTCCTCGCCGTAGTAGGTTTTATTTAGAAGTGTCAAATGAAGAGAAAAGTGAAGTGTCGTGTATTAGAAATATTTAAATTAAGATGTCTTAATATCTTATTAGGGGAATATTTAGTTAATTATAGCGACACCGGTTAGGATCCCACGGTTCCCTCATTCAGGCACCACTATTTTCTTAGGATTCACTTAGTCTGGATGAATTTACCAAATTCAACTAAATGAATTCAGTACTTTCATTGAGACCCTAGGATATCTTGTTAGCAGCCGTAGGTTGCCTCCTCCAAGGGATTCCCGATCATCCAAAGAGACGTTTTAATTTAGTTTCACTTGTGATTTTGTTCTGTTTGTAATTAAATTTTAAGTTTTATTTATATTTTTAACTTTTGTGGCTGTGAGTTTTAGCTTTAGCTTTGTTTTAATTTTGATTTTGGTTTTGAATTCACGACTATCCTCAAAGTTTTGGTTTTGACAAGCATGGTGGCTTTATTGTTTAGCATGCTATTTCACAAGTAGAAACGGTACGAAAATGTAAATGAAATTAAATTTTAGTGCAATAAAATAAAATCATACCTGACATTTCTTCTTGTTCCTTGACCTGAAATTTTAGCCTTGCAATGCATATATATAATTTGCGGGAATTGAAGCATGACTGTGAGAAAAGCTGAGAAAACCTATAAATTGGTTCGTCATGGGCCTACCGAGTCCTATATCATAACTTAGTGGGTCCTATTTTAAATGTATAGATGATTCTTCAGGCAAGACATAATAAGTTTAATCATCTTTCAAAATATTCAAAAGGTTATGAGAAGGGCCTAGGGACAGGGCCCCGGACATCTCACAATTTCTTTAAAAGTCTCGAGTCCATTTAAACTTATTATATTGCTTAATGATTCATCCCTATTCATACCCTTATTCTTAATGAACTAATGTTCTAATCACCCTTAAGAATGGGGTAGTTATCCCTTGACACTCTGCTTATTAATTATGTGAGTGAAGGCCCTTGAGGGAAAATTGATTTATTAAGAATTTTAGTCAATTTAATTTTAGAATTGGGCTTGTAGTGTTTTATGATTCTTAATATTTATAATATTTCATTTTCAAAATCTCATTAAAAAAATCTTGATGAAGCCTAGCTCATTACTAAGCCCTTAAGACTTAATGAGTATATTTTTTAATTTTTGGAAAAGTTAACTTGTGTGACTATGCTTCTTAACAAAGTATTGAATTGTCATTAAACACCAACTAGGGGTATTAGATTGATGAATTATTAACTTCCAAAGTCTAACCCCTAACCTTGGGATCATTTAATTTTGATTATCTTCCAAATTAAGGTAATTCAAGAAATTATGAATTTATGTTTTATGTGACAAATGTGAGGTTAGTTTCTACCATTTAAATCTCTTGTATTTCAATCATCCAAATATTTCAATTATGACCATTCATTACCCATTTCCCTTTAATTAGACCTAAACATTTATTAAGGCTTAAACCTCTTTAATTAAAACTTTACCCCCATGAGGCTTATCACGTCATAATTTATTAAGTTCAACTCAAGTGACTATGAAATTTTTATATTACCCCTCATGGATCAATTAAAATATTAGAGGAGAAAATGTGATTTTTCTAATTTTAATTTAATTTATATAACTATTTTTATTCAAAAATGAGGATTTTCAAAGATAATTCAGTAACTTAGTTAAAAAAAATTATTTATTATGAAAAAAATTATTGGAGGTTCGCATAGGCCAGTAGACCACTTGAACCAAATTTAATGATTTCTTGATTTTAATTTAATTATTATCATAATTATTTTAAGTTCTGGAGTATTAATTAAATATAAAATATTATATAAATATTAAATTAGATTTTATATTTTTCATAAATCTCTTTGAGGTCAGGTAACTCAGAGAAAACATTTTGAGATGTTTTGATTTATATTTTAATTATTAGAATTATTTTAATGAGAAAATAAGGGAAATCCATTTTTGGTCTTTAAAATAAAAATTAATATCTTTATTTAGAAAATTAGGAAAATTATTTTAATGGTTCCCAAATAATGAGGAGACCAAATATGACATTTTGGTGTATTTTAGTATTTTAGTGATTTTTATGATTTTCAATCTTTTTTAACAATTTTTAATTATTTTAAAATTAAAAAATGTGCTTTAGAAAATGAAGTGTTGATTTTAGTTATCATTTTATTTTTATTAAAATCCCGTAGTCATAAAGAACTCTTAAAATGATTTCAATAATTTTTCAACTTATATTTTATTTATCATAATTATTTTAATGTGAAAAATGCCATTTGACATGAAAAATCAAATTAGGTAGCTAAATTAACTCCAAATGACTTGAAATTTTTTATAGTAGTTCCTCTGACCCTTATCCAGTGTGGGGAATCAATTTCAAGTTATTTACATTTATATATAATCCAATTTAATTTTCTTTCATTTTAATGAGTTAATTAAAGTTAGGATGAGTTTTAATGATTTAAATCAAAGCTATATTTTTCATTTGGTCCGCTGGATATTTTAATATTTTTCTAATGAACATACTAATTATTATAATTATTTTATTAAAAGATACACAATAAGATTGAAAAATAGGGATCTCCACACAGAGATTCTCCGTAACCTTGGAAAAATCAGAGAAGACCTTCATATCAGAGAGAATAAAAGCCCTAAGTTTCATGCCATGGTGAAATGTCTATGCAAATGGAAAATTAAAATACCAAATACTGTATTTAATTAATTTAAAACCACACATGTATCAAATGGACATGAAATCATTTCCACATTATTTTTCTTTGTTCACTGAGCAAGAGGATATTTTTATTTTATTTTTCATATTTGTCTGCACGAAGTTATGGATTTTTAAAGTTAGACTGATTTAATTAATTAATTTGAATTCTATTTTTTTATATAAGTGACATGGTGCTAACGCAACCTCAGCAGCTCCTTATAGTGCACGTGTTGTTTTCTGGTTAGCCGTCGCCTTCAGACTCAGAGCCACATGGCCCGCACTTTATGAATCGTCTCCCCATCCGACACAATCCTAGCATGGGTCATCATTATCCCTTGGTTCATCCTGGGCACCTTCCATCATTCTGACCTAATATCTCAGCCTAGACTCAACCAAATCGAGTGCAATTTGTTTCTATGGACTCATCTAACCTAAACGAACCTATCCATTTGGTTTATACGATATGAAATACAATATACATGCATGGAGAACAAAGAATAGCTCTGGAGATGGATGGATTCAGTAATATGAGTTCTACACCTTCGTTGGTACCTCATGAAGCTCCTCCAAGTGCTAATTTAAGCTCTCCGTGGGCTTAGGTATGAACTTGATCAAAGACGATTTCAGGTGTTGATCAAAGTCAGGTTTAGAGGCTTTATGTGATGGGACTTTGATGGGGGAACTTCTTCTCTTGCTTTGGTGATGGTTTGAGTAAGTTTAATTTAAGCTCTATGGAGTTTTGTGAGGTGTCCTGTTCTAGGGTGAATTTTGAGCTCCGAAATTGAGCTTAGGTAGTGGGTTTGAATGACTAAGGACAGTGGGCTTGAACTCAGTGCGTCTTGGAGAAGCTCAGGAAAAAAATGGGTAGAGTATCCCCAAGTAATTGTGTCTCTTTTTCTCTAGCTGTGAGGGGGAGGGGTTTAAATATCCATGGCTGAAGCTGAGCATAATGCTTGGCAAAGGATGCACTGAGCTGCTTAGGTGGAGCGTTGAACAGCTGCAATGGCCAATCAAAGCTGGACAGGCTATGTGGATGAATTTGGGTTTTGGCTTGGATGGGTGGCTCTCGGTTTTGGGGTGGTCTGGTGACTAGGCTGGACGGTAAGGACAAGGGAGGTGGCCAGGGGGTAACGTGAGCCAGAGGTCAGTCTTAATGGTGATTAAGTGTTATGGGGAAGGTTTTTTATAGAGCAAAAAGGGATTTGGCCATTTAATGGAGGAGATCCCCTAAATTGGGGAACCCTTAGTCCATGACCCAAATAGGTTGGGCTACGTGGATCTAGAATGGTTCCTAGGGTTCAGTTTGTGGTTGTGGGGGATTGGCTTGGTTAAATTAGGTTAGGTCTGGTCACATTGGCTCATAGGTTCAATTTTGGGGCATGTGGGTTCAAGTTGGGCTAACTTGAGTTTGGGCATGGATTGAGTCCAATTATTTAAGTAACTTGGTGTAAATGATTGTCATGAAGTTTTTAGAAAAGGATTGGAGTATTTTTGAGTTGGTTTGGGGGATTAATTTGGATTGATTTAGCCATATGGTCAAATTTGGAGCTTTTGGATTTGGGTTCAAATTGGGTTCAAATGTGGGTAAAATTGGGCTTAAATTTAGTTTCAATTGGGATTGGGAATGTTGAATTAAAGTTTAAAATTGGAATTAGGGAGAATTGAAGTCAATTGGATGGATATTAGAGGTAATTTAGGTATTTTGGGCTTAAAGGGTCAATTTAGGGCTTTTGGTCAAATTGGGCTAATTTGGTCAAATTGGGTCAAGTAAAGTGGTTTAAAATTGATTTTGGAGATATTTGGGATGATTTTACAATTTTTGGGAATTTTTGGAATTTTTGAATTTGGAGGGGTATTTTGGTCATTTTGGGTATTTTGGGAATTTTGTGAAATTTTGTGGATTTTGGGTATTTTGAGTGGTGGAGAATATTTTGGAATGATTTTTGGAGAAATTTGGGTAATTTGGACAAATTTAGGAAGTTGGAATAACTATCTAGTTAACGTAGAAAAAGAACAATTATACTAAATTCTACTACTAATGTTGAATGCAAAGTTGCAATATAGAAAAGTATCCTCCCCCTTATTAAGAGAATTAAGTGAACAGATAATTGATTTAGTTAGAATTATATTGTGCCAAATAGGAGAATTTCTATTCTTTACCCTTTGGTCCAGGCATAAAGAACATTGACTAATCCTATGCTTGGTTACTGAATCTGTGGCTAGGCTGGGAGGATACCGGACTTCGGAGCTCCAACGTTCCCCTCGCCTGAGGGCTAACATATACACTTCATCATCCAAACGATAGGACCAAATTGCAGATTTTTGTCTGTCACTCTAAAATCTCCAATTCTACGCCCGATACATAATATTTCCCTATTTATTTGCACCCTCCTTTCAAGGACTTTGACCTCCCTAAATCTCGGATGTAATCTTTACTTTATTTATGAAATCAACATATTTTAACATTTAAGTAAAAGGATTATCACAATTTTTAATGAATATTTTAAGCACAACTAATTCAATTTTTCAGTTCACAAAATCTCAAAATAATGAGAAAGACAGAGAAGACTACTCAGAATGCATAGAAAGAATAACGTAAAACTTTAATTTCATATATAAAATCAAAGTTACAAAATAGTAAACATAACTTATCTCAAATTTCTCTTCAAGCAGACCCCTTGAAGTTCCTCTGAGTCTTCTTTCTTGTACTACACACTCAACTAAACTCACTTACTCCCTATTAGACTCTTCAAAGATACTGTACTAACTCTTTTTGAACTCTTTCTGACTCCCTTTCCTCCTAAATTCATCTCTTCTTAAAGAGGTAGAAAAATTTTGAAAGGTTACTTAAACACCTCTTCAAAAGGCGTCCACATTCAATGAATCTTTGCCTGAACTGACCTTCTCGCCGTCAGCGGGCTCGTTGGCACCGACGGCGGGCTTCTACAACATGGACCAACTGCTAAGGCTCACTGTCGACGGGCTCGATCTCGCCATCGGTGGGCTCCCTTATAATATTATCTGTACTCTCTGGAAAAATGCTCCATCGGCGTCCTATTCCTCGCCGTCGGAGGCTGAGATCATCTTATGTCTCTTTTGGTCTTTTTCTATCTAGATTCGCTCCTTTTTGCATCTTTTTGCTCCATTGTCTATTAATCTTCATTCCTGTAACAAAACATAGAAAATACCTTTCTTTAAAGTGCAATATCATCAAAATCAATGTAAAATTGGTATGAATTTCTCAATATATTTTTCTTTGGTCAAAATCTCCCAAACTTAACTATTACTTGTCCTCAAGTAATCTTGATACTACATAAAAGAAATTATTATTTGTATTAAAGTTTTAATTCAGAAATACTATGAATTTGATTTAAATAAATATTATAGTAAAGCTTATTAGAAGGATTTTCAGATGATTAAATTAACTCTATAGATGTAAGGCTATCTAGTCATCAAGTTTAAGAGTTCTAGTCTTCTATTCATTTCAAGAATGACTAGATTTTGTAATATTAAATTACTTAAGATATTCAGATAATAGGAAATTCATGAAAACACTACTTAGTAAAAATACTAATCCATATGTATAAGTCCAGAAATGTAATTGAGTCTACCCTTTAGGTTGATTCAAATGAAGCCAATTTTTGATAAGGCATCTCCTCAAGCTTTTCCTCACTTAATTTTTCTTTTTATTTGGATTGCATTTCAATCCTATTTTTTTTTCTTTTTTGTTTTTAAGTGAGGATTACTGTATCTGGATAGCCCGTTAATGATTTTGAACTTCACTTTCCCCTTCCTAAATTCGAAACTTAAAACATTTCCTTACCTTATATGTATTTCATAGTTTTTACATCATTGAGTTCCAATATTTTCTTTCTCAACTAAATACTCAAGAAATTAAAATTTAAAAATATAGTTTTCCTTACTTTAAATAGTTAACTATATTCTTATCCTCTTATCCCAAATATCTTAATCCACAATATTAATTTAATCACTATAAATATTTCTTGTTACCTTCTATAATAGTAAAATAAATTAATTCTTGTTTACTGAATTAAATTCACTTACAAAAAATTATTTTTATAATAATTTTTGAAAATATTTAATTGAGAACATTTAATAGTTAATCTTTTTTTTCCCTCCCCCAAACTTAAATTTTTCTATATAATCATATAGGTGGAAAGAAAAGATACTGTAAATTTAAATCATACCTTCATGCTTTAGGTATTTCCCCTTCTTTTTTATTGAAGTTTTTGCAGGTTCTTTTCACATCTCATCACTTAATTAACCAGTACTGTTAAGAACTTTCTACACACATATAACATTAGGGAGTTTTGCTGGGTAAGAAAATTTGGAAGTAAGTACACAATACATATCACAATTAATTTTTCTAAAAATTAAAGTACTAAGCACATTTCACAAAAACAACCACAAACAGTTTAATAATTTCACTTTTAGAGTTACGATTACAATCTGCAATAATAAAAACTAAGAAACTGCAACTAATTTAAATAATATTGACAACATAATAATTAAAAATACAAATACAGATCAGAAATACTAAATTAAATAAAGCAAACATACACACATAACAAAAACATCTAATCACAGAATCTAAGGTCAAATATCAAAATCCCATCCAAAATGCCCATCTCCCTGTTAAGTAGATGGATTGGCTGGTAGTGTGTATAATGAGGGAACTTCGGAAATGTCACATCAAGCTCTCCTCTCCTATAGCGATTCTCAGCATCATAGTAAGCTATTTCAAACTCAGAATGCCCATGAAGATATTCACTATCATAATCATGCCTCTGTTCTAATCCTCCAATCCTCTGATTTATATGCTCCAACCTTTCATCAAACATCTCAAAACTTTTTCGTTGCAGAGTCAGTTCATTCATCAAGTTATGGAGTGTAGGAGAACTATAGGTAGGAGAGTCATAACTATTTGAGGGAATATCCCTACTAGTTGAAGGTGCAGAGCTCCTTATTCCAGATCTCCATCATTCATGGGATTCATAAGTTTTTATATTAGCCTTTGTAATGGGTTTCATAGGATGAACCCATTCCTCATCATCTCCAGCCTATACTCCAACCAACTGGCAAAGTGCATACATCAGACTAGGATGTCCCAGTCCGCCTCTTGTTTCAAGTTTTGCAATGGCTAATATGTTTCTATAAATAATATTTCGCTTTATTTTTTTGTTGTTCTGAATACAAAAATTCAGAATTGCTCTATCCCTCGAAACTTCACTATGATGATAAGTAGGTAATATAGTAGAGCAAATAAAATAGTGTCAAGCCTTAGAGGTGGCATTCATCATAGAAAGAGAGAAGTTTACCCATTCACGCTGCTTCATTTTCCAAGTTCCTTTCCCATCAGTGAGAAAGTCGATCACATTCTCCAGCGGACCTTCCATTGTTCCAAATGTCTCTTAATTAGTGGTATAAGGATCTTGCACTTCATAGAAAGAATTTATCCGAGCAGCATTAAAATCAACTAAAAATCCTCTGACCTTTATAGACACGTTTTCTATCTGGGTCAGGTTGGCATAAAACTCTTTTACAACTTCTACTGCAGCTTTGTTCGTGAAATAACAAAAATTTTCCCAATTTTGCTCCTTAATAGTCTTTTCCACTTCTCCTCCCGGGTTCTCGAAAACTCAGTCCTGAATGCATTTTTTCGCTATGTTGATAGAGTTGTACCTTGACTGAGCCTTAGCATTTACAAATCGAGTCTCGTGAAAGTCGAGTCACCTCTTTTATCGTGGAGTCATTTCTCGATCTATCAAATTTATAAAAATCTTAACTAAATTCCAAAACAAGACTAGAATGGCTTCCAAAGGTGACTTAAAGTAATCTAAAATGAATTCGATGAATTTCTTCTGACTATTTTCTCCACATTTTTGAGTTTTCAAAAATTCCTAAATGTGGAGGAAATACACTGTGAAAATAAAAAATTTTTGCATGGAAGTGAAGCTCTTACCAAGGGAAGATGAAATCTGGAGTCAAAATGGGTTGAATACACTCCAAATCCAAGATCTCTCAAGCCCCAGGTCGGTTTTTTCGAAGTTTAGAGGTAGGGGATGATGAATAGTGGTGGTTGACCAGTCAAATAAAGGTGTTTTCGAGTCCTCGCTGTCGGCGGGAAAAATCTCGCCATCGGTGGCATCGAGGGCGTCGTCAGCGGGCCTTTTCAAAAAAAAAAATTAATTTTCAATTGTTGTATTTTTTTGTTTTTAATTCATTTTAAGCCTCGTTAACGTCGGATCAATTGATTTATACATATTTTTTTGTGATTAGATATTATTTTAACTCAAATAGATTTACACAACACAAATATCACAATTTATATATAAAATCTAAGTGTTTACAATATTCGTACACAATATACTATAACAAGGTATTTTCTCAACCTTAATACAACAAATTCAGCGTCACAATCAAAACCACAATACTCAAAACGCTGAAAACAAGCAATCTATGCATAATCTCATATATACTGAGATCAAGTATTGAAATCTAAAATAACACAAGTGCAAATTACACAAATTTAAATCCAAACTAATTCAACACATAAGCAGTTACAAACGTCTTCTACTCGTCGTAATCAGTGCTAAACTCATCTCTGATATCACCCATTGAACGTAAATGAACGAAAAAATTGTAGACTCTTCAGTAGAATCTTCTTCTATCCATCCTTTCTTTCTCATAAGCCGTATGAAACTAGCTTCAAGATGTCCAAAATGATCGAAATGTTCTTTCATCCTCCAGTCAATATGATCAAATAAGTCAGAGATGTTATTAATTGAAGTCATCATATTTTGTATCTTTTTTTCTAGTCCTTTGATTATCCATAAGATCATATCAGTTTTATCAGTCAAGGACCTGGTTGAAAAAGAACTCTGAGATGTTTTATCCACAATAATAGTTTCCTAGTTATCATCATCAAGTGTAGGAAACATATCAGTTGGATCTAAAGGTTTCCAAGGCATAAGTACCTTCTCCCAGGCTTCGTATGAAACTTGGTACTGCCTGCAGAGTGTAAAAATTGTAGAAGGATGTCCAAGCCCATAAATTGATCCATGAATAATCAGGCCTAAAGCAGACTTCACAGTTATCGAACAAAAATCAATAGGTAGTCCCGCTTGAATACAATAGTTCATAATCACACACTCCTTAGAAACTTTACTGACTCTCATAGTAGCTAACAGTTTTGAAGAAATAAAGAAGTGTCAGTGTTTAGAAATGAGGTTTAGAAGTGATGCAGAAAAATTAACATACCCGTTTTCTCTCGTTTCCCAATCTTCCGCTTCATCAGTCAAGTAACGATAGATTTCGTTCATATTATTCCTTGTAGGGACAAAGTTGGAGTAGTGGCAAACAGGTGTATTCTCGATCGAATATAATTCATTAATTCTAGAAGGAATAAAAGTTACCAATCTGCCTCACACATAGACGACTTCGTGGTTGATTCCGTGTAAATTGGCATAGAATTCTTTTACCACAGGGATGACTACTGCAGAGGTGGTATAGCACAACACTTCCCAATGTCATCGTACAAACATTTCTTTGATAGGCATCATCGAATTCTCTAATCCTTGATTCACGAATCCTCTTTCCTTGATCAATCTCTTTTTCATCATTACCTTATTGAAGATTTGCCTAGCCTCGCAACAGATAAATTTTCTTCTATTGAACACTCATGATCTAGGGATTTCGGGGTGATTGGATGCCATAAGGATGAGTTTTGGTGGATTTACAATTCATTTTTAGGAGATAGATAGTCTAGAAATCAAATTCTAGGAGTTTTACAGGAGTTAGAACCACTTAAAACCGCCAAGAACAGTCAAAATAATTTCATTAGCCGTCCACTCGCCGAACTCGCCGTCGGCGGCGTCGATCTCACCATTGGCGAGATTCTTTAATACACAAACTGAAGTTTGCAGGAAAAACTCACCATCGGTGGGCTTGATGTCGCCGTCGGCGGCCAAGGCAAAAATTGCCCAGTTTCACTCTGGTCCGAATGCGTTCCAAATTTTTCTATGGATTCAATTATCGTGATGATCATAAGGGTAAATATGAGTAGTTTAATTCATTCATACCACAAACTAACAATAAATCAAACAAATATACAATTATTGCATATAAATAAAGATATCTATGGGTTGCCTCCCATAAAGCGCTTGGTTTAACGTCGTCAACCCGAACTATTCAAGGTGTTAATTAGGCTGACTGAGCATTAAAACATCTTTAAAATTTGGTCTTTTACCCTCAAAATACAGTTTTAATCTGTGTCCATTTACTTTGATTCTATTTCCAGTCTTCAGATCTTCAATTTCAACAGCTCCGTATGTAAACACTTGAGTTATAGTGAAAGGTCCTAACCATCGAGATTTCAATTTCCCAGGAAATAATTTCAGCCTTGTATTGTACAACAATACTTCTTGTTCTGGTTCAAACTTCTTTTGGATAATCTTCCAATCATGCATATCTTCATTTTCTCTTTATAGATTCTATTGTTCTTATAAGATTCATTCCTTAATTCTTCTAACTTATTTATCTGCAACAATTTTTTCTCCACAGCATCTTTCAAATTATAATTAAATTCTTTAATCGCCCAATATGCTTTATGCTCTAATTCAACTGGTAAGTGGCAAGTCTTTCCAAAAATAAGTCTGTAAGGAGTCATTCCAATCGGAGTTTCATAAGCAGTCCTGTATGCCCTTAATGCAGTGTCTAGTCTTGTGGGCTAATCTAATCTACTAGGGTTTATAGTCTTTTCTAAAATTCGTTTAATTTCTCGATTAAAAACTTCAGCTAATCCACTAGTCGGTGGATGATAAGCAGTAGATATTTTATGAATAATATTAAATTTTTCTGTCAATCTTTGAATATTTTTATTCCTAAAATGGGACCCTCCGTCAGTGATAATCACTCTCGGCATTCTGTATCTTGTGAAAATGTTTTTCATTAAAAATTTTGAAACACTCTTAGCATCACAACGAGGTAAGGTTTGTGCTTCAATCCACTTAGAAACATAATCAACAACAACTAATTTATATGAGTTTCCAAATGAAGGAGGTCCCATGAAATCTAATCCCTAAACATCAAAAATCTCAACTTCTAATATGAAATTCAGAGGTATTTCATTCCTTCTAGATATATTACCTACTCGTTGGCATTTATTACAAGTTTTGATATATCTATAAACATCTCTAAAGAGAGTAGGCCAATAAAATCTAGCTTGTAAAATTTTATATGCAGTTTTTTCAGCCCAGAAATGTCCTCCAAATTCAGAATCGTGATATTTTTGAATAATCAGTTCGGTTTCTTCATAAGGCACACATCTTCTAATAATACGATCCTTACATTGCTTATATAAATATGGTTCATACCAAAAATACACTTTAGCATCATGAATAAATTTTTTCTGTTGTTACAAAGTTAACATGGGTGGTAAAATATCACTTACAATATAATTGATTATATCAGCATACCAAGGTATTTTCCACTCATTTATATTATAAAGTTTTTCATCAGGGAAACTGTCTGTAATCTCATTGTCAGTGTCAGATAATTTACAATATTCTATTCTTGACAAATGATCCGCAATTTGATTACCAGTTCCCTTCCTTTCTATTACCACAAAATCAAATTCTTGCATCAATAATATTTATTTAATTAATCTTGGTTTGGTATCCTTCTTTTGCATTAAATATTTAATAGCAGAGTGCTCAGTATGCACAATACATTTAGTTCCAATTAAAGAAAATTTAAATTTATCAAAAGCATATATAATTGCTAATAATTATTTTTCAATAACTGTATAGTTAATTTCAACATTATTAAGAGTTTTACTAGCATAATATATAACTTTAAAAATTTTATCATATCTTTGTCCAAGAACAGCTCCAATAGCATAATCATCGCCCATAAGTTCAAATGGTTTCTCCCAGTCTGGTGAAACTATTATGGGTGTTGTGATTAATTTATCCTTTAATAATTCAAAAGCATTTAAGCATTCTTTAGTAAATTCAAATTTCTTGTCCTTTTTTAAAAGTTGACATAGAGGTTTGGTAATTTTTGGAAAATCTTTTATATAACGTCTATAAAAATCAGCATGTCCAAGAAACTTCTTACCCCTCTCACTATAGTAGGAGTTGGTAATTTAGCTATAACTTGAATTTTTGCAGGGTCTACTTCCATGCCATTTTCCGAAATTTTGTGCCCTAATACAATTCCTCCTGCAAGCATAAATTGACATTTCTCCGAATTTAGAACTAAATTAGTTTTTTGGCATAACTCCAAAACTTTTTCAAGATGATCCAAGCAGGCTTCAAATGATGTTCCAAATACAGAGAAATCATCCATTAATTCTTCTATTACATCATGATTTAATTTACTAAATATAGACATCATACATCTCTGAAATGTTGCAGGTGCATTAATCCAAAAGGCATCCTTCGAAAAGCAAACGTTTCATAAGGACTAGTAAATGTAGTTTTCTCTTAATCCTCAGGAGCAATAGGAATTTGATGGTATTCAATATATCCATTTTAAAAACAAAAGTATTTGTGCCCAGCAAGTCTATCCCACATTTGGTCTAGGAATGGTAAAGGGAAGTGATCTTTCCTGGTGGCCGCATTTAATTTTCTATAGTCAATACATATACGCCATCCAGTAACTTGTCTGGTAGGTATCAAATCATTATTTTCATTAGCTTCAACAGTCACCCCTCCTTTTTTAGGAACACAATGAATTGGGCTTACCCAAGCACTATCCGAAATAGGATATATAATACCATTGTCTAACAATTTTAAAATTTCTTTCTTGACTACTTCTTTCATCATCGGGTTTAATCTCCTTTGGGGATCAACTCTTGGTATATGTTAATTATCTAAAATAATTTTGTGCATACAGATTGAAGGATTAAGTCCTTTAATATCTGCTAAGGTCCAACCAAAAGCTTTGTTATACTTCTTTAATGTGTCTAAAAGTTTTTGCTCTTGTAATTCGTTTAAGTCTGTCAATATAATAACAGGTAAAGTTAAAGAATTTCCTAAAATTACATACTTCAAATAAGTAGGTAAAATTTTTTACTAAAGTTCAGGAGGTTTTATAATCGACCGAACTAAATTCTTTTCAGCATTTTCTGTAACATCCATCATCTCAAATCTTTCTTGTATATAATCTAATTCTTCATTTTTTGCTTTTTCAAATAATTCTGCATTTTCTATTTCTTGTTTATTTTCAAAATATTGTTTTAAATGTTCATTTCGCAGATGTACAAGAATTTCCATTCGAAAACATTCATCATCTTTTTCAATAGCAGGGTATTCCATTGATTTTGTAATGTTGAAAGTTACTTCTTGATCATTTACTCTCATAGTTAATTCTCCCTTTTGAACATCAATCATGACTCTTCCAGTAGCTAAGAAGGGTCTCCCTAAAAGTATAGGTATTTCTTTATCTTCCTCCATATCTAAAACAATAAAATCCTCAAGAAAGATAAATTTATCCACTTTTAGTAACACATCTTCGATAACTCCTTTAGGATAAGTCACTGAACGATTAGCTAACTGAAGAGTTATAGAATTAGGTGAGACTTCTTCCAATCCTAATCTTTTACAAATTGATAGAGGCATATGATTAATGGTGGCTCTCAAGTCACATAAAGCTTTTCCATAAAATTTTTCTCTAATAGCACAAGGTATAGTGAAACTACGAGGATCTTTTAATTTCTCAGGAAGTTTTTTCTGAATAATTGCACTACACTCTTCGCTAAGTGCAGCAGTTTCATTGTCTGTGAACTTTCTCTTCTTGTTTAAAATATATTTCATAAATTTCACATAATTGGGCATTTGTTCTAATGCTTCTATAATGGGAATATTCACCCTTAATTTCTTCAGGATTTCAATGAATTTATAAAATTGTTTATCCTTTTTATGTTGCTTTAATCACTGAGGAAATGGTGGTGGTGGTTTTTCTACAGTTATTTTCATTGGTATTAGTGGATATCCTTTTCTTTTTCAGTTTCCACTTTCTCTTTTTCAATTTCCGTTTCTTTTGGTACTCTTGTTTCTAATTCTTTTCCAATTCGCAACTGTATCTCTTTTGTTTATTCTTTTCCTTGGTCTTTAAGATTAATTTCCACATTACTAGGAAAAGTTCCAGGAATTCTGTTATTAAGTGCTGTAGCGATATGCCCAAGTTGAGTTTCAATATTTTTAATAGCAGTTCCTTGATTTTGTAATTGGTTTCCTTAAGTTTGTAATTAATTTCCTTGATTCTGCAATTGTTGACCCATATTTAATATCAATTCTTCTATAGATAAGTTTTTTCCTTAAATTGAGAGTTATTATTAAATCTAGGTGGATAAGAAGGTTTATAATTAGGATTTCCTTGGTTAGATGAATTTCCTAATGGGTTTACTGGGTTGTTTGCCCATTGTAGATTAGTAGAACTGTTATTCCAATTAAAATTAGGATGATTCTTCCAACCAGGGTTGTAATAATTTGAATAAGGATTACTGGGTCTATTATTAATAGCATTTAAAGTTTCATAAGAAGGTTGAACATCCACAAATTTCCCAGATGAATTTTCTTCCATTATAGTAGGAGAATAATTCATTCCATAATGATCTAATTTCTTAGATATAACAACAATCTGAAAAGCTAACATAGATATTGCATCAGAATCATGGATACTAGCTATTCTTTTAGGATTTAGCCTTTCAGAAGGCCATAAAAAATTGTTAGTAGCCATTTCTTCAATTAACGAATAAGCCTCATTAAATGGTTTTGATATTAATGAACCACCAGCGGCAGCATCAATAATAGATCAAGAGATCCTACTAATCCATTATAAAAAGTTTGAATAATTAACCAATCTGGTAACACATGATGTGGGCATTCTCTAAAAAGATCTTTAAATTTCTCCCAAGCTTCGTATATCGATTCTCCATCAAACTGACTAAAAGAGGTTATATCATTTCTAAGCTTAGCAGTTTTTGAAGGAGGAAAGTATTTGGATAGAAATTTTTATGATAATTCTCCCCAAGTTCTAATAGATCGAGGTGCTAACGAATTTAACCACATCTTAGCCTTATCTCTTAAAAAAAGGAACAAGCCTAAGTCTAACAACATCATTAGATACTCCGTCATATTTAAAAGTAGCACAAAGTTCTAAAAAACCAGCAAGATGTAAATTAAGATATTCGTTTGTTGAACCACTAAATTGATTATTTTGTATCATTTGGATAATTGCAGGTTTAAGCTCAAATGAATTAGTCGCTACATCAGGTTTTAGATAGTTAAGTGAATTTCATCTATTGTAGGGTTAGCGTAATCTCTTAAAGGTCTAGGTTGATTTTCATTTTCAATTACTGGATTATTTGCCATTTGATTTAAATCTATAATTTCTCTTTTCTGTTTTCTAATTTTTTTAGTAGTGCGTTCTAATTTCGAATCGTAAGGTATTAAATTTTTGGTTCCAAATTTGCGCATACACAATTGAAATTAAAACTTATGTAATTTAAAATAGTCTGTTACTCTAGTAATTACCTTAATAATTATCTGACTAATTACTTTAGTAATTACTCTACTTCTTCCAGGGCAACGGCGTCAAAAACTTGACAGCGGGATGCGCAACTTTATAAGTGTTTACAAGTGTAAAAATAAATATTCAATAATAGCAAAGTTATCCCTTATCAACGTAAGTATACGTATCGTTCAAGTAATACAGAACTCTAATGGAGTCCTGGATAACGATCCCACAGGGAAGTTTTAGAGATTACGAACTAATTACAGCAGTTGAAATAACTATCTAGTAACGTAAATAAAGAACAATTATACTAAATTCTACTACTAATGTTGAACGAAAAGTTGCAATATAGAAAAGTATCCTCCCCCTTGTTAAGAGAATTAAGTGAACGGATAATTGATTTAGTTAGAATTATATTGTGCCAAATAGGAGCATTCCTATTATTTATCCTTTGGTCCAGGCATAAAGAACATTGACTAATCTTATGCTTGGTTATGCGAATCTGCGGCTAGGTTGGGAGGATACCGTCTCTCACTTCGGAGCTCCCTCGTTCCCCTCGCCCGAGGGCTAACATCTACACTTCAGCACCCAAACGATAGGGCCGAATTGGGGTTTTTAGTCTGTCACTCTAAAATCTCCAATTCTAAGCCCGATAAATAATATTTTCCTATTTATTTACACCCTCCTTTCAAGGACTTTGATCTCCCAAAATCTCGAATGTAATATTTACTTTAGTTGTGAAATCAACATATTTTAACAGATCAATTAACCAGATTCAAAGTAAATTAAGAGTTAAGTAAAAAGATTATCACAATTTTTATTGAATATTTTAAGCACAACTAATTCAATTTTCCATTTCACAAAATCTCAAAACAAGGAGAAAGACAGAGAAGACTACTCATAATGCATAGGAAGAATAACGTAAAACTTGGATTTCATATATAAAATCAAAGTTACAAAATAGTAAACACAATTTATCTCAAATTTCTCTCTAAACAGACTCCTTGAAGTTCATCTGACTCTTCCTTCCTGTACAACACACTCAACTAAACTCACTTACTCCCTATTAGACTCTTCAAAGATACTGTAGTAAATCTTTCTGAACTCTTTCCGACTCCCTTTCAGCCTAAATTCGTCTCATTTTAAAGAGGTAGAAAAATTTTCAATGGTTGCTTAAGCACCTCTTCAACAGGCGTCCACATTCGATGAATCTTTGCCTGAACCAACCTTCTCGCCGTCAGCGGGCTTGTTGGCGCTGTCGGCGGACTTTTAGAACATGGGCCAACTGCTAAGGCTCGCTGTAGGCGGGCTCGATCTCGCCGTCGGCGGACTCCCTTATAATATTATCTGTATTCTCTGGAAAAATGCGCCGTAGGCGGCCTATTCCTCGCCGTAGGCGGCCTATTCCTCGCCGTCGACGGCTAAGATCAACTTATGTCTCTTTTGGTCATTTTTGATCCAGATTCGCTCCTTTTTGCATCTTTTTGCTTCATTGTCTATTAATCTTCATTCCTGCAACAAAACATAGAAAATACCATTCCTTAAAGTGCAATATCATCAAAATTAATGTAAAATCAGTATGAATTTCTCAATACATTTTTCTTTGGTCATGTACCTAAATGGCCCAATTGAAAATAACAAAACAACGTGAACAGAAGAAATGCTGAAAATCATAATCACAATGAGAACTAGCTATATAAACTATGAATGATCCAGAGGAACATAAACACATTTAGGTTAGGTTTACAGTACAAAAGCTCATCTTTTTCTACCCCAAACAATCTATATAACCAAGACAAACAATACAAGCAATCAGTAAATCATCACAAATTGCAGGGATTAAAGGACCATAATTACTAATTTAGAGTTCTCTTCTTCTATAACAGCAAATGTGCGTGGAAATAGAACTCACTTTTGGCTGCAGAACTTGTCTAACATGGGGAGAACAGTCGAAGAGTAGGGAGAAAACAGGTTATTCCGGCTTCCAGCAGAGAGAGGATGGCGTGCACTGGAGCAATGTAGTCGGATGTACAAAGAGGAAAAATTAGCCAAAAAGATTGAGAAATTTGCTCCTCAACACTGAATCATAGTGTTACAATGCTATTACCCAGAAAATTAAGCCAGAAAATTAGAAAGCTCATTGCCTCAGTGCTACCAGAGTGGCACTATGGCGCGACGACCCAACAGTCAATCATAAAATAGTTTCAAAATTGATTGAAGGAGTTTTTCATGCGGTTGCGGGAGTTATTATGAGGAGACATTTACTTGCAATAGGAAGTGCCAAGTGAGTGTAAAAAGCACTAGAGAGTTTACCAACAAATTTGGAGGGAGATATCTTGTGTGTGAGAGAGAGTAATATATATATATATACACATATATACATACATATATATATATATATATACATACATATATATATATATATATACATACATACATATATATATATATATATATATATATATATATATGTGTGTATGTGTGTGTGTAAATATATTTATTTATTTATTTGTGCGTGCGCACGCGTGCGCGTGTTTGTATCTATTTATGTCTATATGTATAAGTATGGTATAACAAAAGTTAACTTAAGTTTAAAGTATGACGCATTAAATAATGTTATCATAACTCCCTATTTAGATTAGAATTGTATCAAAAAGCCTACTCATCGTCCTTTTTTTAATGAATTTGATATGCTGATAATAATAGAGATGAGAAAAGATGAGAGATAAAATTTCGTAGTCAGATCTAATTTTGTATTTCACCCAATCAATTTACACCAAATCAGTGATTTCTTAACACATCAAGAAATTTTTTAAGTTATGAATGAATAATATCTGCCATGCTGTCAAAAATTAATTGCAAGATTAACGTCTATGTCATAATATTATTAAAATTGATTTTAATAGTTTAAAACTGAATCCCAGTACGATTATATATATTATGGCAGTCCCTATAAATTAAGGTCAATCGTGTGATTAAAATTGTACATGTGGATAATTTTCATTAACTTTTAACTATTATGTTATTATTTAAAAATATTGTAATTAATATTTTTAGACATAAAAATATGCACACTCTTTAAAAATTTTATTATGAATAATACTATTTTGTATCATGCTATTTAAGCAAATATGACCATAGTATAAAAATCTTTTATTATAAGCTCCATATATATATATATGTATATATATGATATTTTGGCCTTGAATCATGTAGTTCTTTTTTCCGAGGAGTTTAGCAAAAGTGCAAGCATGGATTAGTTTCATTATACAGATTAATTATCAATTAAAAACATTTCTTCTAGATATATAAACAACGTTCATAATTTAGGGGATTGAATAATATCATCCAATTTCTTACATGATCTTTCTTTGTGGATTCAAGTATTATTATGATGACATAGCATTATATTCTTAATAGTAAAAAATAATTAAATTTATTATATATAAATGAATAAATAATAATATAATTCTAATGACCGAACAACTTAAAAGGGAAATTAAGTAAGTAATCCAAAGCATAATATAATTTAACAATCATTTTCAATTAGTGTTGAATTTATAATTTTATAATGGAAAGAGGTAGGTGCAATAGCCTAAATATCTAGAAGATTTTCTATTATCTCGTGATTAAATCTCTCCAAATTAATAAAATAGAAGCTTTCTTTATAAGCACAAAGTGAAAAAATTTAATCAGTTTTGTGTTAAACTCATGTTAAACTTACTATAATACCATAAAAAAAATCATTATGATTAAATTTAGATAGAAATGCCTAAATCTAAAAATTTTTTGTATGTTTATGCTTTTCGAAATCTAAATCTAAATAATCTTATCTTTTATTGTTATTAATCATATTGATAAAATAAATGAGATAATGTCCCAACACAATGCAAGAAAACTTGTTAGGTTTAGTAGATCTTATGGAGAAATTTAAATTATATGTGTTAGCTTGTATTTCTTGTTAGTATTTTAATCAATGATATGTCATCTGATGACTAACTCGCTTTTAAATTTATTAAAACTTGAGTAATTACAATACCTATTAGTTTAAAAGCTTTTGACTTAAGAGATTCTTATTCAATTTTCATGATCTTATCCATTAATTTTATTTTGAGAAAGCACTATAAATTTAATGACAATAATATGCATTGCGGTTATTTCAAAGTTAATTTAATAATTAAAAGATTTAATATGATTAAATGTTGATTAGATTATTTTGTTTAATTTTTTCTTAGAAATTTTTGTGTTTGATTAGATATTATCCATAAGTCATTTTTAAAATATAAAAATTCGTTCAAATGTCATGTAAAACTTCTAAAAACCTTCTAAACTATTAATTTTAAAAACATAAAAATATATATTTATATATTATATATTGATGGATGAACATCGAAGTTCAATGGACGAGTATATGATCTCGAAGATAGGAGTGATGACATTAACCACTAAGCCATGGCCTAGTTCATAAATTTTTTAACTCGTATATTTTATTAAACATAACCATCCTATTCATACAATATAATACCATTAATATCTAATATATTTAATTTTAAATCATTTGAAAGTATCTATAGTTTAAAATCACATTTATTTTGTCATATAATTAAAGGTATTAATTATAAAATTTCGTGGAATTTAATCAATAATATATACAGTGATCGTAAATAAATTATACAAAACAATATAAAAAGGAAGCCAACAAATTAACACGAGTGGTCTTTCATTTTCTACGAGAACCTTATAGTTTATCTCTCTCATGAGAAGCCAAACATAGTTAATTAAGGACAATCATTTACTTAATACACGTAACTAACACACCAAAATTAGCGTAGCCTTGATTTAAATCCATTCGACCAAACTAAACCAATGTCCCAACTTTGTTTAATATTGTAAAATCAATTGGATAACTACGTCTCAACATCTCATTTTTGCTTAATTAATTATTAACTTAATTTTTAATCCAATATTGATTGAGGACTAGGGTAGGCCAAAGTATAGCTTCTAGAAAGCTGCGGAATTTGATTACTTCTTTAAAGTTGTTGAGAATTTCTAATTATACATCAATGAAGCCTTCAAGCATCAATTAATCGTAGGCATGCTCTAAATCTAAATTGTTCCTCCAAATTTATACTTTCTAGAACTAATAATTATATATTGTTGGCTCAGCATTTACTTTAAATAGAAGGTTGTTGAGATTCCTTTCAAATTGGTCTTCTTAATATGGATTATAAATCTATATTATTTTCATTGACTATCTGTTAGATGAGGTTTAAGACATTTGTTGCAAATAATTTATAAGTGTTTTTATTCCTAAGTGTACATGCATATTTAAATTACTTATATGATACATTGTCATAAATATAATGTCTGACGGCATATCTTCCTTGGTTCCTAGGGTTCTTGCTCAATGGGATCCCTCCTTTAATATCGCTAGTGGTTGTCGTTTTGGTTGTATTTTCATGTTTTCATCGTGTTTTTGGAAGTATTATCATTGGTTGTTGCCACGTTTTGGTGGTAGCATCTGTGGTGTTATTCGTGGGTTTTTGATGGATTATTACTCCCTTTGAGCGTTAGGTGGAGCTATTAAAAGTTGTACTCCACGGTCTGGTGTTAATTTTTATTGCGTTTCTTGTGGTGGTATTTCTGTTTCCCATTGTTTATGGGGTCTCTGTGGTAGTTTTGGTGGCAAGGTCGTTTTCCGAGCTTTTTGAATTTTTACCGGGTGATATTATTCATAGTGTTACCTTGGTATTAATCACGGAGTTAAATGGTCTTTTTGGTGTTTTTGAGTGGCATTTTGGTGGTAATGGTATCTAGCGGGCTTTTGTGTTCAAATTTTTCTCTTTTGGTATTGTTACATTGGTTTCATGGCTGCTTTCTTCCCTCGCCCTAAGATAGAACCTAGTTTGAATTTGGGCAAGGCATCGTTTGTTGATGTGGTTGGTAAAGGCATAGAAAATTTGAAGTTTGTGGAGAACCTGGTATTTCAGATTTATCACGACTCTTTTGAAGGGAAGAGTGCTTGCAACTTCACTAAGAAAGCTAGTAGAAAGGGGGTATACCGGCTTTAATTTTCATTGATTTTGAACTATCCAACCTTTCTGAATGCTACAAATTTGCACTCATTGGTAAGTTCTAATTGGGCCATTCTAAGATGGAAATTATTAGAAAAGTGTTTGAGGATTTCAGCTTTTGAGGGCATGGAAGGTGGGCCTCTTTGATGGGAGACATGTTATAATACAACTGGTTAATGAAGATGACTATGCAAGAATATTTTCAAAGAAACACATTCATATTGAGGGCATGTACATGAGCTTGCTCAAATAGTCTCCCAAGTTTGATTCAATCCAAGAACCTTTTATGTACCAATTTGGTTAAGCTACCTGGTCTTAAACTGTACTTTTTCAACCATCTAGTACTTTATTCAACTGGGCTACACTTAGGAGACCAATGAAATTAGATATTTCCACATTCAACCTGTATAAGCCTTCTGCTGTCAGAATCCTAGTGGAGAGGGATATCACACTTCTAGATGTTGAAGCAATTTTGCTTGGTACCGCACACAATGGTTATTAGCAACAAATTGTTATGGAGTAAAGACCTTACGATCTCAACCATTGTAAGATGTTTAATCACACACTAGATAAATGTTTCAGACTATACCCAAACTTGATACATAACCCTCTAGTACCTCTGGATATAGATACTGTTGTGAAGGATCAAACTCAAAAAGGCCCACCTATCTCTGATAAAGCTAATTTAGTGGATGCAACAAGATTGGCAGGCTTGGATCCTACAGTTTCCTCATGTCTACCCTTCAGAGGATCTGTTTGTTGTCACCATTTCTAACACTGAAAATTTACCTACACAGATAGATAATAATATGGGGAGAAGTGATTCTGCATTTATAAGCAACCCTTAACACATATCAGGAATATTGAACAACAATTGCCAATCAAAGTAGGTCTGAATGCACCAAATATTACAATATATCCAATAGTGAATGATCCACAAGAGACTGAAATTGTAGAAGAAACCTTACCACTAATATGATCCTCGATGGAAGAGTGATATACCTAAAATTTATAGTGTTTTTAAGTACATTTTTATACCTATTTTTGATGATATTGCACTTTAATGGAAGATATATTTGTGTTTTTCTTGCAGTTTTGATTAAAATGAGTGACTATGAAGAAAGTAGCAATAAAGGATCAAATTTGGAGCAAAAATTGAAAGGTGTGAAAAATTTGCCTCTGGCGCCTAAGCACCGGACCATTGGCGCATAAGCGCCTCAGTTAAAGTGATGCATTTATTTGATATTGGCACAAATTTGAAGGGGTTTTTTAAGCAACATTTGGTTTAAACTTCACTTAGTTCCCATCAGCGCCAAAACTCATTTAAAATTTGAACAGATGGATGCATTCTTGATGGATACATTGAATCTGGACACATTTTGAAGAGACACCGATGCACATTTTGAAAAATTTAAAAAAGAAGATTTGAAGATTAGAAAAAAGGTTGTTGTTGGACGGTGTGATTAAAGTTAAGAGTCAAGTTTATGTTAGAGAATTAATGAGAACACACCTTTCCACTTCACCACTTTTTATTATCAATTATATCTAGTTTTTATTAAGAATAGAATAGAGATTTGGAGTCAACAAAGTTGGGCGCCAACCTCTATTGTGTCTTGTAAGTGGTGACACACCATAAAAAAGCTTGATTTTTCATATACATTTTATGCTTAATTTTAATGATATTGCACTTTAAAGGAAGGTATTTTGCATGTTTTTAGTTTTAGGTACAAGAAATGGTGATTGGAGCAAATGGAAGCAAAAATGGTGCAAATTGGAGCAAAAATGAGCAAGAAAGCAAATTTTGGCTCGACATCTTTCGATAAGTCTTTCTATGTTTAATCTCTTTTACAATTCTTGCATATTTTTGAATGAGATTACACTTTAAAGTAAGGTTGATTTTATGCTTATGTTGTAGGGCTATCTGTTATGAACGAAACGCAACTGAAACAGTGCGAATCAGAGCTAAAACGGAGCCAAACTGAGCGAAATGGTGGAGTTGCTCAGCAGTTTGCCCGCCGACGGCGCCCTCGAGGCCGCCGACGGCGATAATATTCTGAGAAGGCCACAAATTAAATGCAAAAGCTGCCGACAGCGCCCGGACGACTATGGACCGACTTTTGGCGGGTTTGAGCCAAAATTCAACGTATTTAGATGCTTTTTCGAAGGGGTGCTTAAGGGAACTCTTAGAAATTCGTCCAAACTCTTTAAAATAGCGAATTTAGGTTAGAAGAGAAAAAGGAGAGGAATGTTAGAAAAATTTTGGAGAATGTTTAGGATTCTTAGATTAAGAGTAGAAATTTAGATTTTTACCCTTTTGGAGAGATTAGAGAGGAGATTTTGAGAGAATTTGTAAGGGATTGCACTAGCATTGCATGGATCGGTGGGAGACTTTGTGGGAGAGATCTTCATCTTTCTTTTAAAGGGAAAAATCTACGTATTGTTCTTCATTATCTTATGTTTTTGTAAACACTTACCTAGTGGATTTGCTTTGGTTTAATGAAATTTCTGTTGTGTTTTCTTCGTGCTTTGTGATGTATCTTTCTTACACTTTCTTCTTCTTTGGAAATAGTGGCATAAGAAAATTATGTCATTGTTTCCATTCTACTTTTCTTTTGCAATGAGTAGGATTCATGATTAGGATATTGAGATGCTTGCTAAAAGATATTTTAATTATAAATATCATGGTTTTCACTAGCACTTTATTTACATTACTATAAGGGCCCGTTGTATTGTTAAAATTCGTTGTAATTGCATTTTCTTGAAAGTGAAGTGTAATTCTTAACAAAGTGTAACCACTTTCAATGTCCATGAATGAATTGCGTAATTCATGGGATTGAGTGCAAATAAATAGGGAAATATAATTATCGGGCGCAGAATTGGAGATTTTAGAGTGACATACTAAATTCCTGAATTCGGTCCTATCGTTTAGGTGCTGAAGTGTAGATGTTAGCCCTCACGCGAGGGGAACATGGGAACTCTGAAGTGAGAGCCGGTATTCTCCCAGCATAGCTACAAATACAGTAACAAAGCATAGGATTAGTCAATGTTCTTTATGCCTGGACTAAAGGGTAAATAACAGGATTGCTCCTATCTGGAACATACAATATTAAATGCATCTCATTCCTATACATTATCCATTTCATTACATAAGAATAATAGTTTTTAGTATCTCAAAATTCTCCAAACCAATTCATCCAAAAAGGGTTATCTTTAGAATTATTATTTACACCTAGTTATAGTTATCATCATTACATTTAACACTTGCATTTAGGAGTAGTTGCTAGATAAAACACAATTTTAATCGACATTCCAAACTAAGGACTATTAGTAGTAGATTAAAATTTGACTAAAGACCTCTGTTGACCTCATTTTTGATGAGGTCTTCTCTTCTTCTTTTTAGTGCTTAGGATCTAGCCTTAGGCTTTTTCTTTGACTATCTTAGAGGACTAGAATTGGGACCCACCTTTTAGAAACTCAAACTACTTCTAAACTCCCTGCAAACTCCACAAACTTGACTGTAGACCCCTAATCACCTAGAGGGTTGAAATCAAATGTGGAATTTTAAAGGATGAGTTCCTATAGGACTCTTTGGCCTTAAGACTGCCCTGGGTGGCCTGGTCTGGTGAAGGGGCTGACTTACACACACTACACTTATACACTACACCTACACACAACACTTTCACACACTTCCTAAAAACACACCCATACCCAACTTGACCTCCTCACTCATGTAGGTGATTCACATGGATGGTCCTTAAACCATGAGCCCTTGGCTAAGAGGGTTATGAACAACATAGTGAATGCCTCAAATGAGTCCCTTCATGGCTCATATGGGCTTGATATGGCTTCATGGCTCAACCAAAATGATTTCATTCCACTTACATCCACCCGATCTTGAATTTCCCAAATTTTCGATTTTTGACCCCGGGACCCTACACCCGCTTAGCCTACCCAAAACTCTTGAAATTACCCAAATTTTTGCAAAATGTCCAAATTACCCAAAATCCTCCAAAATCATTCCCAAACATTTCCACATCACCCAAATTGATCATCCATACCCAAAAATACCTCCCAATACCCTCCAAATACCCAAAATACCCCTCTTGACCCAAAAATCAAACAAATTCAGAAAATTCCTAGAAAATTCCAGAAAATCCCAAATATTCCCAATTTCATTTTGTTTAACTACACTATGGTCTGATTTTGTCAATTTACCCCACTTTTACCAAAACCCCCAATTTGACCCATTTTAACCCTAAGTGAACCCAATGTCAAACCAAACCTACCCAATTGACCCAAATTCTGGTCCAATTCAGTTCTAAACTTCAATTCAACATTCCCAACACCAATCTAGACCAAATCCAAGTCCAATTTGATTGACATTTGGATCCAATTTCACTTTTGGCCTTAAAGCCCAATTTGGACCCATGACCCAAACTTAACCCAAGTTCACCCAATTCAACTCCAATTGACCCCAAATCTTTTCTAAATCTTCCTTAACATTCCCACAAACAAAACACTAACATGATTTGCCCAAAATTTGGACCCAAATCCCACTCAAATTCAACCCAAAGTTAAAAGGCCCAATTTTGACCTAAACCCAAACCTAACCCAAATGAGCCCAAACCCCAAAATCAAAGCCCAACCAAAGTCAAAACCTCTTTGAAACACTCCCATAAATATTTCTCAACATTAATTTTACATCAATTTCAACCCTAGCCCAACATTGGCCCAAGTTAGCCCAATTTGACCTACATAGAGCCCACTTACCAAATAAATCCAAATTCAAACCAATTCAACCCCAAATCACACCAAATTGACTCCAAGCCCTTCATAGAACATCCCTAAACCAATTATAACACTTATTTGACAAGGTCCTTCACAAAATCTTCACCCAAATGCCCATCCTAAAATCAAAAAGCCCATTCCCCTTAAACTTTCCTAAAAGCCCACTTCCTTCAAATTCAAAAGCCCAAATTCATCTAAAGCCCACATGGCACTTCCCCTACATCATCCATTTAATCAAAATTGCCCCTAAGTTTCAAAATCATCAATTAAACAATTCCAAATCAAGCCCCATACAAATTCCCATCAAAATAACAAAATTTTCTTAAATCCTTTTTTATGAAATTGACCGAAGCTTTTCCCGAAGCCAAATGGATCCAAGGATGAGCCATTCACAAGCCATATGGAGCCATGAAAGTTTGGCATGTGACCATGCCATTAATGGCAAAAGGAGGAGGTCCTTTAACCATCTCCTAAAAGTCATTAGCCTTAAGCATGTTTCCCCTTAACCAAGATTTAATCCAAATATTCTTGGATAAGGACATCACCACCTCTTGACCGACTAAGCCTAATCGATCTTCTCGGCCCAAGACCAGCCATGGGGAGGTGCACCCAACCCAAACCAATGAGTTGACCAAATTGAAGCCAAAATGACCCCTTCTCCATTCCATTTTAATTCAAAGCCTTTACACATGTCAAACTCGATTGACTTCACCAACTTCAAGCCCTGGACTCCACGACCCCGAAGGTGACCCATGCTCGCCGGCCGGCCGCTCGGATCGCCGGAAAACAACATGGCCGAGACCTTGGGAGGAGCCGAACTTTGGAATTCCACCTTGCTTGAGCTGCCCCATGCCCGATGGCCACCATGGTCGTTCTTCCCATGACCGAGCAAGCTGATCCCGACCCTTGGCCATCCACAGGAGGCTCTCCGGCCACCTCCATTTAAACCCGACCCCCTCGCGGCCATGAGAGGAGAGTTGCACAAACCTTGCCGAAACTGCGCCAAAATTGTTTCGAACCCTTCTCCACCCTTAGAGCGAGTTGATCCCCAGGTGTCGATTTGCCCAATCCCCACCGACAAAACCCGATTTCTCAGCTGAAATTCCACCCAAAACCAGGACACTTCTCCACAGTGAGCCAATCCCCAAATTGATTGGTTCTACACCTTCACCAGACCAAGGGAAGGTGTCCACCAGCAAAAGCCCCATCTCCAGGCCTCCCAGTTGTTCTAGCCTCCAAGCTTTGTGATCAGATGTGGTCGAAATCCAACCTAGAAAATTCACCAGACCAGGAGACTTCATCTGGAGCTTGCTGGGATCCGATCGAAGGTGCAACAACTCTCGGATCGAAGCCACACTTCTCCGAGCAAAGGTATGAGCTAACTCTTCATCCCGAGCTTCGGAGATTCTCCATTTCAAATGCTTTAATTTCAATGCATGATAACCGTATAGATGTGTTCGTCTCTTCGAGACGAATCCAGTAGAGCATGAGAACATGAAAATCCATTGAGTATCGAGTGAGATATTAGGGATTTAGTGTGGACGGCTCTCGGGTGAGGACACTTGGGGACGATGAACGGATGCCGTTCATTTAATACATGCGCGGACGGACGGCCAGGATCTCGTCGGATCAGAAGACGGAACAATACGGCGGGCCCGGGAGCGGCGAGTCGGATGGCGGCGTCGAATGGGAGCGCGCCACGCGGCGTTTCGGAGGCTGCCGAGGTTGACGCGGCGCCGCGTGGATAAATAGAAAATTAGGGATTTTTCGATTTATTTAATTCCCTAAACTTCAAAAATTCATAACTTTGTGTAGAAAAATCAGAAAAATAAAATAAAAATACCCTCTTACTCGGTGAACGAGAGGAGAATAATGTGGAAAAGAAATCATTTAATTTCATCGAAGTATTTTATTTTTTATAATTTATTTACTCTCTGCATACATTTAATTCTCCATGCATGTATACAATTCACCATGACATGAGACCATAGGGCTTTTGAAGCCTCCGAATTTGGGAACATTCCCTGAATTTTCCAAAGTCGAGGCCATCCTATGAAGAGTTATTGATTTTTCAAGTTCATGTTACTGTTTTGAGTATTTTAATTACAATAAATAGCATGTTGTGAAATAAATTCTAGGAAAATTTGATAATGTTCCTTTTGACCAGAGGATCCTAGGAAAAATAGGTTTTGAGTTAGTTCATTTAAAACAACCCTAATTGGCTTAAACACTCAAAATGGATCTCTAATTAATTAGAGCTAACCATACATCAAATTGACTTGAAATCAATTCTCCACTGACCTTTAGGATCGGAGGAACCCACCATAAAAATTTGAAGTCGATTGGACTTGGTTAGCCCTACTTAAATGGGTTGATTAAGCCACTTAGTCATTTTAAACTTTAAAAATTCATAACTTTCAAAATACCTTTCAAAAATTCACCAAATTGGTTTTGGAGCCTCTCCGATATTAGGGGAATCTAAGAAAATTAAAATTTAAATTTTCTAAAAAAGTTGATTTTTAATATTATTTTAATATTTTTAATAATTAAAAAATAATAAAAATCACAAAAATAATAAAATTCACCAAAATGTCACATTTTAAATTTTAATCATTTAGGAACAAACCCCATATTTTTCTTAGGTCTATTTAGTGAGATATTAAATTTTAAAGCTCTAGGGTAATTTTAAAATTAAAAAAATGTATTTTCTAGCATTTTCACTAAAATAATTATAATAAATCATAGAAAAATCAGAAAATTGTAAAATTTAATTATCTGATTTCCTTGATATCAGAGAGATTTTTGAAAAATATAAAATTTATTTTTCAACATTTATTTTATTTTTAAATTAATTAACACTCCAAAACTTAAAATAATTATAATAAAAATAATATAATTCAAAAAATCACCAAAATTGGTCCAAGTGGTCCTCTGGTCACATAAAAATTTCAAGTTCATTTGAGTTCAATTTAGTGAGTTATGAAATTATTAAGCTTAAAGGGTAAAGTGGTACTTAAAATTTTTAATCCTTAATTAAAATTTTAGGTTTAATAAAAAATTAACAAGTAAAATATTTGATCCTAATCTGATTTGGATGATTGAAATTTAAATAATTAAAGGGTAGAAACCCATTAAGCAATCTAAAGTGATTAAACCTTAATTAAATAATTGATTAAATTTGGAAGAATAATAAAATTGGAATTATTAAAATAGGGATATTATTAAGAAGAGATTTATTCTTTAATTTAAAAATCCCTAAATTAATTATCTCATTAATATTCAATTCTTAATTAAAATGATAACTCAAATTCAAAATATTAAAAGACTTAATCATTAAACTAAAATTAAATTATTAAACTCTTTTAAAAATTTCAATTAAAATTAAAAAATAAAATTAAATTAAAAATTAAATTAAATTAAGTAAATTAAATTGGATTAAATTAAATTAAATTAAATTAAAATTAAAAGTTGAATTAAATTAAATTAAATTAAATTAAATTAAATAAACAAATTAAATTAAATTAAATGAATTAAATTAAATTAAATTAAATAAATAAAACCAAATTAAATTAAGTTAAACCAAATTAAAAATTAAATTAAATGAATTAAAATTAAATTAAATTAAATTAAATTAAATTAAATCAAATTAAATTAAAATTAAATTAAATCAAATTAATTTAATGTAACATCAAATCAAACTAAATTGAATTAAATTGAATTAAATTAAATTAAAACTCAATTAAATTAAATTAAATTAAATTAAATTAAGTTGAATTAAATATAACATCACCAAAGACATAAAAAATTCAAAATAAATCTAAAATAACTTGAACACTATTCCAAATTTAAACCCATTAATGGAAATTAAACTAAATCACAAACCATTTGAACACTAATTTACCCTCAAAAGCTTTAGTTATCATAACTCCTAAACAGAACATTAAATGAAATGTTACCTCACTCATAGGATATTCGAAACGTCCTAGTTCATCGAGCGAAGACAACAAAATTTGAATCCCGGACGATTAATTCATTTATATAATTAAATTCATTTGGACTTAAAACAATCCTAGAAATATTGAAAAGATGTTTAAGATTTGTCTTAAGCACTTCCTCGATATGATAGGATGTTCATAAGAACAATTGAACTCAATTGTTCTTTGATGAAGAAAATCGTCCTCAAACCAAAACACAAGGAGCCTGAGACGTCATAGGAAATGACTAGTCTATAGGATTAGGAATTTGGTAGAAAACCATAACCCTTACCTTAGCTTTACCTAGGAACTTGCTTAAATATTCTAATTGTGTTTTAAGTGCGGCTTGGGATGACGGGAAGACCCTCCGGGTACGCTTTTATTTTATTGCGATTTACTTTCTTGCAATTTACATTATTGCAATTTCATTAATCGCATCGCACTTACTTTTCTTGCATGATAAACAACGTTGCATGATAAACAATCGTGCATGAAAACCCACACCTTTAGGATAGTCCCTAAAACTGAAACCAAAACTAAGTTAAAAGTCATTGCAAGATAAAATTCACCGCCACAACATTTCAAAATATAAAACAACTCGAAATTTAATCACAAACAGAACACAAAACTACAATTACAACTAAATTAAAACGTCCTGTTGGATGATCGGGAATACCTCGGATGATGTAACCTACGTGTTGCTTAACGGGATTTCCCACGGTCTAAATGAAAGTGTGGAACTCATTCGAGTTGAGTTTAGCAAATTCATACGGACTAAGTGAATCCGATAAAAATAATGATGCGGAAGGATGGAACCAGTGGGATCTTAACCGGTGTCGTTATAATCAACTTTAAGATTTGTTATAATTAAAACATGAAAAACACTTGGAAATTAAGACTTCTCTAAACCAAAACACTTTTCTCATCCCCGATTTATGACTTCTAAAACTAAATCTCTGCGCAACAACAAGGAGCTCGGAGCATGGTGGGCGGCACGGCCATCGTCATCGAGAAAACTCGAGTCTACTTCGACAAAACTTTCCTAGAATTAAATAACAAAGCCATAGGACTTCGAGGTAGTTTGCCTAGTTCAACATAAATCCTCAACTCTTCGTTAGGCATTTGCATTGCAAATTAAGCCCTAACCGATCTTAGGATTCCGAGGTAGTCGTCCGGTACGCCAATAAACCCTCACATCTTCGAGGTTATTTGTTTGATTTTATCATAAAAATATAAGCCCTAATTAATTAAAATTGGCGAAGATCAAAACATCAAATAAACATTAGGACTTTCCTAAATTCGAAGCCAAACAATAGGATAGTCGGGAGATTACCGAAGTTCACTTCGAATCCGTGATTTCTCCTACTTTTCTTCCTTTGAATTCCCAAAACAAAATGTTCCAAATTTGATCCATTCCCTATTGAAATTCCAAACTTCGATCCTTTGAGAACTTAAACTTTGAAATTCTTGAGAGCGAGAATTATTGATTATTATCGAGAGTTTTCTTAGGTGATTCTCGTCACTTAAGATGTAATTAACTATAGGGGCTTGCCCTTATAGGGAATTTTAAAGAACCCGAGTAATATAAACCCTGTTTAATGCTTTCATATTAAGCGAGGGAATTTGTCGGCTTATAAAATTGGTTCGCAGACCAAACGGATGTCACAAATCTTCTAGTTTATTTAATCGAGCCCCACCATCAAACAGTGTGTCTATCCTTAGGGATAGATACACGGTTTGTGGTGCGATGCTCGTTTATATAAACTATTTGGGATGTGAGATCGGTTTAATCTCATATCTTAAAATCTTCAAATTAAAAATTATTTTCAAAATCAAATACTACTTTTCAAATTATTTATTTAAATTAAATTAAAAAAATTCGCCGCACAACTTCTGTTAGGCGACCCCCTTTTCAAAATAAAACACACAACCTAAAAATATGCCGACATATTTACAGCGACTCCGCTGAGGAAAATTCCTCTCTCCATTTTAGTCGAATAATTCGCTTTCAAAAATCGGTAGTGTATCCATGTCCCTAATGGATCGAACTACCCTTCTTTCCGTTGGGATGCTTATGTTCATTTCTACCTTGAACGAGTATAGCCAACATTCTCTCGGATTTAGGAGCCCTTTGTTTAGACACCCATAAACAGAGAGGTTCCGAGATCCTTTTACCTCATTTTTGAGGTGGGGTGGACCCACAATAGGTGTTAGTTTAGGAGTGATCCTTCGAGTCGAGAAGTCTTGCATAAGACCTTCTTTTCCTTTCCAATTCCGATTCGGATTCCGTACCTTCTCTACATCTTTGAACATTCCGTTCTAAATAAACAAACCCTCTAATAAGTGATTCTTTTAACAAATGATTCCTTCTTATAAATACATGAACAAGAATGTGTTCGGACTCTTTTCAATTCCTTTCTTTTCGTCCTAAAGAAAAGAAGCATAACTCAGGATCGACAACCAGAATCTACCCTGCGAAATGGAAGCCCCAAAGCTGATTTTCTCCTTCACCAATGGATTGGACTTCGTCGTCTATAAGGATGAGTCTGCTCGACAATGGGATCATCCGATTTGGACAAGGATTTGAAAACATGAATGTCAAGATCACCGACGTCTCCCTCTTTGCACTCGACGAACAAGGTATCCGAAGGCGAGGAGCCGGCTGCCGAGTTCGACCTTAGGTCGACCCAAGAGTTTCCTCCTCGCGAAGGATCCCGACTAAGAGGAGTACTGCCATCCGCAGGAGGACCATTCTTACTACCCTCATCGGTCTAGTTGTTTCTGCACCTACCCCGACTTCGCCAAATTAAAGGGAAAGAAATCCGGAATTATGGTAAACACATTACCGTGGAGGGTACGAGATCTTCCTGTAAGACCTTACGTTTTCGAAATCGGGTCCGGTTCGAAGATTTCGTCAGCGATAAGGATCCAAAGAAGAAACGAAGTAGAAGGATCGCTAGAGAAGCCGGAAGCTGCTGAGATTGCTTTCTGGAGGAAATTCCGGAAGCTGCCAGAATATACACACGCTTGCTGAATACATACCACTCTTGGGAGGAAGCGGGTTCCATCCCTCTCCGCCGCGAGAGGATGAGGAGAATGTTCGCAAGATTGCTTGCCACATTACCTCAGCCCGCATATTACAACGATAGCCGCAAGAAAAGGACTAGAACTACGCCATTTGCTCGACTGCAAACTTTGGTAGAAAAGTTAGCAAAGAAGGAAAACTGCCCCGTATCGGAGATTCTACGAAGGATAGGGCGGGTGCCAATCAAAGCCCGTCTTGGGCCCCGAGTAGAACCCGCCATCATGACGAGAAAAGCCGAGCAAAAGAATGAAGGCTAGTCCGCCGTTGTTGTCTCGGGATTACAGATTAGGGAGGATACCACCTTCCGGCATTTGGCGAACGGACCATGCGGTCCTAGACCTTCTGCTGCTAGAAGGATGGTATGGCGTCCCACTACGGGCGATTAAGGCCGAAACGACGGCCGAGAAAGAAAGTCTCGCCGGGAGGCCGGAGTGCGAAGAAAGTGCTTCTTGCGATAAAGGGGACTCGTGAAAAGGGGACCGGCGGCTATCGCACGACAACCGCAAAGACACACGAAAGCCCCGCTAGAAGATGCCATGGAAAAGTTGAGAACCGATATCCAGACGGTTGGCAAAAGAAAGAGAAGAAAAGTTCGGAGACGAGATTGATTCATCGGAGTTCATGGACGACGAATACGCGAGAAATCAACATGGTTGAGACACGAGCTTCATCGGCTTCGCAAGGTGCTCCTGCGGCCGCAGAAGAGCGGAGCCGGGCGATGAGAAGGCGGCTTCGGGGAAAAGACGACACGATCGCTCGAATGGCGAAAAGGATGGAAGAGATGGCCGTAGCTGCGGCCACTCTCCGGAGTCGAAGTACAACCATAAAGAGAGACACCCCCGAGAGGTCATTCACATTGTAGACGGAGGAAAGGAGATTACATCCGTCAACGGGGATGATCGAGTCGAAAAAGGATACAACACGAAGTATGATCCACGAAAAGGATATCGAGAACTTGGTGGAACGGCGAGTGCGAGAAGCCTTAGCACAATCGAAAAACGGGACATCCATTCGGACGGGTAGACCTTACCCGGAAGAATTCGACGGCTCGTCCAATACCGAAAGGCTTCGTACCACCTCCGTTCAAGACCTTCGACGGAACCAGGAATCCCCGACGGCATGTTGCACACTTTCGTGCCGGTTGTTGTAATGCGGCGGGAGCGATGCATTACTCTTCCGACGATTCGTCGGCGGTCCGTCGGGAATCGCCTTCGGCGAGTATGCGGAGTACAAATGGTTCGGTGAAGACGTTCTCGGAACTAGAGAACCTCTTCATCGAGCGATTCGCGGAGCTCAGCACCACATCACTATAGGTGATATAGTGGTAGAGAAACAAAGGCCGAATGAAACTTTGGTGGATTACATACTTCGATGGAGGAACTTAAGCATGAAGTGTGAACCACAACTACAAGAACAACATGCAGTCGGCATCTTGCTTAAAAGCATTCACGGCCGATAGCACTTCTCCTCGAAAGGATTCCTTATTAAGACTTTCGAGAAGTTGTTAAGCAAGGCCGGAAGCTTGCAAGAAGAGGCGAAGCAATTAAGTTTTGCCGACAAGACGGACAAGCGGAAGCCGGTGAAGACCTTCGAAAAGAAATCCGGGATCGTTGCGGCGGTTGACAAAGGCAAGCAGCCGATGTAAATACCACCGGAACGGCGCGACAGCCACGACGAGAATTACCGGCAGCCCCGGTCCGGCTATCGGTCGTCTCCGCGGTATGAACAACCGCCTCGTCCGCGACATACATTAAGGGAGCTTCGAGCGAGAGAATATCCGTTCAAGAATGAAGCGATGCCGAAAATGTTCCGTAGTCGATGAAGACTCCGGATTTCCAGTTGCCAGAGCCTAAAAGACCGGAGGAAGTCAACAAGAAAGGTGATCCCGACTTTTGCCCCTACCACGGATGCTTGGGCACAAGATAGAAGATTGCATTACCTTGAAAAGTTGGCTCAACGACAACCTTCGGAAAGGGAATATAACGATCCCGAAAGAGTACATGAAGGAACCCCGGAAAGGAGGTTCCGTCGATGTTATCTCAGCTGATCCCATCATTCCGATAGATCCTACAAGGCCGACGATGGATGGACTACCGCACTGGACGAGGTCTTCGAAAAAGATTTTAGACGACATCCGAACCGCCTCGGTGCGAGCTTCAATTCGAGTTCGAGACACAGTTAAGCCGGTACTTATCACTTGCGATAGAAGAACCACCTCGACAGGAGACGATTGAAGAGAAGAAGAAAATCGATGAAGAAGAGAGGACCGAGACCCCTAAGGCTAGACTAGGGCTGCTTATCCTAGGATAGTTGTTTCCGATTCGGGGGAGAAATCCCTCGAACCTCGATTTTGTATGATTATCTGGTCACTTCGGTGGGATCATATAATGATAAGGGTGATGGCGTTGGCTACGTTTTGACTCGTTTCTAACAATTACGTAACTAGCGACAATCCGGACATCGATTTCGATACCAACGACAATTCTCGAATCATACACGATCTCGACGATCAAAATAACGAAGAAGACATCCATCGAGGAGGTTACGAAAGCTCGACGAAGCAACGAATCTATCCGCGAGTTTCGAGGAGCTCCGGTCGCGATAGAGTTAGAGCCTTCGGACTCGAAGCTAATCTGGAAGAACCTATCATTCCGATTCGGGAGGAGACACGGCGAACTCAACACTAGATTCGAAGAAATTACGAAGTTAACTTAAGAAGTGGAAGAGTTCTACCTCCGAGAATGGGTCCAAAGGACAAAGGAAAGCGGGTGGTTGTTCGAGAAGAACCAACCCCGGCGGAAGAAATACCCGTTCGAGAAGAAGCGAGACATATGGAAATAAAGTGGACTACAACGTGCTAGCCCATCTTAGGAAACTACCGGCCAAGCGAGCATTTACGATGCTCTCATCTTATCGAAAGGAGATGAGAGAAGCTCGATCGAGGCCTTACTTGATCCGGAAATTCGCTTAGCTCGAATGGCCGGAGATTCCTTAGATGAGGTTTGCTCGTTAAAAGAACGACGAGGCGTTACCTTCACGGACGGTGACCTACTACTTGGGACGGCGAGATCACAACCGACCGTTGTACATTTCGATTACAATCGGAAAATTTACACTCTCCGGAGTATTGGTGGATCCGGGAGCATCAATCGATATAATGAGTCTTCGAACACTAGCATACTTGGAAATTGATGCTCGCGAGCTCGAAGCGAGATAAAATGTTATTAAGAGGATTCGACCGAGAAAGGAGAAAGAGCCCTCGGGTCGATAACGCTACTAATGAAGACCGGTGACTTAGCAAAGACAACCGCAAAATTTCACATAATTGATTCGGAGACATCGTTCAACGCTCTGTTTGGGCCGACCGTGGATACATGAAAACGAGGATGGTACCATCATCTACGCATCGGTGCATCAAATACTACGATGGAGGGGAACGAGTGCATCAAAGGTGACTTGCAACCATTCTCCGTACATGAAATTGGAATCCATGAAGATGCGGCTTATTATGCACCACCTAAGAAAACAATCTTCTCCGGAGATACCGTAACAAATGAAGCGAAGAAAGTTCGGGACGACGAAGAACACTGAAGTTCTAGTCCAACGATCACTCACCACTCCCTTACGGCGAGATGGTGAAGGTTTCTCCACAACTCGCATCCGAGTTCGAGGCCGGGGACGAGGTCGTGGTAGAGACGCTAGGACGAGTTGGACGAGAGGAAACCAACCATCAATGTTGATTGGGAAGATAGTTACGAAGAAGAAAAAGAAATCGAACAAGAAGCGACGACAATAAGTCGAAGAAGCCGCAATTCAAGATCTCTCTCGAAGATGAGAAGAACGAAGAATACAAATCAATGTACGAGAAGATTAACCACTACGTACATACTATGACCCTAACCCCGATCCATTCTAACAAGATCGAGGGTATGGTGGTCAAAGAGGTACGTAACGACGGTGCAAGGCCAATCAAATTCTACCATGGTGCTTCTTCCTCCAAAACTGAAAATAATGTACAATTCGAAGATGTCACTTCATCAGAATTAATGGAATTACCTTTTGAGTGGTACTCTCCCTGTGTTCAAAATTTAATTCAACGTGGTTTCTTACCTCGACAATGGACAAAAGGCCGATCACAACACTTTGAAAAATTATGGAATAATTTCGGTCGTCCACCCAATTCAAAGCATGGTCTCGGATTCGGCACGGTAGGATCGGTTGACGATGCTGAATTTTGCTTGGTTATCACTTGCGAGCCCAATGAAAGCTGCATGGAAACTACGGACGAGCTCGAAGATGTACAAATTGGAGATGCTCCACCGGAATTCGAAGAAGAGATCAAATCTACGATAGATGAGTTAACGGAAGTTAACTTAGGTACTAGCGAAGAGCCTAGACCTACCTTTGTTAGCTCCTTACTCAATAAAGAAGACTCAGAAGAAATAATCAAGTTATTAATGGAATTTAAAGACTGTTTTGCTTGGAGCTACGATGAGATGCCAGGATTAGCTCCAGAGGTCGCGGTCCATAAGCTAGGAGTGGATCCTGCCACGTCCCGGTCGGACGAGGTCCCGAAGAATGCGTCTAGAAATCGAACAACAAGTCATAGCCGAAGTTAAAAAGCTAATAGACGCTAAATTTGTCCGTGAAGAACAATACCCGACTTGGCTAGCCAATGTAGTGCCGATCGAAAGAAGAATGGTCGGATCAGAATTTGTGTGGATTTCGGAGATTTAAACAAGGCATGCCCGAAAAGATGAATTCCCTCTACCGATCCCGGAATTAATGATCGACATTGCTTCAACGCATGAAATATTCTCGTTCATGGATGGATCTTCGGGATACAACCGGATAAAAATGGCTCCGAGAAGATGAAAAGCTTACGGCATTCGAACGCCGATCGGAGTATTTCTGCTACACGATGATGCCATTCGGATCGAAGAACGCGGGAGCGACCTACCGAGAGAGCAATGACAAGAATTTTTGATGATCTCATCCACAATCAAGTCGAATGCTTACGTGGACGATGTGGTCATCAAAAGCAAAGTAAAGGAAAACCACTCGTATGATTTGAGAATTGTTTTCGAACGATTAAGACAATTTAACCTTAAGATGAATCCCTTAAAATGCGCCTTCGGCGTCACCTCCGGGAAATTCTTAGGATTCGTTGTCCGACATCGTGGAATTGAAATCGACCGGAAAAGATTAAAGCTATCTTAGAAATGCCGCCTCCCAAAACCTTAAAACAACTACGATCTTTTCGAGGAAGGCGGCATATCTTCGACGCTTTATCTCGAACCTGTCGAGTAGGTGTCGGCCTTTCTCGGCACTAGTTAAAAAGGACGCCAAATTTATTTGGGAAGAGAAATGCCGAAAGGCCTTCGAGGACATTAAACAATATTTAATGACACCTCCTGTCTTAGCAGACCCCGGTCTCGGGTAGACCGGCGATACTTTACACCGCGGCTTTAGACGACTCTCTCGGAGCCCTGTTGGCCGGGTCGATGATGAGGGTAAAGAAAATGCTCTTTACTACTTAAGCCGTCGTTTACTTCCGACGGAAGTAAGGTATCCCGCAATTGAAAAGCATTGTTTGGCCACGATCTTCGCCGCTCGAAAGCTCGAGCACTACATGCTTTCTCATAAGGTCGACTGATCTCGAAGTTTAATCCATTGCAATACTTGATGACTCGTCCGACACTTTCCGGCAGACTTGCCGGATGGTCGATGATATTATTGCAATTCGATATAACTTTCGTGCCTCTTCGTGCCGTGAAGGGACAAGTCTTAGCGGACTTTCTCGCGACACACCCTTTGCTTGGCAGAATCTCCTCTCGATGACGATTTGCCGGATGAACAAATAATGAATCTAGAAGACCACGATGATCGACGTTGGGAATTGTATTTCGACGGAGCATCTTCGGCACACAAAGACGAAGAATCGCAAGTGATAGTGCCGGATAAGGCGGGAATCGGGCTAATCTTTATAACGCCGGAGCGGGGGATGTTAAGATACTCCTACCACTTAACGGAACCGTGTACAAATAATGAAGCGAGAATACGAAGCCCTCATAACGGGACTGGAATTAACTATTCGAATGGGGATAACAAACATCAACATCTACGGGGATTCGCGGTTAATCATTCAACGAATCGTCGGACGATACAAAATTTTAAAGCGAAGACTCGAGCAATACTTTCGGTATGCCATACGAGTTGTTGGAACGATTCCGAAATGTAACGATCTACAAAATTCCCGGAAAAAGAAAATGCTTTAGCAGATGCTTTAGCCCGTCTCGCAAAAGAATTTTCCGTTTGCAAGATGAATCGGTGGAAGTGTCGGTTCACGGACGTCGGGTCCTATCACGGCTCGACATAGACACGATACACAAATCGAGAAAAGAAAAAGAATCGGTTGCGGCGGTGACGAGAAAACACGAGAAGATTGGCGACGACCATTGATAGACTACTACGCAAACGGGAAAGCTACCGGACGATAGGTCGCTAGCCCATCGAATCAAGAAAGAACTACGTCCTACGCATTAATAAACAACACATTGTACGGAAGGTCTTTTGATCGAATGTGGCTAAGGTGCCTAAGCGGGTCCGAAGCCCGTGAAATTGTTAAAGAGGTGCATTCGGGACTGCGGTGGCGCTCACCGGTCGGGTCCGAAGATGAAAATGAAAATTAAAAGACTAGGGTACTACGGCCCTCGATGATGACCGAGCGCATGAGAATCGCCAAGAGCGTCACCGATGCGAGTGCACGGAGTGGTTCTACACCAACCTCCAAATGTGCTACATCCAGACAATCGCGTCGTGGCCATTTGAATGTTGGGGCACGGATATAGTGGGTCCAATAGAACCACCATCTTCAAAAGGACATCGCTTCATTCTTGCGGCTACGGATTACTTTTCCAAGTGGGCAGAGGCGGTTCCACTTAGAGAAGTGAAAGCACACCACGTTCTACGGTTTTTCAAGAACCGAGTTGTCTACCGTTTCGGAGTGCCGCGCGAGATCATCTCGGATAATGGGTCGGCATTCGAAGCACGCAAATCAACAATTTTGTCGGGAGACACGGAATCGGCTGGCGATACTCGACAATTTATTACCCGAGAGCAAACGGCCTCGGCGAGGCTTTTAATAAAACTCTCGTTCAAATCTTAAAGAAAACCTTGGACGATAATAAGAGAAATTGGCACGAGAAGTTGTTAGAAGCCTTATGGGCCTACGGACGACCTTCGAACTCCTACTCGAAGCTACACCTTACGCTCCGGTGTATGGGTCCGAGGTAGTGTTACCTTTAGAGGTTCGGCTTCCTTCACTCGAGATTGCGAGTTGCAAACAAGATCACGACGGAAGAGAACGCCAAATTACGACTAGAAGAATTAGAAAGCACTGAAGAGGAAAAGACTTGCGGCGCGACGAGAATTTAGAACTATACCAAGCTAAGATGGTTCAAGCCCATGACAAGCCGGGTCCGCCGAGAACCTTGAAAGTTGGTGACTTAGTTCTCGTTCTCGAAGACCTATCCTTGCAAACCGCGAGATGGGAGGAAAATTTGAACCCACTTGGGAAGGGCCATTTGTGGTTGAAGCGGTATACTCGGGAGGTTCCTACCGGCTAGTGAATTGTCAGGGAGAACGACATATGCTTCTGATCAACGGACGATACTTGAAAAAGTGTTACGCTACCTGATGTTTCGAAGGAATGAATTCTTCATCCCTAAGAAACACAGGCGAAGTAATTACTGATGATTAGGTCCGAACCCAAAAATAATAAAATGTGCTAAAATAAATAAAATCATGATAATAAAGTTTTCCTTGTTTTCTTTTCCAAATCAAAATCTCTTCCCTAATCTTATCCTACTTCATTCCTGTTAAATTTAAAAATATAAAAAAATAAAAAGAAGAAAAAAATATGTCTTTAATAAACATTTTCTTAATGTTCTTGTTCTTAGTACAGCCCCTGATCCTTTTCCTTGTCTTTTCGCGGGGAAATGTCGAACGGGCGGTTGGTCACGAACTTTAAGAATGGCGTAAGCCTTGCACTCGATGAAAGAGGGTGAAAGATGGAGCGATAATCGAGATTGACTCGGATTTCGCACCGGCGAGCCTACGGTACGAGGAAAGTGACTGGGTCCCGGTTGACCGAGAAGAAGCTGCCGGGCGGACGAGTGATGAAAGTGGGTGGCCCAAGCCACCGATCCGGCAGACAAGAAATGAAAGGCAAACATCGAAGAAGATAAGAAAATGAAGTCACGTAGTGGCTACGGCGAGAGGGCGAGCTTGTCGGCGTCGCGCCCGCGGAGATTCAAGAAGTTCGAAGAGCTACTCTCACGGCAACGCAACGAAGAAATAAGAATCGCCGTATCCGTAAGATGTTAACAAAACTAGTCGCGGACCAGCGCGACGAGACGAGTTGCTAATGCCGGTACATACACTTCGAGTACACCGGTTCATCGGGAACACGAAGAAAGGAGGCCGGCTCCTAGGATAACAGAAAGGACCGGGGAAATCTCCGGAAGATCGGAAGAAAGAAGGCTACCACGCCACCGGATAGAACCACCAGGTGATGCATGACCTTGTTGCGAAGCAACCCGGGGGATGTCCCGACGGAGCATCATCCCGAGGAGCCGAGGTATGCGAGGAGAACGTGAAGGGATTGAACCGTATATCCCACGATATGTCACCGAGGCCTCGCCATCGCGGATCATTCCGGAATACGAGGTTGGAGAGAATGCAAAATGTTGAAAAGAAAACCTTTGAATACTTCGAGAGAATTAAAGACGGAAGAATCAACATACTAGAGGGCCTCGAGCTACATACGGACGTATTCTCGGAGTATGAACAACGGCAAATCGTGGATTGTATCCGGGATTTGAAAAGAATGGGCCGAGCGAGGCCGCTGAGGAAAATACCTACTCGGAACCCCGGAGATGGATGCCGGGGAAGGGAAGAATCACGATACGATGCGGATGCTTGCTACAACTTCGTCGAAGACGGGAAGGAAACCCACAGGAATACTCCGTCATGGGCAAGTGGATCCGATGCCATTAGTCATCAAGAGAATGGTAAAGAGATTGATAACATGGAGAGTGCTGCCGGCGGATTGCATACCCGATAGTTGCATTATCAACATCTACAAACGGGGTGATTGCATACCCCCGCACATAGATCACCACGACTTTGTCGGACCCTTCCGCACGGTCTCTTTCCGAACGAGTGTAACATCATGTTCGGATGCGACCTCCGGATAACGGGCCGGGTGAGTTCCGAGGGCCGGTGAAGATACCTTCTACCGGTAGGTTCCGTCATGATGCGGAAGGGCAACGGAGCGGATATCGCTAAGCATTGCATACCGGGAGTACCGAGTGAAGCGGATCTCGGTTACTTTCGGGAGAATGGACGACGGGAAGACACCTTACCATTTCCAGCCGGACCCGAGCTAGAGAGCCTCCGGCCTTACGAGCTATGAGTTACATGGGAGATATCACACCTCCAACGTACATCCAGTAGGCATCCTTGCCGAGGATGGCTTGGAAGGTGATGTTATTGACCATGTACCCCACTATTCGGACATGGATGTTTGACGGATGCTTCTTTTGATGGATCGACGAAGATCATGCATAGTCCGTTTTGAGTCTACATGGATTGTATGAAATATATGCCGGATCGAGTTGTACGATGTATCTTGACATGATTGGAATGAAAGTGACCATGTCACATTTTTTGGCCTTCACCTCTTTTGTGCAAATTGACTGGGAAACGCCATTAAAGTTAAACGAACTTCGAACAAAGAACAGAAAAGAAATAAAAAGAAGAATAAAAGAAAACTTTCCTACAAAAAGAAAAATCTAAAAATGACGAACACCAAATTTACATGAACATTAAATAAACGATAAAATAAAATTTGAATCATTAAAAGATAAACAAAATCAACATAAATTTTAAATCAAAACTTAAATCAAATTTCAACCGAGTTCAAACTCATCCTTCCAAATTTCAAATTTAATCTTTCCAGATTTCAAATCTCAATCAAATTCAAATTCAATCTTTCCAGATTCCAAATCTCAATCAAATTTCAAATTCAATCTTTCCAGATTCCAAATCTCAATCAAATTCAAATTCAAATTCAATTTCTTCCAAATCTCAAATCAAATTCTCAATCAAATTTCAAATTCAACCCTTCCAAATTTCAAATCAAATCTAAATCAGATTTCAAATTCAAATTTTTGGGTCGAGGATTTTACATCCAAGGCTACTTGCTTTAGGATTCTTTCCCTATTGCATCGAAATACATCAAATTCAAATTTTTGGGTCGAGGATTTTACATCCAAGACTGCCTTTGCTTTAAGATTCTTTCCCTATTGCCTTTGAAATACATCAAATTCAAACTTTTGGGTCGAGGATTTTACATCGAAGACTGCCTTGCTTTAGGATTCTTTCCTATTGCATTGAAATACATCAAATTCAAATTTTTGGGTCGAGGATTTTACATCCAAGCTGCCTTGCTTTAGGATTATTTCCCTATTGCCTTGAAATACATCAAATTCAAATTTTTGGGTCGAGGATTTTACATCCAAGACTGCCTTGCTTTAGGATTCTTTCCTATTGCCTTTGAAATACATCAAATTCAAACTTTTGGGTCGAGGATTTTACATCCAAGGCTGCCTTTGCTAGGATTCTTTCCTATTGCCTTTGAAATACATCAAATTCAAATTTTTGGGTCGAGGATTTTACATCCGAGACTGCCTTCTTTAGGATTCTTTCCCTGTGCCTTTGAAATACATCGAATTCAAATTTTTGGGTCGAGGATTTTACATCCAAGTCGCACTGCTTTAGGATTCTTTCCCTGTTGCCTTGAAATACATCAAATTCGAACTTTTGGGTCGAGGATTTTACATCCAAGTGCACTGCTTGCTAGGATTCTTTCCCTATTGCACTTGAAATACATCAAATTCAAATTTTTGGGTCGAGGATTTTACATCGAGACGCATCTGCTTTAGGATTCTTTCCCTATTGCACTTTGAAATACATCAAATTCAAATTTTTGGGTCGAGGATTTTACATCCAAGACTGCCTTGCTTTAGGATTCTTTCCCTATTGCCTTGAAATACATCAAATTCAAACTTTTTGGGTCGAGGATTTTTACATCCAAGACTGCATTGCTTTAGGATTCTTTCCCTGTTGCCTTTGAAATACATCAAAATCAAACTTTTTGGGTCGAGGATTTTTACATCCAAGATGCGCTTTGCTTTAGGATTCTTTCCTGTACAACAATGAAATACATCAAAATCAAACTCTTGAGGTTAAGGATTTTACATCCAATACCGCATTGCTACGAGATCTCTCCTCATTGCAATGATTCGATTTGATCAATTCAATTTTCTTTCGAGGTTGAAGATGTTACATCTAAAACCTCGAAATTTCAATTTTCATTTCAAATCGAATCCCTCAAATTAATTTTGACAAAACTTCGATCTAAATTAAAACTCCGAACTAAAATCTAAGTTCACGCGTCAAACTTAAGCCGAAACAAAATAAAATCTAAATCGAAATTCTCCCGAGTCATGTGATTCGGAATTCACCTCCTTTTCTTTTCCACAGCGAGAGTTCGGGTATCTCCGGTTTTGGGAACATACCCGATACTCCCCGGCGGAAATTCTTTTGCTTTGTCCGAAGTTTGTCACTTGGACGTTTGTGTTGGTCTTGTTGAACGCTTCAGTCAACACCAATACGCGCGGTGTGCTCCGTCAGCTCACCACACTATTGGGGGTCCATTTGTTGACCTCATTTTTGATGAGGTCTTCTCTTCTTCTTTTTAGTGCTTAGGATCTAGCCTTAGGCTTTTCCTTTGACTATCTTAGAGGACTAGAATTGGGACCCACCTTTTAGAAACTCAAACTACTTCTAAACTCCCTGCAAACTCCACAAACTTGATTGTAGACCCCTAATCACCTAGAGGGTTGAAATCGAATGTGGAAGTTTAAAGGATGAGTTCTATAGGACTCTTTGGCCTTAGGGCCCTTACAGGTGGCACAGTGCAGTGAAGGGGTGACTTACACACACTACACTTATACACTACACCTACACACTACACTTTCACACACTTCCTAAAAACACACCCATACCCAACTTGACCTCTGACTCATGTAGGTGATTCACATGGATGGTCCTTAACCCACGAGCCCTTGGCTAAGAGGGTTAGGAACAACATAGTGAATGCCTCAAATGAGTCCCTTCATGGCTCATATGGGCTTGATATGGCTTCATGGCTCAACCAAAATGATTTTATTCCACTTACATCCACCCGATCTTCAATTTCCCAATTTTCGATTTTTGACCCAGGGACCACACACGCTTAGCTTACCAAAACTCTTGAAATTACCCAATTTTTGCAAAATTTCCAAATTACCCAAAATCCTCCAAAATCATTCCCAAACATTTCCACATCACCCAAATTGATCATCCATACCCAAAAATACCAAAAATTCCAAAAATACCTCCCAATACCCTCCAAATACCCAAAATACCCCTCTTGACCCAAAAATCCAAAAAATTCAGAAAATTCCTAGAAAATTGCAGAAAATCCCAAATATTCCCAATTTCATTTTGTTCAACTACACCATGGGCTGATTTTGTCAATTTACCCCACTTTTACCAAAACCCCCAATTTGACCCATTTTAACCACTAAGTGAACCCGATGTCAAACCAAACCTACCCAATTGACCCAAATTCTGGTCCAATTCAGTTCTAAACTTCAATTCAACATTCCCAACACCAATCTAGACCAAATCCAAGTCCAATTTGATTGACATTTGGATCAATTTCACTTTTGGCCTTAAAGCCCGATTTGGACCCATGACCCGAAACTTAACCCGAGTTCACCCGATTCAACTCCAATTGAACCCCAAATCTTTTCTAAATCTTCCTTAACATTCCCACAAACAAAACACTAACATGATTTGCCCAAAATTTAGACCCAAACCCACTCAAATTCAACCCAAAGCTAAAAGGCCCAATTTTGACCTAAACCGAAACCTAACCTAAATGAGCCCAAACCCCAAAATCAAAGCCCAACCAAAGTCAAAACCTCTTTGAAACACTCCCATAAATATTTCTCAACATTAATTTTACATCAATTTCAACCCTAGCCCAACATTGGCCCAAGTTAGCCCAATTTGACCTACATAGGCCCACTTACGAATAAATCCAAATTCAAACCAATTCAACCCCAAATCACACCAAATTGACTCCAAGCCCTTCATAGAACATCCCTAAACCAATTATAACACTTATTTGACAAGGTCCTTCACAAAATCTTCACCCAAATGCCCATCCTAAAATCAAAAAGCCCATTCCACTTAAACTTTCCTAAAAGCCCACTTCCTTGAGTCAAAAGCCCAAATTCATCTAAAGCCCACATGGCACTTCCCCTCATCATCCATTTAATCAAAATTGCCCCTAAGTTTCAAAGTCATCAATTAAACAATTCCAAATCAAGCCCCATACAAATTCCAGTCAAAATATCAAAATTTTCTTAAATCCTTTTTTATGAAATTGACCGAAGCTTTTCCCAAGCGAAATGGAGCCGAGGATGAGCCATTCACAAGCCATATGGAGCCATGAAAGTTTGGCATGTGACCATGCCATTAATGGCAAAAGGAGGAGGTCCTTTAACCATCTCTAAAAGTCATTAGCCTTAAGCATGTTTCCCCCTTAACCAAGATTTAATCCAAATATTCTTGGATAAGGACATCACCACCTCTTGACCGGCTAGCCTAGCTGATCTTCTCGGCCCAAGACCAGCCATGGGGAGGTGCACCCAACCCAAACCAATGGGTTGACCAAATTGAAGCCAAAATGACCCCTTCTCCATTCCATTTTAATTGAAAGCCTTTACACATGTCAAACTCCGATTGACTTCACCGACTTCGAAGCCCTGGACTCCACGACCACAGAAGGTGACCCATGCACTGCCAGGCCGGCCACTGGATCGCCGGAAAACACCATGGCCGAGACCTTGGGAGGAGCCGAACTTTGGAATTCCACCTTGTCGAGCTGCCCCATGCCCGATGGCCACCATGGCTGTTCTTCCCATGACCGAGAGCGGTGATCCCGACCCTTGGCCATCCACAGGAGGCTCTCCGGCCACCTCTATTTAAACCCGACCCCCTCGCGGCCATGAGAGGAGAGTTGCACAAACCTTGCCGAAACTCTACGCAAAATTGTTTCGAACCCTTCTCCACCCTTAGAGCGGTTGATCCCAGGTGTCGATTTGCCACAATCACTGTGACAAAACCGATTTCTCAGCTGAAATTCCACCCAAAACCGGGACACTTCTCCACGGTGAGCCAATCCACAAATTGATTGGTTCTACACCTTCACCGGACCGAGGGAAGGTGTCCAGCGACAAAAGCCCCATCTCCGGGCCTCCCGGTTGCTCCGGCCTCCGAGCTTTGTGATCGGGCGTGGTCGAAATCCAACCTGAGACAATTCACCGAGACCGGGAGACTTCATGCGGAGCTTGCTCAGGATCCAATCGAAGGTGCAACAACTCTCAGATCGAAGCCACACTTCTCTGAGCAAAGGTATGAGCTAACTCTTCATCCCGAGCTTACGGAGATTCTCCATTTCAAATGCTTTAATTTCGATGCATGATAACGAGTATAGATGTGTTCGTCTCTTCGAGACGAATCCATAGAGCATAAGAACATGAAAATCCATTGAGTATCGAGTGAGATATTAGGGATTTAGTGTGGACGGCTCTCGGGTGAGGACACTTGGGGACGATGAACGGATGCCGATTCATTTAATACACGCGCGGACGGACGGCCGGGATCGCGTCGGATCGGAAGACGGAACGATACGGCGGGCCCCGGGAGCGGCGAGTCGGATGGCGGCGTCGAATGGGAGCGCGCCACGCGGCGTTTCGGAGCTGCCGAGGTTGACGCGGCGCCGCGTGGATAAATAGAAAATTAGGGTATTTTTCGATTTATTTAATTCCCTAAACTTCAAAAATTCATAACTTTGTGTAGAAAAATCGGAAAAATAAAATAAAAATACCCTCTTGCTCGGTGAACAGAGGAGAATAATGTGGAAAAGAAATCATTTAATTTCATCAAGTATTTTATTTTTTATAATTTATTTACTCTCTGCATACTTTTAATTCTCCATGCATGTATACAATTCACCATGGCATGAGACCATAGGGCTTTTGAAGCCTGCTGAATTTGGGAACATTCCCTGAATTTTCCAAAGTCAGAGGCCATCCCTATGAAGAGTTATTGATTTTTCAAGTTCATGTTACTATTTTGAGTATTTTAATTACAATAAATAGCATGTTGTGAAATAAATTCTAGGAAAATTTGATGATATTCCTTATGACTGAGAGGACCACTAGGAAAAATAGGTTTTGAGTTAGTTCATTTAAAACAACCCTAATTGGCTTAAACACTCAAAATGGATCTCTAATTAATTAGAGCTAACCATACATCAAATTGACTTGAAATCAATTCTCCACCGACCTTTAGGATCGGAGGAACCCACCATAAAAATTTGAAGTCGATTGGACTTGGTTAGCCCTACTTAAATGGGTTGATTAAGCCACTTAGTCATTTTAAACTTTAAAAATTCATAACTTTCAAAATACCTTTCAAAAATTCACCAAATTGGTTTTGGAGCCTCTCGATATTAGGGGAATCTAAGAAAATTAAAATTTCAATTTTCTAAATAAGTTGATTTTTAATATTATTTTAATATTTTTAATAATTAAAAAATAATAAAAATCACAAAAATAATAAAATTCACCAAAATGTCACATTTTGAATTTTAATCATTTAGGAACAAACCCCATATTTTTCTTAGGTCTATTTAGTGAGATATTAAATTTTAAAGCTCTAGGGTAATTTTAAAATTAAAAAAATGTATTTTCTAGCATTTTCACTAAAATAATTATAATAAATCATAGAAAAATCAGAAAATTGTAAAATTTGATTCTCTGATTTCCTTGATATCAGAGAGATTTTTGAAAAATATAAAATTTATTTTTCAACATTTATTTTATTTTTAAATTAATTAACACTCCAAAACTTAAAATAATTATAATAAAAATAATATAATTCAAAAAATCACAAATTGGTCAAGTGGTCCACGGTCATTGGAATGTCCCTAATTTTCTTAAGGACGAAACTTCCTGGTCATGTTATTAAATTTTCTGGAAATCTCATTTTCCACCAAAATAATTATATAAATAAATTAAATACAGAAAAATCACATTTTCTCCTCTCGTGTCTTTATTGACATAGAGTGAAGTCACATAAAAATTCGAGTTATTTGAGTTCAATTTAGTGAGTTATGAAATTATTAAGCTTAAAGGGTAAAGTGGTAATTAAAATTTTTAATCCTTAATTAAAACTTTAGGTTTAATAAAAAATTAACAAGTAAAATATTTGATCCTAATCTGATTTGGATGATTGAAATTTAAATAATTAAAGGGTAGAAACCCATTAAGCAATTTAAAATGATTAAACCTTAATTAAATAATTGATTAAATTTGGAAGAATAATAAAATTGGAATTATTAAAATAGGGATATTATTAAGAAGAGATTTATTCTTTAATTTAAAAATCCCTAAATTAATTATCTCATTAATATTCAATTCTTAATTAAAATGATAACTCAAATTCAAAACATTAAAAGACTTAATCATTAAACTAAAATTAAATTATTAAACTCTTTTAAAAATTTCAATTAAAATTAAAAAAATAAAATTAAATTAAAAATTAAATTAAATTAAGTAAATTAAATTGATTAAATTAAATTAAATTAAATTAAAATTAAAAGTTGAATTAAATTAAATTAAATTAAATTAAATTAAATAAACAAATTAAATTAAATTAAATGAATTAAATTAAATTAAATTAAATAAATAAAACCAAATTAAATTAAGTTAAACCAAATTAAAAATTAAATTAAATTGAATTAAAATTAAATTAAATTAAATTAAATTAAATTAAATCAAATTAAATTAAAATTAAATCAAATCAAATTAATTTAATGTAACATCAAATCAAACTAAATTGAATTAAATTGAATTAAATTAAATTAAAACTCAATTAAATTAAATTAAATTAAATTAAGTTGAATTAAATATAACATCACCAAAGACATAAAGAATTCAAAATAAATCTAAAATAACTTGAACACTATTCCAAATTTAAACCCATTAATGGAAATTAAACTAAATCACAAACCATTTGAACACTAATTTACCCTCAAAAGCTTTAGTTATCATAACTCCTAAACAGAACATTAAATGAAATGTTACCTCACTCATAGGATATTCAAACGTCCTAGTTCACTGAGCAAGACAACAAAATTTGAATCCCCGGACGATTAATTCATTTATATAATTAAATTCATTTGGACTTAAAACAATCCTAGAAATATTGAAAAGATGTTTAAGATTTGTCTTAAGCACTTCCTCGATATGATAGGATGTTCATAAGAACAATTGAACTCAATTGTTCTTTGATGAAGAAAATCGTCCTCAAACCAAAACACAAGGAGCCTAGACGTCATAGGAAATGACTAGCTATAGGATTAGGAATTTGGTAGAAAACCATAACCCTTACCTTAGCTTTACCTAGGAACTTGCTTAAATATTCTAATTGTGTTTTAAGTGCGGCTTGGGATGACGGGAAGACCCTCAGGGTACGCTTTTATTTTATTGCAATTTACTTTCTTGCAATTTACATTATTGCAATTTCATTAATCGCATCACACTTACTTTTCTTGCATGATAAACAAGCTGTTGCATGAAAACCCACACCTTTAGGATAGTCCCTAAAACTGAAACCAAAACTAAGTTAAAAGTCATTGCAAGATAAAATTCACCGCCACGACATTTCAAAATATAAAACAACTCGAAATTTAATCACAAACAGAACACAAAACTACAATTACAACTAAATTAAAACGTCATGTTGGATGATCGGTAATACCTCGGATGATGTAACCTACGTGTTGCTAACGGGATTTCCACGGTCTAAATGAAAGTGTGGAACTCATTCAGTTGAGTTTAGCAAATTCATCTGGACTAAGTGAATCCGATAAAAATAATGATGCCGGAAGGATGGAACAGTGGGATCTTAACCGGTGTCGTTATAATCAACTTTAAGATTTGTTTTAATTAAAACATGAAAAACACTTGGAAATTAAGACTTCTCTAAACTAAAACACTTTTCTCATCCACGATTTATGACTTCTAAAACTAAACTCTGCAACAACAAGGAGCTCGGAGCATGGTGGGCGGCACGGCCATCGTCGTCAAGCAAAACCTTGAATCTACATCGGCAAAACTTTCCTAGAATTAAATAACAAAGCCATAGGACTTCGAGGTAGTTTGCACTAGTGCAACATAAATCCTCGACTCTTCGTTAGGCATTTGCATTGCAAATTAAGCCCTAACCGATCTTAGGATTCCGAGGTAGTCGTCCGGTACGACAATAAACCCTCGCATCTTCGAAGTTTATTTGTTTGATTTTATCATACAAATATAAGCCCTAATTAATTAAAATTAGCGAGATCGAAAACATCTAAATAAACATTAGGACTTTCCTAAATTCAAGCCAAACAATAGGATAGTCGGGAGATTACGAAGTTCGCTTCGAATGCTGTGATTTCTCCTACTTTTCTTCCTTTGAATTCTCAAAACAAAATGTTCCAAATTTGATCCATTCCTTATTGAAATTCCAAACTTCAATCCTTTGAGAACTTAAACTTTGAAATTCTTGAGAGCGAGAATTATTGATTATTATCGAGAGTTTTCTTAGGTGATTCTCGTCACTTAAGATGTAATTAACTATAGGGGCTTGCCCTTATAGGGAATTTTAAAGAACCCGAGTAATATAAACCTCGTTTAATGCTTTCATATTAAGCGGGGAATTTGTCGGCTTATAAAATTGGTTCGCGAGACCAAACGGATGTCACAAATCTTCTAGTTTATTTAATCGAGCCCCACCATCGAAGCGGTGTGTACTATCCTTAGGGATAGATACACGGTTTGTGGTGCGATGCTCGTTTATATAAACTATTTGGGATGTGAGATCGGTTTAATCTCATATCTTAAAATCTTCAAATTTAAAATTATTTTCAAAATCAAATACTACTTTTCAAATTATTTATTTAAATTAAATTAAAAAAATTCACCGCACAACTTCTGTTAGGCGACCCCCTTTTCAAAATAAAACACACAACCTAAAAATATGCCGACATATTTCTGGCGACTCCGCTGGGGAAAATTCCTCTCTCCATTTTAGTCAAATAATTCTGCTTTCAAAAATCGGTAGTGTATCCATGTCCCTAATGGATCGAACTACCCTTCTTTCCGTTGGGATGCTATGTTCATTTCTACCTTGAACGAGTATAGCCAACATTCTCTCAGATTTAGGAGCCACTGTTTAGACACCCATAAATAGAGAGATTCCGAGATCCTTTTACCTCATTTTTGAGGTGGGGTGGACCCACAATAGGTGTTAGTTTAGGAGTGATCCTTCGAGTCGAGAAGTCTTGCATAAGACCTTCTTTTCCTTTCAATTCCGATTCGGATTCCGTACCTTCTCTACATCTTTGAACATTCAGTTCTAAATAAACGAAACCCTCTAATAAGTGATTCTTTTAACAAATGATTCCTTCTTATAAATACATGAACAAGAATGTGTTCGGACTCTTTTCAATTCCTTTCTTTTCGTCACTAAAGAAAAGAAGCATAACTTCAGGATCGACAACCGGAATCTACCCTGCGAAATGGAAGCCCCAGAAGCTGATTTTCTCCTTCACCGATGGATTGGACTTCGCTGTCTATAAGGATGAGCTGCTCGACAATGGGATCACCCGATTTGGACAAGGATTTGAAAACACGAATGTCAAGATCACCGACGTCTCCCTCTTTGCACTGACGAACAAGGTATCTGAAGTTGAGGAGCCGCTACTTGAGTTCAACCTTAGGTCGACCCAAGAGTTTCCTCCCCTACAAAGGATCTCGACTAAGAGGAGTACTGCCGTCCGCAGGAGGACTGTTCTTACTACCCCCACTGGTCTAGTTGTTTCTGCACCTACCCCGACTTACGCCGAATTAAAGGGGAAAGAAATCCGGAATTATGGTAAACTTGTTACTGTGGAGGGTACGGATCTTCTGTAAGACCTTCGTTTTCGAAATCGGGTCCAGGTTCAAAGATTTCGTCAGCGACGAGGACCCGAAGAAGAAACGAAGTAGAAGGATCGCTAGAGAAGCCGGAGCTGTGAGATTGCTTTCTAGAGGAAATTCCGGAAGCCGCAGAATATACACGCTGCCGCGAATATACACCGCTTGCTGAATACATACCACTCTTGGGAGGAAGCGGGTTCCATCCCCTCTGCGCCGCGAGAGGATGAGGAGAATGTTCGCAAGATTGCTCTGCCACATTACCTCGGCCGCATATTACAACGATAGCCGCAGAAAAGGACTAGAACTACGCCATTTGCTCGGCATGAAACTTTGGTAGAAAAGTTAGCAAAGAAGGAAAACTGCCCCGTATCGGAGATTCTACGAAGGATAGGGCGGGTGCCAATCAAAGCCCGTCTTGGGCCCCGAGTAGAACCCGCCATCATAAAAATGTAGCTAGTGTTCATGATACAGATGTGATTAGAATTCTTGCATCTCAGGTTGCTACCATATCAAGGAAGTTGGACAAATTTGGAATGAACCAACCACAATTTACTCCTTTAAGTGAGGAAAGATCATTAAGGCATATGATTGATTCTAACTTTTACAACCCATGTTGGGAGAACCATCCTAAATCTAATTAGAATCATACTATTCATGGTGGAAACCAACAATGGGAAAATAATCATGAGAATCGTAATGGAAGTTGGAATAATCAGGGGAACACAAACTATAGACCTTCATATCCATCGGACTCTAACGATGATCAACAATTTGAGGATAAGAAGATGTCTATGGAAGAAGTGGTATTGCAAATGGGAAACCGGTTGCAAAGTCAAAATGCTGCGATTAGAAACATAGAGAATCAACTGGGACAAATTGCTAATTCACTTAGCAATGGAACCCAAGGAACACTTCCTAGCAATATTGAGATCAATTCTAAAGAGAACACTAATGAATAAGTAGAAGCTATCCAATTAAAAAGTGGAAGAGAGATAGAGGATGTGGTTAGAAAAGAGAAAGATGTTGTGAGAAAAACAACAGAAACTAAAAGACCTGAAGAACATGTTTCTAAGGATCTGGAAAAATTAATATCTCCAACTAAAATTAGTTTGGAAAGACCACCACCTCCATTTCCTCAAAGACTTAGACAACATGAGTTGGATAAAAAACTTTCAAAGTTCATGAAAGTACTTAAGGATTTAACCATAAATATTCCTTTTACTGAAGCTTTGGAACAGATGGCAGGTTATACAAAGTTTATGAAGGAGATATTAAACAAGAAAATAAAATTTGGGGATTAGGAGACAGTTGCACTAAGTGAGGAGTGCAGCTCTATACTTCAGAAAAATTTTCCTCGGAAATTTAAAATCCTTGTAGCTTTTCAATTCCTTGTGCAATTGGAAAAAGATTATGTGGAAAAGCTTTATGTGATTTAGGAGTGAGCATTAATGTGATGCCTCTATCTATATTTATAAGGTTAGGTTTAGTCAATATTTCTCCCACTACTGTAACCCATCTATTAGCTGATCGATCTATCATTTATCCAAAAGAAGTTATAGGAGACATGCTTGTTAAAGTGGATACATTTATCTTTCCTTTGGACTTTATTGTATTAGATATGGATGAAGATAAAGAAATTCCAATTATTTTAGGGAGGTCTTTCCTTGTTACTGGACAAGCTATGATAGATGTGCAAAAAGGAAAGTTAACTATGAATATTAATGACTAGGAAGTTACTTTTGATGTATTAAAGACTATGAAATATCTAGTTGAGAAAAATGGTGATGATTGTTTTTGGATAGATGAAATTAATTATCTAATTAAAGACAATTTCCAAGAAAGTTTTGAGGGTAAGTTAACATATGAGATTGAAATAGACTTTCATGATGATTCGAAAATGTTGTTTAAAGAATACTGTATGTATGTTCAAGAGAGGTGTGAAATAATGGAAACTGCCCAAAATAGTGAACTTTTAATTCCATCTGTTGAAAAATCTCATGAACTTAAGATGGATGTACCCCGTACAATTTTAATGTCTGCCTATTTAGGGAATTCATCTACACAACTAGTCTTTATATCTTTATATGCGTCTCAATCACAAGAAAATCTGAATTAAATGATGAACAAGATAAAGTTATTGAACTAGGACTTGGAAGAGAATTTGAGGATAAATTTCAAAAGAACTTTGAGTTGAGAAAAGTAGATAAGAATATTAAAAGACCATTGGAAGAAATTCCTAAGGAATTAGAAAAATCTATTTCCTTAACTAAGATAGATCCTCTATCATTTAAAATTATAATGGGGAAGAATTGGAAGATAACTTGGAACAAAAGCGTAATATAGAAGATATTGATTTAGAATCTGAATTATCTAAAGAGAATCTGAATCAAAATTTAAGACATATTGAAGTATCTTATAAAGATCCATTTCTTATAAATTTCAAGGATAATATTAATATGTGGATTGAGAAAATCAATAGAAAAATATTGGATCTAGAAAGTAATATGAGGAACAATGATATAAATTCATTTGAAAATGAAGAGCTGAATGAAAAATTAAAATTTGAGGATTTTATAGGAATTCCAGGATCTGAAAAGGATTGGAAGATTGATCGAGGATTACTTAATTGGAATTTTGATTCAGGTGGAGTCATTTGTGAAGCTAATGAAGTTAAACAATGCGCTTTAGGGGAGGCAACCCATAGTTATCAGTGTGCTTTGATTTAGTGTGCTTAAGAGTCATGATTTTTAGTGATCTATTGTATTTGCTTTATAGTGGATTGATCAGTTTGATTGATGATTGGTAGATGTTTAGATTGTTAGTAGTTTGATCTTTATGTGTCATGAGGGAGGTGATTCCTAAACTTCTTATTTTGGCTAGAATTGATCTCTTGTAGTAGTTTGATTAACGAGTCCACTGTGACTTGGGTCTCACCCAGACCTGAGTTTTAAAAGAGAAATCATAAATTTTGAACATTGATAGTTCCATCTTAATTTGTTACTTCATTTTTCTAACTTTATTTTCATTAGGTAGGAGTCGCGAACCTATTTAATGAATACCATGTGGATGATCTTACACTATCTTTGTAAATGTTAGAGGTGCTTAATTATAAGGATTAGATGATGCTTGAGATTGGTGCCTAGGAGCTAATATATCAGGGGTAATCTTATCTTTCAGATTATAATCTATAAAACCATTTAAAATGCACCTTATTTATCTGTGTAGTGATTTCGATAGAAATTGGATGTAAGTTAGTAAGATGTGATGAGTTCATGGAAGAATTGACCTCATTTATTATGCGTGTTTGTATTTGAATTGTGTGTTTGTGTTACAACTTTATTTAGGTCTTGAAGAACATTTTTATATTCCCTTGTTGATACCTACTATGCTAGTTAAACTTTTATTTAGTGAATTTCATTCTGGCATGATTAGTTTAGATTTACTTTCTGCTGCATATTGTTCTGTCTTAATGAATACTTGTAAATGGTTTTGATTGACAATAGTGGTAGATGAAATTTCTAAATTGTTTTCTTCCTGCTTATATTTTCAGTACTGAATGCTATATATATTAAAAATTAAGTTTAGGGGTAGAAAGAAAAATAAAATCTTAATGTGAAAATACTTCTTTTTAGTGTAATTTTATTGCAAGCACATTTTAGGTTAGATTTACTTTCTATTACAGTCATTCTATCCTGATTATGCATGTATATAAATTTGACAGCATGTTGTAGTAGTAAGTAGATTCAACCTTTACTTTTTCTTCCTGCAACATTTTATGGAATTAATTGCAAAATATTTTAAAATTTAAGTTTGGGAGGAAGAAAAAAAATTTACAATGTAACTTTATTTGTCCTCAGTAGCCTGTATTTAATTCGATATCACTTTTAAAATGACTTGTGGTATGTGGTGTTACCTTTAGGATACTATAATTTCAGTTTTAGGAATGTTAGAAAAAAAAATTAGTTGAAATCCTATGAGAAGAAACTGTTCTAGAGTTAAGATATTTTATAGGAAACATTAAGAAAATGATTTTTTTATTTATAGTAGAAAGGAGTTGAATATTTGAAAAGCTAAAATTCTTAGATTTATACTTAATGAGAATTGAGTCTTTATTGAAAACCTTTTTCGAACTAATACCTACACTTATAAAAAAGTAAGGGAAAGTTTTGAGTTTTGGATTTTAGAGAGACAATAGTGAAATTAAAAATTATTAAAGGTCTAATGAGATATAACAATCCTCACATAAAAAAAAGTAAGAAAAAAAAAGAGATTAAAAATGATCCCGGAAAAAAAAGAGAAAAAAAGGGGATTGAAAATGATCCTTGAAAAAAAAAGGATGTGAAAAAGGAAGGAGAAGCTTGAGGATTAAAATGCCTAATCAAAAATTGGTTCCACGCCTGAGCATTTTAAAGTATAAGATTTGAGAAAATCTTGAGCTTATAAATATAATATAGTTAGTATAATTATTTTTAATAAATATTTTTAAGTAGAGAAAATAAAAATACCTAATCACTATTTTTTGAAAAATCTACAATTATTTTTGAATTAGATAGCAACACATATTTTTATACTCTTTCACCTAAGAGATTTCTAAATTTTAAATTGGTCTCATTTACTAAATTTTTTTCTAAATTGGACTACTTCATTTCTAGAATAAAATTTTAAAAACTCCTAAAGAAACTCATATACATGATTTGCTTATGTGGTTTTACATGGTTATAGTGTTGCTTGAGGACAAGTAACAGTTAAGTTTGGGGGTCTTGACATGCCAAAAAAATGCTTGATTTTTAATATATATTTTATGCTTTATTTTAATGATATTGCACTTTAAAGGAATATATTTTGCATGTTTTTATTTTTAGGTACAAGAAATGGTGATTGGAGCATAAGGAAGCAAAAATGGTGCAAATTGGAGCAAAAACGAGCAAGAAAGCAAATTTTGGCTCGACACATTTCGATAAGTCTTTCTATGTTTAATCTCTTTTAAAATTCTTGCATATTTTTAAATGAGATTATACTTTAAAGAAAGGTTATTTTTATGTTTATTTTGTAGGGCTATCTGTTACGAACGCAACACAACTGAAATATGGCGAATCAGAGCTAAAACGGAGCCAAATGTAGATAAACAGTGGAGTTGCGCACCAGTCTGCCTGCCGACGGCGCCCTCGAGGCTGCCGATGGTGGGCATATCCCGAGAAGACCAAAAATTAAATGTAAAAGCCCACCAACAGCGCCCTTGGGCCCACCGATAGCGCCCGAGACGACTATGGACCGACTTTTGGAGGTTTCGGGCTGAAATTCAACTTAATTGGATGCTTTTTCGAAGGGGTGCTTAAGAGAACTCTTAGAAATTCGTCCATACTCTTTAAAATGAAGAATTTAGGTTAGAAAAGTTTAGATGAAAATAAGAGAAAAAGGAGAGGAATGTTAGGAAAATATTGGAGAATATTTAGGATTCTTAGATTAAGAGTAGAAATGTAGATTTCTACCATTTTGGAGAGATTGGAGAGGAGATTTTGAGAGAATTTGTAAGGGATTGTACTAGCATTGCATGGATCGACGGGAGATTTTGTGGGAGAGATCTTCATCTTTCTTTCAAAGGGAAAAAACTAAGTATTATTCTTCATTATCTTATGATTTTGTAAACACTTACCTAGTGGATTTGCTTTGGTTTAATGAAGTTTCCGTTGTGTTTTCTCCGTGCTTTGTGATGTATCTTTCTTACTCTTTCTTCTTTTTGAAAATAGTGGCATAAGAAAATTATTTCATTGTTTCCATTCTACTTTTCTTTTGCAATGAGTAGGATTCATGATTAGGATATTGGGATGCTTGCTAAAAGATGTTTTAACTATAAATGTGATAGTTTTTTCTCGCACTTCATTTACATTACAATAAGGGCCCGTTGTATTATTGAAATTCATTGTAATTGCATTGTCCCGAAAGGGCGGTGTAATTCTTAACAAAGTGGAACCACATTCAATGTCCGTGAATGAATTGCGTAATTCATGGGGATTGAGTGCAAATAAATAGGGAAATATAATTATCGGGCGTAGAATTGGAGATTTTAGAGTGATATACTAAAATCCTCAATTCGGTCCTATCGTTTGGGTGCTGAAGTATAGATGTTAGCATTTAGGCGAGGGGAACGTAGGAGCTCCGAAGTGAGAGCCGGTATTCTCCTATACTAGCCGCAAATTCAGTAACCAAGTATAGGATTAGTCAATGTTCTTTATGCCTGGACCAAAGGGTAAAGAATAGGATTGCTCATATTTGGCACATACAATATTAAATGCATCTCATTCCTATACATTATCCATTTCATTACATAAAAATAATAGTTTTTAATATCTCAAAATTCTCCAAACCAATTCATCCAAAAAAGGTTATCTTTAGAATTATTATTTGCACCTACTTGTAGTTACTATCTTTACATTTAACACTTGCATTCAGAAGTAGTTGCTAGATAAAAAACAATTTTAGTCGACATTCCAAACTAAAGACTATTAGTAGTAGACTAGAATTTGACTAAAGACCTCTTACTTCACTTCCTCATGGAATCAATACTGGGGTTTTTAAAGAAAACTCTATATTACTTGAAGCGATACGTATACTTGCATTGATATAAGTGACTTTGTTACCAATTAATTGCACTCATTTTCATCACCTCAAAAAGTCACATCAAGTTTTTGGCTCTATTGCTGGGGATTTAGATCTTCTAGTAGTGGTGTCAAATTCTTATATTTTTAAGTATAAAAAAAGTCGCGGATAAGGGGAAAGTAAAGTTTCAAAGAAACTTCAAGAGTCTTGTGGAGAGGATTTTCAGATAAGTGTTTAACTTTGTTTTACATTTGATTTTAAAGTAAAGCTTATTGTGTTTTCACTATGATTTCTACTTTCAAATCAAGTTGTGATTGTGTTTTCTCCATGGATTCTGAGTAGTTTTCTTTAACTTTTTCCTTTTAAATGATGAAGTAATTAAATTATGAAAGGAAGTTGTGTGAAGTATAGGAATTTAATATTGGAAGAAGTTGTGATGATTCACTACCTTGCACTTAATTTACTTCTTGATTTGGTTAAACTTTGTTGGGAGATTACGTAAGATCCATTGCTGTATTATCTCAATCAACAATTAGAAAGAATTACATGCAACTGTATGAATGAGAATTGTAGTCCATATGGTTAGGTGCAAATAAATTGGAAGATATGCTTATAATGGGGAGTAAAATTAGAGGACTTTAGAGTGACAGGATAAAGCCTCATAATTTTTTTTGATGTGAAAAATTTTGTTAACAGATGTTAGCCCCTAGGTGGAGGGAATCGAGGGAACTCTAGAAGGAGAGCTAGTATCTTCCCTGCCTAACCCATCTACAAGATTTCAAATCATCAAATTAACCAATGTTCTTTATAGAACCAAGTAAGGGAAAATAATATAATTGCTTCTGTTTGACACAACACATTTTAGATACTTCCACAACAAAATTCCATAATTATTACGGATTCATTGAAAGAGGAAAAAGATATTTTATTCTCATTTGCTTTCATATTATTTTATAGTTGTGTTAACTTTAATTGTTTGCTTTACTTTTTATTTAGAAAATACTAAAAAATAAATTTAAAAAACTTTATATTTTAAAACATACTTTACAAAATCATTTTAAAAAGTAACAAGTTATTTTTCTTATTTCTTTAATATTTTATACATTTCTCTGTTTGTTCGATATCTCACAGCTTAATCAAAAAGTCCTATATTATTTGATAAACGATAAATATACTTGCGTAGAATCCCATATTATAAATAATTAAAATATATCTCTTATTTGCTTCTAAATCAAGTATTTGGAATCGTTGCAAAGAAAGAGATAATTTCGTTGGAAAGAAATATAAAGTGAAAATCGTAAGCATAAATATTCGGGGATCAAAGAATATTGGAAAATTTAGAGAAGAAGAAGGAAAAAAGGAAGCCTAGAACATAGAAATCTGCTAGAAGACAGTCTTATTTACTCTCCCTAGGGGTAGGCACACATGAGACCCATTAGAGTCCCCAAAATCATCCATCATGATTAAGTTTCTATGTTGGTGTTGACCTCACTTTTGTGAGGACTATTTATAAACTATATTAGAGTGGAAAGTTTACAAAAATTAACTCCTTGACTCTTAATAATGGCCACTAAACCCTAATATCTAGGGTAAGACCCTATGAAACCTTTTTAACATAAATTTTGATGACATCTTAAAATGATCAAATCAGTAATGACAAATCTTGATCTGATCAACTATTGACCCAAAATGTCAACGTTTGACTCAAGAAGTCAACTTTGGTCAAACTGGTCAATTTCTAACCTAGTGACCAACCCTATTAACCCAACAGGTCAACTTTTGACTTAAAAAGTCAACTTTGCTCAAACTAGTCAATTTCTGACCCAATGACCAACCCTATTGACCTAATAGGTCAACCTTTTACTCAAAAAGTCAACTTTGGTAAAACTGGTCAATTCCTGACCTAGTGACCAACCTTATTGACCCAACAAGTCAACTTTTGACTTAAAAACTCAACTTTGGTCAAACTAGTCAATTTCTGTCCCAATGACCAACCCTATTGACCTAATAGGTTAACCTTTAACCCAAAAATCAACTTTGGTCAAACTGGTCAATTCCTGATCCAGTGACCAATCCCATTGACCCAACAGGTCAACCTTTGACCCAAAAGGTCAAAATGGGCCAAAATTATTAACTTATGACCCTTTGACTATCACATTGACCTCATTAGTCAACCTCTAACCAAAATAGGTCAAATTTATTCAAAATGGTCAACCCATAACCTAAAGACCATCACCTTGACATCATATATCAAAACCTTGACCTAAAGAAACAAAATTGGTTAAATTGGCTAACACAAAGACCTAAAATTCCACCACATTGACATCATAGGTCAGACATTGACCTAATCAACATGATATTTGTCAAGGAGACCAATGCAAAACTTAAAAGTCAACACATTGAATTTTGGTTTGAAATAAACCCTAAAAATGGTCATTATGACTAAACCTACCAAAAAATTCAAAATCATTGGACTTTAAGATTAAGCTAATCCATGAGAAGGTTAGAAAAGTCACATTAGTGATCCTTGGACCAAAATGAGTCAACTTGGGTTAACGTAGGTGAACTTGGGTCAAACTAAGTCAATTATGGTCAACAAAGATAAATTTGGTGAACACATTCAATCAAATCAATAAAATTAATTAAATTATTAATTCCCAAAAATCATTTTAATTAATTTATGAGATTAATATTAAAAATTTTCTACACTTTTAATTAATTACATAATTAATTTAAAGTTGAATTATAAGAAAATAACCCTAAAATTCAAATTAAAATAACATCATACATGACATGAAAAGTGACCTCCAAATTCAAAATCCACCATGACATCATAGATGACTTCATGTGAAGTCATCAATAGGTCACCAATGACCTATGGGATTCATCACATATGCGTTAACACATTAAATAACCTATGACCCACAACTTTAACCATTGTTAAACACACCATGATGACACCATCATGAAGGATGAAGGAGGTGTCATGCTTTCATGAAAGCCTTAAGAGATGACATTGGTGAGTCATTATCCACCTCACAACCCATCCAATGGAGAAAAACTTAACTTAAGTCATCCCTACATCATGAGATGACCTCATATTTACCTAATTTTGAAAATAATAAAAAGAGGGAAATTATGTATCACTTTTTTATCAAACTATGGATGCCATTTTGGCTTACGTGGAAGAAGATCAATTAGCTCATATTGGAGTCACCATGCACCTCTCTCACCCAATAAAGAGAAGACATGCCATGACTTAACCATTTATCATGGTTAGACCTAATGATGAAAATGATGATAAGGCAAGCTTATGTGTCACCCTCTCCTCACTAACATTGAATGACTAATAGAAACTCATGTGGGGAAGGTTAATACACAGCCTTTAAACCAATCCATACACCTACTTGACCAACCAATGGGAAGAGACTAAGAAGCAAAACCCAATTTTCACTATGGTTAAGCACATGATGGGAATCCTTGGAATTTTGCAATTCCCTTACCCCCTCAGCTAAAATCTGTTCCCAAAACATTAATGAGGAAGATAACAACCTCCTTAGATAATTCCAAGCCAGCCTAAGCTCACCCATAGCATCACATGGCAATAAATAGGGTAAACCCAAGCCCATGAGAGGAGGGGAGAACAAACTAGGAGATACCCATACACTGCCCAGTTCCCCTAGCTTTGAGCATCAAAGTTCTTCCTAGGACCTAAGGAATTGATCCTCATTGAATACATCTCCTTAAACCCACTCAATCCCCCTAATTCAGTCAATCCAAGAAGCACCCAAAAAAGCCAAAACCAGGATAGTTTGGGAGTCAGAAACCAACCTCCATAAATTTTCAAATTAGCCAAACCAAATTAATTTTGGAACTCAACAAAGGCAAGCCCAATAAAAATCAGGCATCCCATAGCCTCTAAGCCACTGATTGATCAAGCCCATTTAGACCGAACGCCTCTAGAACAAAATCATATAGGGACCCAATTTGAAACTCAAATTGACTTGCGGAGAAGCTCTCTAAGGTCAAGACGAAGCTCAATAATCATTCAAATCGAGCTCAAATCAACTAAGGCCAAGGTACAGATTTTCCCCTTTAATGGCATTCGGGTTTCACACTTTATGAAAGAAATCATTTCAAGACCCCCACATATCCATATGGATATGTTCGTCTGCTTAAGACAATCATGTAGGAACAAACCTCACTCGATATCATTAAGAATTGAGCAAAATATTGCTTTTAGACCATGGACGATCTGCGAAAACAAGCAGAATAAATATGATGAACCAGGATTGTCCGTTCCCGTGTTTTGAGAATGGACGGCCGAGATTAAATCCCCACAGACCCGCTATTCGGCTATCCACAAGGAATTAAATGAGTTTTCATGTGTACGAGGATACATGTCTCCTCCAGAGCTTTTAGGGATCATTTGGATTTAATTAAATTCAGTGAAACCTTAAAAAAATCGAAAATTTATATCGTTTTATAGAAAAATCACAATAATAAAATAAAAATACCCCTGGAAAGAGGAGAATAACGTGGAATCAATAATTTTCATTTTTGATTTATATTTTATTTCTAATTAATTAATTACTCTTTGGAGTAATTTAATTATTAAAAATTTATTATAAAATCAAAAATTATGATTTTTCATGAAATCATCCTCTTAGCATGACACATATTCCCTGATTTTTTTAAGGACATAAAAATTCTCTATGATGACATTTAATAATTTCTAAGTCACTTTATAATTATTTCTAAAAATTATTATAAAAATTATAAATTAAGAAAAATAAAATTGGAAAATGACTTGAAATTTTAGGGCAGCCGACAATAACCCTAAGATAATGATTTTTAAATCATTAAATAATTTTAAATGATATTTCAAAATTTAAGATTTAAAATCCATTATTCATTAATAAATTTAAATTCTAAAAATCAACCTTTTTATAACTTAGCCAATTTTTCATGATAGAATATATTCAAAATGAGTTTAACTCACAATAGACTCATGATAAAATCTAGTTAATTCTAAGATAACAATTTAAGCTTAAGCACTATCTTAATCAAATCCTTAATCAAGCTTAAAGACAAATTAGGCTTAATTAAACCAAACTTAAAAAGAAATGAACAAATCTTAAATAATACCAATTTAATTAAGTTTTAAAATATATTAAACTTAATTAACTCATTAAACCTGAATTACATTAGGTTTAATATAAAAATAAACTTTAATTAGGTTTAACCCATATTAGATCTAATTAATTAACTTAAACCTTACTTACATTAGGTTTAAGTAACCTTTAAACCTTAATTAGGTTTAACCCACATTAAACTTAAATAATTAACTTAAACCTTACTTACATTAGGTTTAAGTAACCTTTAAACCCTAATTAGGTTTAACCCACATTAAACCTAATTAATTAACTTAAAGGTTACTTACATTAGGTTTAAGTAACCTTTAAACCCTAATCAGTTTAACTCACATTAAACCTAATCAATTAAACCTTACCCAAATTAGACTTAACCCCAATTAAGTCTAATTAATTAACTAAGCCTTACCCAAATTAGGTTTAATTAATCATAAAAAAATTATACTTAACCCTAATTAAGTCTAATTAATAAATTAAATTTACTTTTATTAGGTTTAATTAATCCAAAACCAATTAGACTTAACCCTAATTAAGTTTAATTAATCAATTAAATCTTACTCAAATTAGGTTTAATTAATCCTAAACCAATTAAAATTAACCCTAATTAAGTCTAATTAATCAATTAAACCTTACCTAAATTAGGTTTCATTAATCCTAAACCAATTAGACTTAACCCTAATTAAGTCTAATTAATCAATAAAACCTTACCCAAATTAGGTTTAATTAATCCTAAACCAATTAGACAACCCTAATTAAATCTAATTAATCAATTAGACTTTACCCAAATTAGGTTTAATTAATCCTAAACCAAATAGACTTAACCCTAATTAAGTCTAATTAATTAATTAAAAATTATCAAAATTAGGTTTAATTAATCCTAAACCAATTACACTTAACCCTAATTAAGTCTAACTAATCAATTAAACCTTACCCAAATTAGGTTTAATTAACCCTAAACTAATTAGACTTAACACATATTAAGTCTAATTAATCCAATAAACCTTACCCAAATTAGGTTCAATTAATCTTAAACCAATTAGACTTAACCCTAATTAAGTCTAATTAATCAATTAAACCTTACCCAAATTAGGTTTATTTAATCCTAAAACAATTAGACTTAACCCTAATTAAGTCTAATTAATCAATTAAACCTTGTCCAAATTAGGTTTAATAAGTCTTAAACCTATTAGACTAAACCATAATTAAGTCTATCACATTAGACTTCATTAAATTATTAAACCTTAACCAACTAAGGTTTATTCAATCCTAAATAATAATTAAGTCTATCACATTAGACTTAATTAAACTATTAAACCTTAATCAACTAAGGTTTAATCAATCATAAACCATAATTAAGTCTATCACAGAAGACTTAATTAAATCATTAAATATTAACCAATTAAAATTTTAATCAATCTTAAACCATAATTAAACTCTATCACATCAGACTTAATTAAATTATTAAACCTTAACTAATTAAGGTTCGATTAAACTTATTAAGTCTAACTTATTAGACTTAATCAATATTTAAGCCTTACTTAAATTGGGTTTAAATAACTTCAAATTCCATTTAAGTCTAATTTTAATTAGACTTAGTTAAACCTTAAATTTTACTTAAATAAGACTTGAACGGTCTTTTTAATTGTAATTAATTCTAATCTGATTAGAATTAATTAACCTTTGAGTATTATTTAAAAAAAACTTAAATGATAATTAAGTCTATTTTAACTAGACTTAACTTAAACCTTGGGTTCAACCCATATTGAACCTAACTCAACATTTCTAACTTAAGCTCAAATTGAACTTAAATTAATTCAATGTTAGATTCAATCAAAAATTGAATTTAACTTAATATTTAATTTCAAACAGACATGAACTTAAGTTAACTCAATTTTAGATTCAATTTATATTCTAGCTTAAATTCAGACAGACATGGACTTAAGTTAATAACTTAGATTGAATATAAATCAACACTTTTAACTTAAGTTCAAACAGACATGAACTCAAGTTAATTCAATCTAAATAGACATGAACTCAAGATTAACTCAGGTTCGACCCAAATTGAACCCAGGTTAAATTCAATCTACATCAAACTGAAATCAAATTTTGATTTAAAATTTCTTAAAATTCAAACTACTTTAAAGATCAAATCAACGATATCTAGATTCAAATGACATTGAATTTGATTATCAAATGACTTTATCTAAGTCTAGTTCATATTAGAATTAACACTTCTTCTAAATTCAAATGGCATTGAATCCACAATTTTAAAATCTAACTTAGGTAAGATTTTGTAATTAAACTTAATATTAGATTCGAAAGTCACTGAATCTAAGATTCTAATGTCTAATTTGTAACCTTGAATCTAATTTTCAAAAAAATCAGTAGATATAAATCTTTAAATTCAAATAAAATCTAAATTCCTAGATCAAATCAAATCGAAAAAATGATTTCTCAAATATAATCAAAATTTTAGATTCAATCGAAAATGAATCTAAAAATCAAAACACAACAAATTTAAAACTTTAAATTCAAAAGACATTAATTAAATATTTTGACATGAAATGACATAAAAATCTTAAGAAATCGTAAACAACCTAAAATTTTTCAAACCTAAAATTGGAAAAAGACACTAAAACTTAAATGAAACCTTAATGAACAAACATTACCAAATGAAACTTGAACCTCAGTGTTATTAATCTACGAAGGTTTCTCAGACTATTGCAATCTTGGTTGCTGACGGAAATCTTCCGCTCCTTGTTTAAACACCTTTTGGACTAAGCAGATTAAGGCCCCTGATGGCCCTAGGACGACAGAGCCAGTGACATCTTCACCGGGTTGTCTAAAAATATAACTAAATAAAAAGATTGAAGAAATAATACTGACATTATTTCTTTTAAATTTGACACTTTTTTCCTTTGCAGGATAAAGATAAATTTCATTCAAGATTTTCTTTGCATGTTATAGGATGCGCTAACTCTGTTTTGTCAGACAATATTCTGATGATGAGACAAACGACAACAAAATAAAACAAAATTGCAGTGACATCAAAACAACGATATTGACAAAAAAAAAAAAAACAAACAACATTAAAATGATAAAACCAAGACAAAACAAAACCAAAACTTTTAGGATAGCTACAAAGTAAAAATAATAAACAAAACAAAAATGTCAAACAACAGAACAAACAAATAAACAATAAAACAGAAGTAATAAACAACAACACGACATGACAACAAGATAAAATGACATTCAAGATTAATAGTAGGCACTTCTTTCCTTAAAAGTTTTTTTTCACAAAACAAGTGATTAACATTAATTAGAAGTTTTTTTAGACAATTATAAATTACCTAAGATGTAATTAACTATATGAGCTTGCTTCTATAGGAGATTTAAAGAATTCATAATAGGTATTACACCTAAAAATCTCTGGTTATAAAAACTTTATATATCCTTATAAGAAAACTTATAAAATAAGGCATTCTAGAATTTTCTTTATAGGAATTATCATTAACATATCTTTTTCTACTATTTACTATCTTATTAGCCTTTGTTATCCTCAAATTTCCTATTATCCAAGGATTTTTTTATAAGATTTAAAGAAATAAGAATTATTGAAGATTAGGGCAATATTATAGATAAACAGAGTGGCAACTCCAAATCGATATCGACACCAAAATATCTCTGACACGGCGACGACACCGCCATCAAGAGATTTTATTTTGCTACTCTGTTGGAGAACTTCTTTCTTCTCATCTGTTGTTATCACTTGTTTTCATTTGACATTTCATTCTTTGACAAATATGGACTACATCTTTTCAAAAATTTAACTCTTTGAAGACAAATTCCCAATTTATAAATAAGTCAATAACATTTGTTTATCTTAATGTTTTAAAAAAATTGCAATGTAATCTCCAAATTTAATCTTTTCTTATTACCAAGACTTTAATACACCCATGGAGGAAGATGTTTCCCTTCATCAAAATAATTTTGGATTATTTAGTGAAACTGAATTTACATTAGATAATCCATACCAAACTGATATACACTCTTTTGAAGAATTTGATCTGCAAACTTATGAAGACTTTCTAAATTTTACGAAGACCTACTTGAATATACACCTGAAGAACCATATACTCTTAAAGAGATGAAAAGACAAAGTGACAAGAAAGGAAAGCAAATATATGAAAAAGATGATATTTCATCACCATCCATATATGAATTTGGATCTTGTTCTAGAAATATTCATAAAAATAGAACTCGTTCGCTTAAAAGAATGAAAAAGTGGAACGAGAATGATAATTTTGAAACACCTGAATTGGAACAAAGTGTTTTCGGGAACCCTTCCTTCTCAAAAGATAATCGGTATATTCCTATCCCTGTTGTTCTCCATCAATGCACACTATATATTCAGTGTTTAAAAGACTAGCACTAAAAGATAAATGTTCAATTTCTTGACTATTAGACAAGATGAGATGTGCATTCTCTAAAACAATGAAAAGGAAAATTCTCGCAATAGAAAACTTTGTTTATCAAGAAACAAATTATCAAACCCCAACAGATGATCAATGCACTTGAGTGCCAGTAAAGTTCCGACTAGGGCCAAGAGTAAAAGATGTGACTGTTACAAAAAATAAGGCTGGATTTGACAAACTGATATTGGAAGCAGAAGATACGTCTACAAAAATGACAGATTTAGTCCATATGTTACAAAATATAGATTGTTCATACTCACAATACAACGATACACCACCAAGAGGGTCTTATCCCATACTAAGAAATAATGTATGGAAATGAAGATCGTCTGAAGAAAACTTAGATACTATGAGCACTTTTGCAAATAGTTCACAAGAAGGAACTTGTAAAGAATATCCTGCAAAATCATTTGAAGAAAGACTAAAAAAATTAAAGAATGACATCAAACAATTCTCGATGCGAGAAAAGAAAGACTCTTCTGACAGTTCAAATGAAAATGTTGCTAACATTAATATGGTAGAAACACCGTCTACTTCTTAAGCATCAGAATTAAATGAAGAAGATGCAACAAATGAATTACGAGAAATTATACAACAACAAGACGAACAAATCAACCATCTTGAACTAAAAATGGAAGAGTTGGTAGCAGCTTTACAAAATCCACCAAAAAATCCATCACCAGCCATTGAAACCGTTAGGCCAGAGGAAATCCAGATTTTAGAAGACAGAGGAGAAGCAATAGAAGTTGAAGAGAGAACTCAAAAGAAAAAGGATCCCCCTCACTAGGGAATTCCAGAAAAAGATATCACACAGCTTGTAGAAGAAAACATAAAAGAAATAATGGCTTAGGTAAAGGCTGGATCATTAATTCCAAAGGGTAGACCATGTCTAGAGGATATTGATTTTGTCTAATACCCTAAAGGTTTTGTTCCTCCTGTATTTAAAATGTTTGATGGAACTGGTAATCCCCGACAACATTTAGCACACTTTAGAGCAAGTTGCTGCAATGCGGGAGGAAGTGATGCTCTTTTATTCAGTCAATTTATTTATAGTCTTACGGGAGTTGCCTTTGAGTGGTATGCAGAATTCCCTAATGTTTCTGTTAAAACTTTTATAGAGCTAGAAAGTATCTTCATTCAATGATTCACTGGAGCACAACGTTATACTACAGTTGGTGACCTAGTAGTAGAAAAATAGAAACCAGGAGAATGTTTAGTGGATTACATTTTGCACTGGAGAAACCTCAGCATGAAATGTGAACCATAAATTTAAGAACAACACGCTGTTGAAATCCTACTTAACAATATTCTTGGTCTTATTGCATTTATGCTTAAAGGATTTACAATAAAAACTTTTCAAAAATTGCTCAGTAAAGCTGCCAATCTTGAAGAAGAGGCTAAGCAGATGAGTGTAACCGAGAAGACTGAAAAGGCAAAGACTGTCAAGGCATTTGAAAAGAAACCACGAAATTTTGCAGAGAAAGGTAAACAAGTGATGCAGGTTTAACCTAAACAAAAGAAACAAAGACAGAATCCGTCATCATCACAAACACCTCCTCAATTACAACTTCAACAACCAATCCCAGTACTGGCAGATAAAAGAACAATGGCCAAAATAATGAATAAAGAATATCCATTTAAAACAGAGGTCGTCAACAAAATATTCCGTAGCTTGCTTAAAATACCAGAATTTAAGCTACCAGAAGCTAAAAGGCCAGCAGAAGTTGACATGAAGGACAATCCCAATTATTGTCCTTATCATAGAATGCTTGGACACAAGATTGAAGAATGTTTTGTCTTCAAAGACTGATTAGAGCATAACTTTAAAGAAGGAAATATAGTAATCCTGAAAGAATATTTGGAAGAAACTGACAATGGTCCAGTCAATATGATTTCGGTAGATAAACTTAATCCCGATAATAAGAACGAAGACAACACTGTTTGGGTAAACCTTCTAAGGAGATCCTTACTAAATATCAAGTTAAAAAATCTTCCAGAAAAGAAAAGAAAAAGAAAAATAAAGAACCAAAAGGGATTAGAGGTCTTCTAGATATAGGTACTGCAGTTCCTTTTGTATTTCCTAGTTCTTATGTGTCTCCATCTCCTACTAGGATAGTTGTCTCGGACAAAGTGAGAAAATCCCTTAGGCCGTTAGCTTTTGTATGACTTTATTTTTACCACTACTGTGAATAATAACACTTCCAGTTCTGCTTACATTTTATCTATTTTGGGTGATGCTTGATCCCGCGATTTTAAATATACTTATAAATATAAGAATTTAACACCACTACTAAAAGATATAAATTCTTAGCAACAGCGCCAAAAACTTGTCTTGGAGCGTAAATTTCATTTTAGTAACAATAAAATATTATAATCTTTAAATCGCTGAGTTACCTTAAAATGCAAACATACGTATCACTCAAGTAATACAGGGCTCTAGTGGAGTCTTAGATATTGATCCCACAGGGAAATATATTAAAGCCTGTTGACCTCATTTTTGGTGAGGTCTTCTCTTCTTCTTTTTAGTGATTAGGATCTAGCCTTAGGCTTTTCCTTCGACTATCTTAGAGGACTAGAATTGGGACCCACCTTTTAGAAATTCAAACCACTTCTTAACTCCCTGCAAACTCCACAAACTTGACTGTAGACCCCTAATCACCTAGAGGGTTGAAATCAAATGTGGAAGTTTAAAGGATGAGTTCCTATAGGACTCTTTGGCCTTAGGACTGCCCTGGGTGGCCTGGTCTGGTGAAGGGGCTGACTTACACAAACTACACTTATACACTACACTTTTACACACTTCCTAAAACCACACCCATACCTAACTTGACCTCCTGACTCATGTAGGTGATCCACATGGATGGTCCTTAACCCCTAAGCCCTTGGCTAAGAGGGTTAGGAACAACATAGTGAATGCCTCAAATGAGTCCCTTCATGGCTCATGTGGGCTTGATATGGCTTCATGGCCCAACCAAAATGATTTCTTCCCACTTAAATTCACCTAATCTTCAATTTCCCAAATTTTCAATTTTTGACCCCCGGGACCCTACACCCGCTAAATTCTACCCAAAACCCCGAAATTACCCAAATTTCTCAAAATTTCTAAATTACCCAAAACTCTCCAAAATCAATCCCAAAAATTTCCACATCACTTGAACTGATCATCCATACCCAAAAATACCAAAAATTCCAAGAAAAACCTCCCAATACCCTCCAAATACCCAAAATACCCCTCTTGGCCTAAAAATCCAAAAATTCAGAAAATTCCCAGAAAATTCCAGAAAATCCCAAATATTCCCAATTTCATTTTGTCCAACTACACCATGGGCCAATTATGTCAATTTACCCTACTTTTGTCAAAACCCCCAATTTGACCCATTTTAACCTAAAGTAAACCCAATATCAAACCAAACCTACCCAATTGACCCCAATTTTGGTCCAATTCAATTCTAAACTTCAATTCAATATCCCCAATACCAATATAGACCAAATCCAAGTCCAATTTGATTGAAATTTGGATCCAATCTCACTTTTGGCCTTAAAGCCCAATTTGGACCCATGACCTAAACCTAACCTAAACTCACCTAACTCAATTCCAATTAACCCCAAATCTTTTCTAAATCTTCCTTAACATTCCCACAAACAAAACACTAACATGATTTGCCCAAAATTTAGACCCAAACCCCACTCAAACTCAACCCAAGGCTAAAAGGCCAAAATTTTCGACCTAAACCCAAACCTAACCCAAATGAGCCCAAATCCCAAAATCAAAGCCCAACCAAAGCCAAAACTTCTTTGAAACACCCCCATAAACATTTCTCAACATTGATTTTACATCAATTTCAACTCTAGCCCAACATTAGCCCAACTTGGCCCACTTGGACCTACATAGGCCCACTTACCAAATAAACCCAAATTCAAACCAATTCAACTCCAAATCACATCAAATTGATTCCAAGCCCTTCATAGAACATCCCTAAACCAATTATGACATTTATTTGACAAAGTTCTTCATAAAATTTTTATCCAAATGCCCATCCTAAAATCAAAAGCCCATTTCCCTTAAACTTTCCTAAAAGCCCACTCCCTTCAAATTCAAAAGCCCAAATTCATCCAAAGCCCACATGACACTTCCTTTCATCATCCATTTAATAAAAATTGTCCCTAAGTTCCAAAACCATCAATCAAATAATTCCAAATGAAGCTTCATCCAAATTTCCACCAAATTATCCAAAATCCTTAAAATCCTTTTTTATGAAATTGACCAAACCTTTTCCCAAGCCAAATGGAGCCATGGAGCCATGCACAAGCCATATGCAAGCCATGAGAGCCTCTTTACATGTCACCATGCCATTTTGGGCAAAAGGAGGAGACTCTTTCCTTAATTCCTAAAGGTGATTAACCACTCCCATGATTCCCCTAAACCATGCTTAAGCCTAATTGTACTTGGATTGTGACTCGACCCCACTAATCAAGCCGATCCAAATCACTTTCTCCTCGACCTAAACCAGGCCTTGGGTGGTGCACCTAGCCCAAATGGGTGGGTTGACCCATTTAGGTCCAAATTTAGCCATGCCCCATTCTACTTTGAATCAAACCCTTTACACATGGCATTTACCAATCGCCTACACTAAACCCAACTACGACCCACTCGACCAAGATGGTGACCATTGCCGGCCGGCCGGCCACCGTGCCGCCGGAAAACACCATGGCCGAGAGCTCACATGTGAGCTAACATTGAAATTCTCACTTGCCGAGCTGCCCCATGCCTAGTGGTCACCATGGGTGATCTTCTCCTCACCAGAAGCGGGCTCGATCCCAAGCCCTAACTCCCCCGGGAGGCCCTCCACCCTCTCCTATTTAAACTCCACCTCTCTCGGCCATGAGAGGAGCTAAGCACAAACCTTGCCTAAACTCTGCCAAAATTGTTCCAGACCCTTCTCCACCCTTAGAGCACTTGATCCCCAGAGTGAAATCCCCCTGCCATTTCTCCTCTCGCGAGCTCAATTTCGAGTTGAAATTCCACCCAAAACCGGGACACTTCTCCACGGTGAGCCAATTCCCAAATTGATTGGTTCTATACCTTCACCGGACCAAGGGAAGGTGTCCACCGATAAAAGCCCCATCTCCGAGCCACCCGGTTGCTCCAGCCTCCAAGCTTTGTGATCGGGCTTGGTCGAAATCATATCCGGACAATTCACTGCGACCGGGAGACTTCATCCGGAGCTTGCTGGGATCCAATCGAAGGTGCAACAACTCTCGGATTGAAGCCACACTTCTCCGAGCCAAGGTATGAGCTAACTCTCCATCCCGAGCTTCGGAGATTCTTCATTTCGAATGCCTTAGTTTCAATGCATGTTAGCCGTATAGATGTGTTCGTCTCTTCAAGACGAATCCATAGAGCATAAGAACATGAAAATCCATTGAGAATCGAGTGAGATCTTAGGGATTTAGTGTGGACGGCTCTCGGGTGAGAACACTTGGGGACGATGAACGGATGCCGTCCATTCGATACACGCGCGCACGGACGGCCAGGATTGCGTCGGACCGAGGAGACGGTACGAGAACCGCGGGGCCCGGGCTGCTGACTCAGGTGGCGGCGTCGAATGGAAGCGCGACGCGTGTGCGTTCGGAGCTGCCGAGGTTTCGCTGGCGCCGCGTGGATAAATAGATAAATAGGGTATTTTTCTTATTTATTTAATTCCCTAAACTTCAAAAATCCATATCTCTGTGTAGAAAAATCACAAAAATAAAATAAAAATACCCTATTGCTCAGTGAACAGAGGAGAATAATGTGGAAAAGAAATCATTTAATTTCATCAAGTATTTTATTTTTTATAATTTATTTACTCCCTGCATTATTTTAATTCTCCATGCATGCATAAAATTCACCATGGCATGAGACCATAGGAGCTTTTGAAGCCTCCGAATTTGGGAACATTCCCTGAATTTTCCAAAGTCGGAGGCCATCCCTATAAAAAGTTATTGATTTTTCAAGTTCGAGTTACTTGTTTTGAATATTTTAATTCCAATAAATAGCATGTTGTGAAATAAATTCTAGGAAAATTTGGTGATGTTCCTTATGACCGGAGAACCCTAGGAAAAATAGGTTTTGACTTAGTTCATTTAAAACAACCCTAATTGGCTTAAACACCCAAAATAGGTCTTTAATTAATTAGAGTTAACCATGAATCAAATTGACTTGAAATCAATTCTCCACTGACCTTTAGGATCAGAGGAATCCACCATAAAAATTTGAGGTCAATTGGACTTGGTTAGCCCCACTAATTGGGTTGATTAAGCCACTTAGCCATTTTAAACTTTAAAAATTCATAACTTTTAAAATATCTTTCAAAAATTCACCAAATTGGTTTTGGAGCCTCTCTGATATCAGGGGAACCTAATAAAATTAAAATTTTAATTTTCTAAAAAAGTTGATTTTTAATAATATTTTAATATTTTTAATAATTAAAAAATAATAAAAATCACAAAAATAATAAAATTCACCAAAATGTCACATTTTGAACTTTAATCACATAGGAACAAACCTTATATTTTTCCTAGGTCTATTTAGTGAGATATTAAATTTTAAAGCTTTAAGGTAATTTTAAAATTAAAAAAATGTATTTTCTAGCATTTTCACTAAAATAATTATAATAAATCATAGAAAAATCAGAAAATTGCAAAATTTACTTCTCTGATTTCCTTGATATCAGAGAGATTTTTGAAAATTATAAAATCCATTTTTCAACACTTATTTTATTTTTAAATTAATTAACACTCCAAAATTTAAAATAATTATAATAAAAAAATATAATTCAAAAAATCACCAAAATTGGTCCAAGTGCTTCTCTGGTCATTAGGAATGTCCCCTAATTTTCCTAAGGACAGAAACTTTCCCTTGGTCATGTTATTAAATTTTTCTTGGAAATCTCTATTTTTCACCAAAAATAATTATATAAATAAATTAAATACAGAAAAATCACATTTTCTCCTCTCATATCTTTATTGACATATGGGTGAAGTTACATAAAAATTTCAAGTTCATTTGAGTTCAATTTAGTGAGTTATGAAATTATTAAGCTTAAAGGGTAAAATGGTAATTAAAATCTTTAATCCTTAATTAAAACTTTTAGGTTTAATAAAAAAATTAACAAGTAAAATATTTGATCCTAAATCTGATTTGGATGATTGAAATTTAAATAATTAAAGGGTAGAAACCTATTAAACAATTTTAAAATGATTAAACCTTAATTAAATAATTGATTAAATTTGGAAGAATAATAAAATTGGAATTATTAAAATAGGGATATTATTAGGAAGAAATTTATTCTTTAATTTAAAAATCCCTAAACTAATCATCTCATTAATATTCAATTCTTAATTAAAATGATAACTCAAAATTCAAAATATTAAAAGACTTAATCATTAAACTAAAATTAAATTATTAAACTCTTTTAAAAAAAAATCAATTAAAATTAAAAAAAAATAAAAAAATAAAATTAAATTAAAATTAAATTAAATAAAATAAATTAAATTAAATTAAATAATTAAATTAAATTAAATCAAATTAAATTAAATCAAATAATTAAATTAAATTAAATTAAATTAAATTAAACAATTAAATTAAACTAAATTAAATTAAATTAAATAAATTAAATTAAATTAAACAATCAAATTAAATTAAATTAAATTAAACCAAATTAAATTAAATTAAATAATTAAATTAAATTAAATAAATTACATTAAATTGAATAATTAAATTAAATTAAATAATTAAATTAAATTAAATCAAATTAAATTAAATTAAATAATTAAATTAAATTAAATTAAATCAAATTAAATTAAATCAAATAATTAAATTAAATTAAATTAAATTAAATCAAATTAAATTAAAATTAAATCAAATCAAATTAATTAAACATCAAATCAAATTAAATTGAACTATATTGAATTAAATTAAATTAAAACTCAATCAAATTAAACTAAATTAAATTAAGTTGAATTAAATATAATATCACCAAAGACATAAAGAATTCAAAATAAATCTAAAATAACTTGAACACCTATTCCAAATTTAAACCCACTAATGGAAATTAAACTAAATCACAAACATACTAATTTACCCTTGAAAGCTTTAGTTATTATAACTCCAAAATAGAACATTAAATGAAATGTTACTTCACTCTTAGGATATTCAAATGTCCCGGTTCACTCGAGCAAGATAACAACAAAACTTGAATCCCCGGACAATTAATTCATTTATATAATTAAATTCATTTGGACTTAAAACGATCCTAGAAATATTGAAAAGATGTTTAAGACCCCTCTTAAGCACTTCCTCAATATGATAGGACATTTATAAGAACAATTGAATTTAATTATTCTTTGATGAAGAAAATCGTCTTCAAACCAAAATACAAAGACCTAGACGTCATAGGAAATGACTAGCTATAGGATTAGGAATTTGGTAGAAAACCAAAACCCTTACCTTAGCTTTACCTAGGAACTTGCTTAAGTATTCTAATTATGTTTTAAGTGTAGCTTGGGATGACGGGAAGACCCTCCAGGTACGCTTTTATTTTATTGCAATTTACTTTCTTGCAATTTTCTTTCCTGCAATTTACTTTCTTGCAAATGTACTTTATTTTGCTTGCATGATAAACAACTATTGCATGAAAACCCACACCTTTAGGATAGACCCTAAAACTGAAACCAAAACTAAGTTAAAAGTCATTGCAAGATAAAATTCACCGCCACAACATTTCAAAATATAAAACAACTCAAAATTTAATCACAAACAGAACACAAAACTACAATTGCAACTAAATTAAAACGTCTCGTTGGATGATCGGGAATACCTCGGATGATGTAACCTACGTGTTGCTTAACGGGATTTCCCACGGTCTAAATGAAAGTGTGGAACTCATTCGATTGAGTTTAGCAAATTCATCTGGACTAAGTGAATCCGATAAAAATAATGATGCCGGAAGGATGGAATCGTGGGATCTTAACCGGTGTCGTTATAATCAACTTTAAGATTTGTTTTAATTAAAACATAAAAAACACTTGGAAAATTAAGACTTCTCTAAACCAAAACACTTTTCTCATCTCCTCGATTTATGATTTCTAAAACTAAACCTCTGCAACAACAAGGAGCTCGGAGCATGGTGGGCGAGCACGGCCATCGTCATCGACGAAAACTCGAGTCTACTCCGAGCAAAACTTTCCTAGAATTAAATAACAAATCCATAGGACTTCGAGGTAGTTTGCCTAGTGCAACATAAATCCTCAACCTTTTGTTAGGCATTTGCATTGCAAATTAAGCCCTAACCGGTCTTAGGATTCCAAGGTAGTTGTTCGGTACGACATAAACCCTCACATCTTCCAGGCTATTTGTTTGATTTTATCATACAAATTTAAGTCCTAATTAATTAAAATTGGCAAGATCAAAACATTAAACAAACAATAGGACTTTCCTAAATTCAAGCTAAACAATAGGATAGTCGGGAAATCACCGGAGTTCACTTCGAATCTGTGATTTCTCCTACTTTTCTTCCTTTGGATTCCCAAAATAAAATGTTCCAAATTTGATCCATTCCCTATTGAAATTCCAAATTTCAATCCCTCGAAAATCTTAAACTTTGAAAATCTTGAGAGCGAATTATTGATTACTATCGAGAGTTTTCTTAGGTGATTCCCATCACTTAAGATGTAATTAACTATAGGGACTTGCCCTTATAGGGAATTCTAAAGAACCTGTGTAATATAAACCCTGTTTAATGTTTTCATATTAAGCGGGGAAACTTGTCGGCTTATAAAATTGGTTCGCAGACCAAACGGATGTCACAAATCTTCTAGTTTATTTAATCGAGCCCCACCATCAAGCAGTGTGTCTATCCTTAAGGATAGATACACGGTTTGTGGTGCGGTGCTCGTTTACATAAACTACTTGGGATATGAGATCGGTTTAATCTCATATCTTAAAACTTTCAAATTTAAAATTATTTTCAAAATCAAATACTCATTTTAAAATTATTTATTTTAATTAAATTAAAAATTCGCCGACAGATTTATGTTAGGCGACTCCTCTTCAAATTAAAACACAACCTAAAAATATGCCGACACTCTAGATATCATAGGAGATGACTAGTTATAGGATTAGAATTTGTTAGACAACTAAAACTTTCCTTAAATTTTTACTTGCATTCGTCGAAATATTTAAATGCCTTAACATGTGTTTTAAGTGCAACTCGGGATGACGGAAGACCCTCCAAGACGCTTTTATTTTATTGCAATTTATTTTATTGCAATTTACTTACATGCACCGTACTTTACTTCGTACGATAAATAAACCGTTGCATGAAAACCAAAACCTTTATATAGTCCCCGAACCAAAACCAAAACTAAAATTAAAAGTCATCGTAAGATAAAATTCACCGCCACAACATTCCAAAATATAAAACAACTCAAAATTTAAACACAAACAACAACAAAACTACAATCACAACTAAATTAAAATGTCTCATCGAATGACGGAACACTCGGATGATGTAACCTACGTGTTGCTAATGGGATTTCCCACTTCTGCCTAAATGAAAGTGTGGAACTCATTCAACAGCTTAGCAAATTCATCCGGACTAGCGCGAATTCGATGAAAATAACGGTGCCGGGATGACGAAACCGTGGGATCTTAATCGGTCTCCGTTTTAATCAACTTTAAGATTTATTTTAATTAAGAAATTAAAAACATTTGGATTTTAAGATTTCTAAACCAAAACACTTTTCTCATCTCCTCGATTTTCACCTTCTAAAACTAAATCTCTCGCAACAACAAGGAGCTTGGAGCATAGTGGGCAAAAGACTATCGCCACGCAAACCCGAGTCTACTTCAAAGAAACTTTCCTTAATTAGCCCGGTTACAGGACTTCGAGGTAGTTTGCCTCAGGCAACATAAATCCTCAACTTATTTTTGTTAGGCATTTGCATAATCATGTTATGCAAATTAAGCCCTAACTGGTCTCAGGACTCCGAGGTGATCGTGTGGTACGACATAAACCCTCATATCTTCGAGGTTATTTGTATGATCATGTCATACAAATATAAGTCCTAAATAATTAAAATTGGTGTGATTACAACATTAAATAAAATCTCAAATCAAGCCAAACCATAGGATATTGGGGAAGTCACCGAAGTCCACTTCGGGTCCGTGACATCCCCTACTTCTCTTCCTTTGGATTCTTAAAATAAACTCGTTCCAAATTTGAGCTATTCCTATCGAAATTTCCAAACTCCAATCGTTCGAAAACCTTATACTTTCACAAATTCCCGAGATCAAACCACTCATCATTATCAAGAGTTTTCTTTAAATGATTCCCGTCATTTAAGATGTAATTAACTATAGGGGCTTTTTGCCCTTATAGGGAACTTTAAGAACCTGCACAAAACCCCGTTTAATTTCTTTATATTAAACAAGTGAATCCTTGGTTTGGCCATAAAGCTGGTTCGTTACACCAAACAAGATGTCACAAATCTTCTTAGTTTATTTAATCGAGCCCCCATCATCAAGCAAAGGTGTCTATTCTTCGGGATAGATATAATGTTTGTGATGCGGTGCTCGTTTATATAAACTATTTGGGATGTGAGATCATTTTGATTTCATATCTTAAAATCTTTAAATTTAAAACTATTTTTAAAATCAAATGATATTTTCCAAATTATATATATATATTTAAATTAAAATTAAAATCTAAAAATTCGCCGACAATTTCGTTTGGCGACCCATGTTCAAAATACAACACACAACCTAAAATATAATGATAATGTTATTCAAGAAATACAAAACACCTCGTACAGTCGATATTGTTAATTATTTAGTTAAATAATATTTTACCTTATGACTTGGATAACAAATTTATTAAGAAATTTAAATATGATGCTAAATCTTATATTTTGGAAGAACCTCATTTATTTAAAATCGTAAAGATTCTAAGGATTCGAAGATGTGTACCTTACGTAGGAAACTTTTGTTATTCAAAAATGTCCCTGACTCCGACGGGAGGACACTTCAGCAGTTTGTAGATAAAACTACATTTAAAATTTGAATTCTAGATTTTATTGGCCTACCTTATTTAAAGATGTAAGACAATATGTGAAAACATGCGATCGATGTCAAAGGATGGGAAATATATTCAGAAGGATGAAATTCTCTTTAAACTATATATTGAAGTCGAAATTTTCGACATACGGGGTTTAGACTTTGTCAGACCATTCGTTCCATCATCTCGGAAAAATTTATATTTTATTAGCGCTGATTATGTTTCAATGTGGTTTGAAGTTGCTGTTTACCAAACTGTGATTCCAAAAGTGTTTCTAAATTTTTAAAGAAAATGATATTTTCAAGATTCGGAATGCTCTTAAGGTAATTATCATCGATATAAGTCATTTGTGAATATAAGAATTCAATCATTACTACATAAATTTGGAATCAAACATAGAATTGCAATCGCTTATCACCAATAACAAGTGGAATGGTCATATCAAAACAGAGAAATTAAAAGAATTTGCAGAAGACTCAACTTAAAGAACTGACAATGATGTACTCGATTCCGCATTATGTGCTTATAAAATGCCTATAAGACATCAATCGTAATTACCTTACTAGCTAATTTATGGTAAACATTGTCACTTACTCGTAGAACTCAACATGTTTTATTTGGCGTATAAAGGCGAGCTTTACACTTTTAATTCGACAAAGTTGAGAGAAAAGCGATTATCGCAATTAAATGAGATGAAGAAATAAGAAATGAAGCATATGAAAATGGAGTGATTTATAAAGAGAAAATGAAGATGTTGCATGATAAAAAAATTTCGTGAAAAATTTTTTGAGCTCGACAAGAAGTATTATCGTTTAACTCTCGTTTATGATTTTTTCTCGGAAAATTAAGATCTAAATGGACGTACCCTATTTAGTCGAGAAAGTATACCATTATGAGCCGTGGATATTAAAGATCCCAAATGAAAAATTTTTAAAGTAAATGGAGTAAGATTGAAGACTTATTTTGGGAGATATTAAAAAGATTTATAAAGAGTGTTTATGAACTGAGTCAACCTAATTAAAGATTTACTTAAGTCGAGCCGACGACGTTAAACCAAGCGCTTGTGGGAGGCAACCCATAATTATCTTTTGTTATGAGTGTTTTTTGTGTTTTAATGTAAGGTTATGCCTCGATCTTGATTAATTTTATATTACTTTAGAAAAATTTGATGCTTATAAGTCTGCGTACCTCAGATGAAAATTATTTTGAAGTATGTAAGATTTAAAAATGATCACTCTATTCCGTATATGAGTAAAAAGGAGATCAAGTTAACCTTCATTATGACTGTTACAATGTGAGTTACCGAGTCTAAATTATTTTACCAAGATAATATACCTATCTGAGAACGAAATTTCAAATTCGATTGACAGCGAAACGGAAGTCAACATGGGCTCGGCGCTCAGGCGCGAACCGAGCGCCCAAGCGCTGCAATCAACTATGTATCAATAGGTCCAGCGCCCAGGCGCCACGGTTACCGGGTTGTGCAAAACCAAAATTTTCGCTTTTTTCACACGATTTTCCCCTTACATCAACCTATCTTCTTCCCTAACCATCAAGCAACTGTGTACCTGCCGTCCTCACACTTTATTCGAGAGATTCGAGAAATTTTGAAGAAATGGAAGGAAGAAATCATGGAGAAGAAGCCATGGACAAGGTCTCAAAGGATCATCAACCCTACTTCAATGGCTTCATCGTGTTTTAGAGAAAATTTCACGTTCGGATAAGCTCAAGCGGAAGTTTAAAAGCACGTGAGATCACCTTCATGAGATGTTTCATCAAGTTGAACATCTAATGACAAATAAAACTTCAATTTGATCATTTTGCGGCTTATCAAGATGCTCATGTTGAAATGTATGCGAAGAACAAGCGGATCGATCAAAAGATGGCTACGAATTTCGAGAGCGTTGTTCTTTCCACGGAATACACAATTTCCTCAGGAAGATTAGAATATTCTAGTAATGAGATAGTTATTATATGGTTTGTTGAGTTATTAGCAGGTTTGTTGGAGTCGCTGTATCAATTTAGAATCGATCGTGTTTGCTTCGCGTATTTAAGCCAATGCTCAATACGTGTCGTTTTTACTTAGAAATTATTGTGCTCGAGTGTGTATTAGAACTCGAATCAAGTATAATACTTATCTGGAATGTATTGAGTCAATATTGAAGATTATAAATGGAATTTAGTGAGCTCGATCAAACCTTATGTTCGATCATGGATTAAATATTTAATTATTATAAATTTTCGAGAAAATGTCAACAGTTAAATCGAAGCCTTACTCGATACGAGTAATTGAAGTTGAATTTATGAATTTTGGTGGAAAATTAAATTTAAAAATATTTTTTGTGAAAGGCGCAGTCTCGGCGCCAGCGCTGTAATCTCGAGCCTAAGCGATGGGCTCGTCCGTACCCAAAAATTTACTTAAATAAACCCCTAAAGCCATTTTGACGCCTAAGCTTCATCTTCTTCCCCATTTTCATGAAAATAACCTTTTAGATCCATTTTAAGGTCAAAAAATCAAGGATTTAAGTTGAAATCACTCGATTTCTTCCTCTCAAGGTTGATCTACACTTTAAACCATTTATTTTCGATTTTCACCATAGATTCCTTAGGTTTTGCTAAGAACAAAAAATTTCCAATTTTTTTTGATTTTTTAGTGATTTCTTTTGTATTTTTAAACTTATTTTAAGTTTTATAAACTTAAAAAGAGTTTAAATTCCGATTCCTAAATTTGTTTCGTTTTCTTCACTTTTAGATGGCTCCAAAATCTAAACGCCGAAGGTACGAGATAACTTTTATGCTGTTAAATTTTTCATCATGATCGTGCATTTTCGCTTCCATGAATTTGCGACGTCCCGAAAGTTCATTTCTGAATGAAGTTTCTGTCATCCTAGAGAAATGATCAAAAAAACTATCGTTGCACACAATTGGCAACGATTCTGTTATTTCACTGTTGTTGTTGTTATCTCGATTGTTTGAGAACTTTATGCAAATTTTCTAGATGCCGAAGATTATGAAGTCTTTGTTAGAGGTATCGGAGTAGGATTTAGTCCGTAAAGAATCAATGTATTTGTATTGGCTCGCCACCGACCGTAGAGTGCTATTATTCCGTATTATCACCATCCGAAGGGAGATTGATACGACTACCGCTATTTCCGACCGACGAGACGGATCTTGGAAGATCAGAACTTTAAAAAGTGCAAACTTCAAATCCTCCAAATTAAATGGTATTTCTAAAGCATGACACTATTTTATTTTGCAAGATTGTTACCCTCCAACCACCTCGAGTGAAGTGACTGTAGATCGAGCGATCTTAAACTACCGTATTCAAGAGAGTGGGGCCTATCACGTCGGGGAGTATTATTTATGATTCTCATGGATTCTACCGCGAGATCCAAGACTGTTGATTGGGATTCCTCATCTCCGATTTATTCACTATGTGTTAGTAATGAGCTATCACGATATTTCGAGGAGAAGTTAAAGTCTACCAAACCAATCGATGTGAGAGCAGCCACACTTGGCGATCGCCTTTAGGGAAGAGATCACCGCTTCCTTCTACTTCTCGCACATACTGTGCAGACCTTCTACTTCTACTCCTCACTTCGCCGAGCCACCATCGACGATGTGAATGCATGATCGCCAGAGCAAGAAGAAGAGTTATTTCAAACTCACTCAGGATTGATACTATTGATAGGAAACTAAATCATTTATCCGATTATACCGCAGGAAGAGTAGTTATGATGTCGTAGTATGATGAAGCCCTACGTATCAAGGTGAACATGATGTTAGTTTCCTCATTTTCCAAATACACCATTCATTGATCCTAAGGACGTAGAATTTTCCTTTGGTGATGATGATGATGATGAGGCTACAAACTTAGTGACTAATAGTTATAGATCTTTATGATGAGCTCCTTCCGTTAGTTTGTTTTGTTTTGCTTTGTTCGTTTAGTTTTCAGGTGCGATGTATGTTAATTTGTTTAAATATCTCATTGATCGATTAGTGGTAAGATTCCGTTGTTAAAATATTCTTATATATTGTGTTGAGACCTAAGTTAGAGTTAATTTATATGTTTGTTTTAGTCTATCAAGTTAGTACTTAAATAATTTTGCCGTTTTAATTTTTGTTTCAAATTTAGTATCATCATAAATTAACACATTTTTTATACATGCTTCAATTTTATCTTAATTATTCATAAAAGCATGATAAAAGTTAATTTTTCTTTTTAAGATTGTTTTTACATACTTATAAAATTTTTTTTATGATTTTCTTTCTCTCATACTTTCAAATTATCATAGTATACCAAAACTTAACTTTGTAGGCTGAAAATCCATTCAAATTTAAATTTTATTTATTCCTAAAGAGCTAATATTTTCTTTAAAAATAAAAACTTTTTAACATAACTTAAGGAATGAAGAATTTATTTGAGATCACATTTATTTTTGAAATTATAAACAATTTAGTGAAATTAACCAAAAATTTTACTAACTTTCATTGATTTTAAGAATAGAATTATTTAACTTAAAGAAGAATAAGATAAAGAATTTTTCTATTCATTATAGAAATAATAGAATTTTAGAAATATTAAGCAATAAAAAATTATCACTTGAAAAAGAAAAGATTGAAATCTTTGAATTCTTATTTATGTTATAATAATTGGGTGGAATGTATATGTTTTGAAAATATAAGTTAAGGATAGTGAAGTTCAAAACCATTAACATGTTATCCAGATATAGTAATCCTCTCTATATATATAAAAAAAAAGGAGAAGAGAGGAGAAGCTGAGAAATGCCTATCAAAAATTGGCTTCACTTGAATTATCTTATGAAAAGAAAATCAGGTTACATATTTTACTTAATTTTTATACATGAATATTTATTTAGAAAAGATTTTTCAAGATCTTTTCTCTTATAAATAATCTATGAGAGCTTAATATAATAAACTTCTAATATTTTCAAAATGGATGAAAAGCTCAAATCTTATTATTTGGTAGTTAAATATTCTTTTTTTAAATTCTTAAAATTAAACCACTTAGTGAAATTAGTTTAATAATTTACTAAAGACTTTATAAAATCAAAAATTATAAGGAATCTTAAATATTTATCTTTTTATTCCAAAGGTTATATATTTTATATAGTAGAAAGAGTTATCAGAGGACAAGTAACATTTAAGTTCGGGGGATTTTGATCTATAAAAATACCTATTTCTTTATGTCTTAATTCTTATTAATTTCTAAGGATATTATACTTTAATGAAAGGAATTTTTTGTGTTTTTGGACGTAGGTGATGTAAAAAGATTCAAAATGAAAAAGAAGCAAAAAGGAGCAAAAAGGAGCAAAAATGGAGCAAAATACAAAAAGTATAAAATATGGCCTCGGCGCCTAGGTGCCGAAGTCAGCATCTAAGCGCTCGCACTCGATACGAAACTACCAAGTTTTCGACAACGTTTGATCTCATATTTTTTACAGAGCGAGCGGTTATCGGACATTCTAGAAGACTCGCTTGCATTGTTCCTTGATAATAGGATATGTGATACATTGCATTTGGACGCTCCAAAACGGTTTTAATCTCGAAGAGATGCGAGCCAAAGTGAAGAGGTGCGAAGAACTAGACGCAGTGTCCGACACCTAGGCGCTGGACAAACCTTCTAGAAGATTCATTGAATGTGGACATAGCGGAAGAGGTGCCTCAAGGCAACCCTCGTCTATAAATAAAGGGGTCCATTTCTTCGAAGAACGTGGCCCTCCCATTGTAACCCTTTCTTTATCCACTTTAGGATCTCTTCATCTAGAGAGAACAGAGAGAGAAATTTAGGGCCACTTTTGTTTAGTTTAGTTGAGTTTATTTTCAAGTTGTTGCATCTCGAGTTCATTACACTCGCTGAGCTTCATAGAACTTCAAGATCCGTAGAAGAAATATTTGAGAGATAAGCATTTTATATTTGATTCAAAGTTTATTTATTATGTTTTGCTGTTTATTTTCAATGTGTTATGAGTAGTTAGTTTACTTTCTTCCTTCAATTATGACGAGATAGATAAGATAATAGTAAAAGATTTGATGGAGAATTGAAATTTAAACTATTTTCAAAACATTGTGATGACATTAATACTCGATCTTACTTTACTTTTTAAATTGGCCATTTAAATCGTTAAAATCTGTTGAAGAGCTTTTGAGACCTCGAAGGAGAAGAACTCTTAACTTGTAAATGTCACATGAATCCTTGGGTAGTAGAAGGCCATGTGCGGGCTATTTAAGGCGAAGTGAAATAAATAGAAGATAAGATTTAAAGGGCGTAGAATTGATAAGTTTTTAGAGTGAGAGACTAAATTCTTATAATTTGATTTATAGATTAGGAAATGGTCACTAGTAGGGCCGACCATAGCCACCCTTGGACATCTGGCAAGCTCCGTACTAACCCATCTTCTACTAACAATACATCCGAACCTGATTCGTAAATTACCAATGTTCTTGTGCTCGTATCAAAGGGTAAAGAATACGAATGCTTCTATTCGCACAATACCATAAATCAAATTCTCCAATGAATATTAAATTATCTTAAAATCTTAGATTAATTGAAGGGAAGAAAGTTGTTTATTTTATAGTTTCTATAAATCATTTTCTTATTATTGTTTTCTTTATTTGCATCTAGTAAATTATTAGTAATTTATAGTTAAATTAAAAGATAAAAAGATATTTTTTATAATATTTAGAAAATTTATCACTATAATTCTTCCCCGTGGGATCGATATCGGGCTCGTGTTTCAAAGCCCTATATTACTTGAAACGATACGTATACTCGCGTAGTACCCCCAGTGTGTAAAAATATTTTCTAAATTTACAACATTTCGATTTTATACACTAGCCGCTATTTATAAATCGAGTCAAGTTTTTGGCCATCTTTTGGAAGCGAATATTACTGCATTATTGCGGGTCGGGTCAATAAACGATACATATACTTCCGTAGTATCCACATTATAAATTATAATTTTCATATCAAAATCATAATCATATATATCAGGCGGAGTTTCGTTTTTGTCACCGTTGCCGATTTTCATATTATAATTGTAAGTATAAATATTTGGTGGATCAAGTTTTTAGCGCCGTTGCCGGGGAAAGAAATTATTTAAAATTACATTTTAAAGAAAATTAAGAAATTTTAAATTTTGTATTTATTCTTTTTGTTTTTGTTAAGGTGTTGTAGTTTTTGCTTTTGTTTTATTGCTAGGCGTAGTTCGTGCCCCGAGGGACTTGTGCCTTACGATTTTGAATTAGAAAGAACTAGAAAAATAAAAAAAAATTAAAAGTACAGTAAAAGATAAAATTATTGAAGAAATGGATACTAATAATTTTCAATGGCCTTTCGAGAGGTTAACCAAAAGGTAGCTAGTGTTTTCGAAAAATGATGCTTTTACAATGTTAGCAAATAAAGCATACGTTTCCAAGTGGAAGATAGACCAATTTGGAATGAATTTTTCTTAGCCACATTCCAAGATCAAGAAAAATTCATTAGGCGAAATGGTTGATTCTTATTCTTCACTGTGAACCGTGAATGCTATAATTAAGCCTAACAACCCATATTCCAATTATTATAACCTGTGTTTTCCAAGATTCATCCAAATTTAACCTAATACCAATAATTAGGGTGGTGTTAATCAACAATGGGGGAACCACCAAGTAAACCCACAGGAATTGGAAACAACTAAGGAAATAATAATAATAATACATTAACTTTCTATCCTTCAAAGTTATAATAATGCTTTACAATTAAAGCGGGAGAAGAAGTCGTCTATCAAGAAGGGTGTCACATATGGGAAATCAATTACAAATTCAAGGAGCAACAATCAGAAATTTTGAAATCAATTAGGACAAATTGCAAATATCTTAAGTAATAGATCCTAAGAATGCTTCCAAGTAATACCTAAGTAAATCCCAGAAAATAATAAAGAACCAAGAAGCAATTCAACCGAGAAGTGGGAAGAGAACTAGAAGATAGAGTTCAAAAAGAAACTGAAGTAGAGAAAGAAGAGATTGAAGAACCAAAAGAGGATGTTCTAAAAGGTTTGGAAAGACCTGTTTCTCCACTTAAGGTTGATTTAGAAAAACCACCACCTCCATTTCCTCAGAGACTTCTTCAACGAAAGTTGGATAAGCAATTTTCAAAATTCTTAGAGATATTTAAGAAGCTTACTATTAATATTTCATTTGTTGAAGCCTTAGAACAAATGCCAAGCTATGCGAAATTTATGAAGGGATATTCTTAACAAGAAAAGGAAGCTCAAGATAACGAGACTATCGCACTTAAGTAAGGAGTGCAAAGGTACACCCGAAAAGCTTCCTTAAAAGCTTAAAGATCTTGGTAGTTTCACAATTTCATGTGTAATCGAGACAAACATTCTATGGAAAAGCTTTATGTGATTTAGGTGCATGATTAACTCCATGCCTCTATCAATATTCAAAAGATCGGGATCAGGAGGAAATAACTCCAACTACCGTAATCTCACAATTGCATCGTTCGATCACATATCCTAAAGGAGTTATAGAAGATGTTTTGCTAAAGTGGATCAATTGGCTTCTTTTCCCGTTGATTTCTTATCAGAGCAGATATGGAGGAAGATAAAGAGATACCTATAATTTTGGGAAGACCTTTCTTAGCTACCGGTCGAGCCATGATACGCGCAAAAAGGATAATTAACGACGAGGTTAATGATCGACCGTTACATTTAATATTTCAAAAATCGATGAAAAATCCTACGAGGTAAGGAAGATGAATGTTATAGGATGGATGTTATCATATATTTAAGTGAATGTCATTTCCAAATCAACTTATGAAGAGAAATCTAAAAAAGAAGAATCGGAACATAAGCAAGAAGAAAGAGTTACTTGATTTTGAAGATTTTCAAGAGGAAGATTTAAAGCATGATTGTGAAAGTTTTGAATTGTCGGATTCGACTAAAAAGATGAATCTTATGGTTCACTAACAATTGAAACTCGAACTCGAGTTAAAAATGCTTCCCGATAATTCCTCAAGTATGTTTTTCAGTGAATACTCAACTCCGCGCTATAATTTCCTCTCAATTAACCGGAAGAATAAGAGAGTTTTTCGAAATTTTGAAGAAGCACAAGAAAGCCTATGGATGGACAATCGCTAATAAAGGAACTACTCCTTCAATTTGCATGCATAAAATTTCTTATGGAAGATAATCGTAAACCGCGGGTCAATTTTTAAAGGAGATTAAATCGTATCAAGAAAGACGTTGTTAAGAAAGAAATTTTAAAATGGCTGATGCCGGAATTATCTACCCTATTTCGTATAGTGTACGGGTTAGTCCTATTCACCGTGCTCCTAAGAAAGGAGGAGCGATCGCGACCGTTAATGAAAAGAATGAAATAATACTAACAAGACAAGTTACGTGGTATGAATATGCATTGATTATAGAAAATTAAATCTTGACACAAGGAAATATCACTTTCCACTCCCATTTCTCGGATCAAATGTCGGGATGATCGTCGGCGCATAAATACTTTTTTTTTTTCTCGATGGATATACCGGTTACCACCAAGTTCAAATCGTTCCCGAGGATCAAGAGAAAACTACGTTTCCCGCCTCCTTATGGTACATTTGCTTTTAGAAGAATGCCCTTTGGTTTATGTAATTTCCCCGATACATTTTAGAGATGTATGATGGCTACTTTCAGATTTAATCAGTGCTGATCGTTTTGCCGATTAATTTTCAAAATGTCAATTTTTTTTGAATCATGTTTAGAACATTTATCTAAGGTTCTAAAATGCTGCGAAGAAACTAATTTGTCGTTAATTGGGACAAATGCCAATTTATGGTACGAGGAATTGTTTTTGTGCATCATATTTTCAGTAGTGGTTGAGGTAAATCCCGCAAAACTCAAGTTATATCTAATTTACCGCTCTAATCAATGTAAGGGGAATTAGAAGTTTTTTAGGACATGCTGGATTCTACAGGCATTACATCAAAGAGTTCTCAAAGATTAGAAATCCTTTATGCCGTTTACTGGAAAAGGATGCAATTTTTAATTTTGATGATGACCGCCTCAAAGCCTTTGAAACATTAAAAGAAAAATTAGTCACTGCACCTGTAACAATTTCACAAAATTAGGAAAACCTTTTGATATAATGTGTGATGTTAGTGATTATGCTATTAGTGCTATTTTTAACGAAATATGATAAGATTTTCAAAGTTATTTATTATGCTAAGAAACTCTTAAAGAAACTCAAATTAATTATACCACTACCGAGAAAAGCATTAGCTATAGTATTTGTCTTTGACAAGTTTTAATCATATTTAATTGGAACTAAATGTGTTATGCATACTGATAATTCTACTATCAAATACTTAATGAAGAAAAATGATGCAAAACCGAGACTGATAAGATGAATTTTGGCAAGACTCACTTTAGATAGATGTAGAACAAATGAAATTGCCGATCATTCTCATTCGTGCTTGAAATTGAAAAATCTCTCTCGTGATATTGAAGAAATTAATGAACATTTTCCTGATGAAAAATTGTTTAATGTTAATGAGTGGCGTGTTCCATGGTATGCGTACATAGTAAATTTTATTGTTAGTGATATTATACCCTATGGTTCGACATGATATCAGAAAAGAAGAAATTTCCGTCTGATGCTAAGACTTATTTTTGGGATGACCTATATTTATATAAACAAGGAAATGATCTTATAATTGAGGATGTGTACCTTTTGAAGAGACTTATGAAATTATTCAAAAATGTCATGATTCTGATTATAGGACATTTTCGGAAGTGATAAACCGCACATGTAACCTACAACTGGATTTTATCGGGGCTCTCCATAATTTTTATGATGTGAGTGCCATTAAAAATTTAGATAGATGTCGGCTCGTAGGCAATATTTCTAGGAGAAATGAGATCCCCCTCAATTATATGTTAGAAGTCAAATATTTGATTTTCGAGGATTAGATTTTATTGGGCCATTTACACCATCTTTTTGAAATGTTTATATTTCGATGGCAAGCATCATGTTTTCAAATGGATTAAAGCTATTGCTTTACCTCAATGTGATGCTCAGTGTTAGTGTTAGAAGAAAATTCATTAGGACAGATGATAGACTCTCAAACGTCTTATGAAACCTTGAATGTTATTCATAATTAACTCAATAATCCTTATTCGAATTATTATAATCCTAGTTGGAGGAATCATCCAAACTTTAACTGGAATAATACCAATTCTGTCGTTAACTCGCAGTGGGGAAAAATCCTATGAATCCAGTTGGAAATCTGAATAACCAAGGAAATACCAATTTTAGATTTTCTTATCCTCCTACTTTTAATAGTAATCAACAATTTAAGTAAAAGAAGTTGTCTACTAAAGAAATGATTCTGAATATGGGTAATCAAATTCAACCTCAAAACGTTGCAATGAATAACATTGAAAATCAATTGGGTCATATTTTAACTGCGCTTAATAATAGACCTTCTGGGAATCTTCCGAGCAATGTTAAGATCAAACCGAAAGATCAAAACAAAGAGCAAATTAAGGTTATTCAATTAATGAGTGGTAAAGAAGTAGAGCCAAGATTTCAAAAAGAAGTCGAAGTTGAAAGAGAGGAAGTGAATGATGATAAAAGTTCTAATAAGATATATCCTGACGAATATTTATTAGAACCAATGAAGATAACTGTTGAAAAATCATCTACGTCTTTTCCTCAAAGACTGAAGAAACAAAACAGAGATAACAGATTTGCAAAATTTTTGGAAATTCTTAAGAAATTAATGATTAATATTCCCTTTGTTGAAGCATTAGAGCAGATGCCTGATTATGCAAAGTTTATGAAGGATATTCTTAAAAAGAAGAGAAAGTTTAAAGACCATGAGATTGTTGCACTTAACGGTGAATGTATTGCAATTATTCAGAAAAAGCTTCTTAAAAAACTTAAAGACCCAGGTAGTTTCACTATCACGTGCGTCATAGGTGAAATTTTTTTGGAAGAGCTTTATGTGATCTTGGAGCTAGTATTAATCTTATGTCTTTATCAACTTTCAAAAGATTGGGAATAGGAGAAATTTCACCTACATCCGTGACTCTTCAACTTGTTGATCATTATATAACTTATCCTAAGGGAGTTATTAAGATGTATTAGTGAAGGTGGATAAATTTATCTTTCCTGTAGACTTTATTGTATTAGATATGGAGGAAGATAAAAAAATTTCAATTATTTTGGGAAGACCATTTCTTGCTACTGGAAGAGCTATAATTGATGTCCAAAAAGGAGAATTAACTATGAGAGTGACCAAGAGGTAACTTTTAATATTCTAAAATCTATGAAGTACCCTTCAACTGAAAAAGATGATGAGTGTTATCGAATAGAAGTCTGTGATTATTTGAGAGAAGATCGTTTTAAAGAAGTATTTGAAGAAAATCTAGAATGTGATGATGAAAATAAAAGTGAAAATGAAGATGATTTGGATGATTTGAAAGTGAAAAGTTAGACTTATTCAGGAAAAATTTTAAAGATTGGATACTGTGGAAAATGGAGATAAAAGTTTGATTTCATCTATCATTAAACCCTCTGAACTTTAGCTGAAAATTCTTCCTAATCATTTAAAGTACAAGTTTTTAGGAGAATTATCTACTTTACCAGTCATTGTGTCTTCGGATTTAAATGAATATCAAGAACAAAAATTATTGGAAACTTTAAAAGGATACAAAAAGGCTTTTGGTTGGTCCATAGCTGATATTAAAGGAATCAATCCTTCGATGTTGTATGTACAAAATTTTATTGGATGAACAACATAAACCAAGAGTTGATCCACACAGGAAACTGAACCCAATAATGAAAGAAGTGGTTAAAAGATTTTAAATTGGATAGATGTTGGAATAATATATATTATTTCTGATAGTGTTTGGGTGAGCCTAATTCATCGTGTTCCTAAGAAAGGAGGAGTGACTGTTGACGTAAATGATCGAAATGAAATTATTCCAATAAGGCAAGTCACTAGTTGGCGAATATATATTGATTATAGAAAATTAAACGCTGCCACCAGAAAGATCACTTTCCTTTACCATTTTTAGACCAAATGCTAGACAGACTTGCTGGACACAAGTATTGTTACTTTCTAGATGGATATACTGGTTATCACCAAATATCTAATGCTCTTGAGGATTAAGAGAAAACTACATTTACTAGCCCTTATGGAACTTTTGCTTTTAGAAGAATGCCCTTTGGATTATGTAATGAACCTGCAGCATTTCAAAGATGTATGACGTCAATATTTAGTAAATTAATTGATGATGGAATAGAAGTGTTTATGGATGATTTCTCAGCATTTGAAGATTCATTTGATGCATGTCTATGCAACTTAGAAAAAGTTTTAGAGGTATGCGAAAGAACAAATTTAGTCCTAAATTAGGAAAAGTGTCAATTAATGGTTGCAGGAGGAATTGTGCTTGGGCATAAAATATCTGAATATGGTATGGAAGTAGATCCTGCAAAAATTCAAGTTATAGAAAAACTACCACCTCCAACAACCTTGAGAGGGGTAAGAAGCTTTTTGGGACATGTAGGATTCTACAGGCGCTATATTAAAGACTTTTCAAAAATTTCTAAGCCTCTATGCAAACTTTTGGAAAAAGATAGAAAGTTTGATTTTAATGAAGAATGTTTAAAAGCTTTCGATCTATTGAAGGAAAAATTAATTGCTACACATATAATAGTTTCATCTGATTGGGAGAAACCATTTGAATTAATGTGTGATACTAGCGATTATGCTATTATAATTGTTCTAGGGCAAAGACATGACAAATTTTTTAAAGTTATATACTATGCTAGTAAAACTCTTACTGCTACTCAAATTAATTACACTACTATGGAGAGAGAGTTATTAGCAATCGTATATGCTTTTGAAAAATTTAGATCTTACTTAATTGGAGCTAAATGCATAGTGCATATTGATCATTCTGCTATTAAATATTTAATGCAAAAGAAGGATGCAAAACCAAGACTGATTCGATTTATGTTTTTAATACAAGAATTTGACTTTGAGATCGTTAATAGAAAAAGGGTTGATAATTAAATAGCTGATCATCTATCTAGACTTGAACAACCTAATTTGGATGATTTTGAGAAAGAAATTACTGAAACTTTTCCTAATGAGCAATTATATAATATTATGGAAGGAAATTTGTTGTGGTATGTTGATATTGTGAACTACATCGTTAGTAATATTTTACCACCTGATTTAACAATGCAACAATAGAAAAAATTTAAGCATGATACTAAATTTTATTTCTGGGATGATCCTTATCTGTACAAGCAATGTAAAGATCTTATTATTAGGAGATGTGTGCCTTATGAAGAAACTAAAAAAATTATTCGAGAATGTCATGATTCTGAATTGGAGGACATTTCGAAATTGATAGAACTGCACATAAGATTTTGCAATCTGGATTTTATTGGCCTACATTTTTTAAAGATGTTTATAGATTTATCAAAACTTATGATCGATGTAAGAGAATAGACAGTATATCTAGAAGAAATGAAAAGCCTCTTAATTTTACTCTAGAGAGTTGAACTTTTTGATGCATGAGGATTAGATTTTATGGGACCATTTATTCCTTCATTTGGAAATATATATATACTGATTGATGTTGATTATGTATCAAAATGGATTGAGGCAAAAGCTTTACCTAGGTGTGATGCCAAAAGTGTTTCGAGGTTTTTAATGAAGAATATTCTCACAAGATATGGAATGCTTAGAGTAATCTTCACTGATGGAGGATCACTTTTTAAGAATAATCTGATTCAGAGATTGGTGGAAAAATATAACATTATGCATAGAATCTCTACAACTTATCATCTCCAACTAATAGTTTAGCAGAGGTATCTAATCTTGAAATTAAATATATTTTGGAGAAAGTCATTAATCCTGAGAAATTAGATTGGTCTGCTAAATTAGATGTTGTTTTATGGGCATACAAAACTGCTTATAAAACTCCTATAGGAACGTCCCCTTACAGATTAATATTTGGAAAAACTTGTCACTTGTTAGTTGAATTAGAATATAGAGCATATTGGGTGATAAAGAAATTGAATTTTAATTTAAAAGATACTGGTGAGAGGGGACTGTTACAATTGAACGAATTAGAAGAAATCAGAAATGAATCATATGACAATGATATAATATATAAGGAAAGAAGAAAAATATGGCATGATCGGAAGATTGACAAAAAGGAATTTGAACACGGACAAAAGGTTTTATTATACAATACAAGATTGAAATTATTTCCTAGGAAACTGAAATCTAGATGGACAGGAACTTTCATTGTTGTAAAGGTATATCAGTTTGGACCTATGATTATTGAAGACCCTAAATCTGGAAAAATATTCAAAGTTAATGGCCAAAGATTAAAACTATATTTTGAAGGCAATAGACCTAATTTTAAAGAGGTTTTAATGTTGGATCAACCTGATTAACTGAAAGTTATGTCGAGCTGAAGACGTTAAACCAAGCGCTTTATGGGAGGCAACACATAGTTATTGAGTGTTTGCTTTGTTTGATGTGTTATTTGTGTTTGTTTATTGTTTAATTAAGTCTTATTCTTCCTTAATTATCATTAAAAACATTTAAGATTGAATCGAATCAAAATTTAAAAAAATTTGAACGAACTGAAGTTTGGCGAAAGTTGAACTAGCGTCGAACAGCGCTGCTATCAGCGCTGCTGTTCAGAAAAATCATTTCTCTTCTTTAAATCTGAGTTTTAGCAGTTCTAGGCGGTAAAACCTCCATATGAACTTCCAAAAACCTCCCCTAAACATAGGAACTGCCAAAGGAACAAAGAGGAAGACCCAAATTCTTGTTCAAATAGATTCCGACTCGATTGAAATTCAAAGATTTCAAGTGCTCAACTGTAGAAAGTTCGTAAGTTTCAAGGAGCAGCAACTTTTCAACAAAAATGTCTCAAAAATGAGATTGATTAAGGAGCGAGGCTTTGTAAATCAAGGTACGAATTCTCCTACAAATAGAATTGATGAAATTATTATTCAGAGACGTTGGGAAGTACTGTGTTATACTACTACCACTGTAGTTATTTCGGTTGTGAAGGAGTTTTATGCAAATCTTCATGGAATCAACCAAGGATCAGTTTATGTGCGAGGTAGGGTTGTCACATTTACTCCTGTAAAGATTAATGATTTATACATGATAGAGAATGTGCCAATCTGCCACTATTCAAATTTTGCCCCAATGAAGGACAATATGAATGACATATACCGATATCTGACGGATGAAAGTGATGAATGAGAGATAAGAGATAGCAGGTATGTAAGTTTCTCGACCACACTGTTAAATCCTATGTCGAGACACTTAAGTTACTTCATTTATGCAAAATTGCTCCCAACAATGAAAATCAATAAGGTAACTAAAGAGTGTGCTATTCTGAGTTATTGTATTCAAATGAGAATGTCTATTGATGTTGGTTCGATAATTGTTAAGTCTGTTTTGGGATTGATTGTTCATGAATCAAAGTATGGGCTTGGAAATCCTTCCACCATATTTCTCCTTTGCAGTCAATCACAAGTGTCATATGAGAACTAGGAAAGAATACTTCTACCTTAGAAGCCTATAGACCCAGCAGATGCATATAATAACCAAGAAATTGGTAATATGAATGATATGAGCATCATTGAAGATCAACCATCTCAAAGTTCAGCACCTATTCCTCCTTATTTTCCTGAAATTTCACAGATCATCCTGAAGAAAATCAGGAAATTGGAGAAGGAAGTACAACATTTGATGAATGCAATCAACAATCTTTCTAATTTCTTTGATCATCTGGATTGAAGAATGAAGGAGCATCTTGATCATTCTAGATATCTTGAAGGAAATTTAACGCGGTTGATGGGAAGAAAAGGCTGGATTAAATAGGATTCTACTGAAGAATTTCTGTTTCGTCCATTCTATAATTTATTTATTCATGCTCAATTGATGGGAGATCTTAGAATTAATGATAGTTCAGAGGAAGAATGAACTCGATTATTGTATTTCTATATTTGTGTATCGGATTGCTTTGCTTTACTTTGCTTTACTTTATTTGGTTTGAATGTTATATTTGGACATGATTGCTTGTTTAGTTCTCAGCGTTATTATGTTGTAGTTGTGTGCGACGCTGAATTTAAGATTATATGGCTTGAAAATATGTAATGTTTAATGTTGTGTGTATGTGTATGACTCATGAATTTTATATATGAAAGTAATGTTATGTATTGTTTGTGTTAAGAAAATATCATTTGCCAAGGCTTTAGGATGTTATTCAATGCTTAATTAGACTGATTAGACATTGGAGCGGGCTCGAAAGGATCGAAATTACAAAAGAAAGTTGGAAGCCCAGTTTTTTGACAATTACTGAACGACACTGCTACCAGCGTCGGACAGCGCCAAAAGTCAGAGAGTTCGGCCGTATTTACAAAATAATGTGTTGAACGGCGCTAGAACCAGCGTCGGACAATGTTTGAACGCGAAAACTGCCCGAAACTCCAAATTTTCGCCACAAGGAAAGAAAAAGATATTCTAGTTAATAGTGTTTTTCATACCGTGTTTACCGTTATTATCATTTTAATTTCTTGTTTGACTTTTATAAGAAAATTTAAAGAGTGAAATCAACTATCAAACTTTTCAAAATCAAAACATACTTTCAAAAGCCAATTAAAAAAGTAAAAAAGATAATTTTCTTATTTCTTTAAAAATTTTTCACTTTCCCTGTGGGTTCGATATCTCGGGGCTTAATCAGAAAGTCTTATATTACTTGACAAATGATACGTACACTTGTGTAGTATCCACATTATAAATCATAATTTTCATATCAAAATCATAAGCATATATATCCGGCGGAGAAAAGTTTTTGTTGCCGTTTCCAATTTTCATATCATAATTGTAAGTATAAATATCGGGTGGATTAACCTGCCATTTTTGGCTAAATCTTTGTCTTCAACCTCCAGCCAAGGATGAATTTTGTGTCTAGAGCTCACTAGCATTTGGATTTGAAGTGATTTCTTGGCCGGAAAAGTTCAGATTTCATCTTCTCTCGGTAAGAGTTACAATTTAACCTAAAAATTTTTTATTTTGACTGTGAAAATCTCCTCCATTAAGAAAATTTGGAATTTTAAAGCTTTTGAAGAATTTTTGGAGATTTTTCATGGACGTTAAATTTATATTGGAGTCCATTGCTTTGTAGTTTGAAAATTGATTTGGAAAAGTTTGGTATTTTTAGACCAATGGCTCCAAGATTGGCTAAGGGGAAGAGGAAATTTGAATTTGATGAAAGGAAATTTGTAAGTTTCAAAGCTTATTCATGTTTTATTACGTTTCTTAGCAATAAGAAATGTATTCAAGAGAGAGCTTTTGAAAATCCTTGAGGAATGCTTAGAGAATTGATTGTTAATCGTCAATGAAAGATTTTTTGTTATTCACTGCTGATGCAGGGTTTTGTAAGAGAATTTTATGCCAATATGTTTTATTCTAAGAGTGAATACATTCTGGTTAGAGGCCAAATGTTTGAATTCACCCCTACCAGCATAAATGCATTTTATAAGTTGTGAGTGCCCTAAAATTGTGATTATAAAAATTTTTTCTATAACAAATGAAGCATTGGATATGATTGTAAACTTTATAACTGATGAAAAAGGGAAATCAAAGATTAAGCAGAGACTAAAAGTTAACTTCCCCCTTTCTGCTTTGAATCCTGTGTTAAAAGTCTGACATTATTTCATTTTTGCAAGACTATTGCCTACCAACCATCACAGTGATGTTACTGTTGATAGAGCTGTTCTGAATTACTGTATTCGGGCCATGAAGAATATAAACATTGGGGTTATTTTTCATAAAAGTATTTTGACAAGCTCAAAAGGAGAGACTAAAGGAGGACTAGGACACCCTAGTCTGATTCATGCTTTATGCATTTAGTTAAAAGTAGTAACTGAAGATAATAATAAGGTAGTCCACCCCCTGAACCCCATTACTAAACTGAATTTGAAAACTTATGAAGCCCATGTAGGATGGAAATGGAGTAAGAAAGCTGATGAGGCTTCTTCTAGTCGAGATAGACCATCTACATCTAGGGAGGCTACTCTACATGATGTTATGGATCAATTGGAAAGCTTAAACACCAGAATAGAGGGGCTGGAAGTAAGGAACAAAATTAATGATGATTATCAAGTGCGGTGGAGAGAATACGAGATAGCCTATCATGACGCACAGATGAGATTTTTCAGGGGAGACACTGATGTTGTATTTCCTACTTACCCTGAGTATACTCCATACCAGCTTGAAGAACCTGATGATGGTGGAGCTCCTGCAGAAGATGAAGATTGGTAGTTTGTGTATTGTTATTTTTATTTTTCATTAAACTTTGTGATGTATTTGTGTTTTGTATTTGTGATGTACCTGAGACTCCTTATGATTTGTGTCTGAGATGTTATATGTGAAAGTGAATGTACTTGTAGTAGACTTTGTTGATCTGTGATGTTTGTGATGAGATATGATATTACAGTTTTTATGTGTTTTGGATTGCTAGTTTAATTTGGAAAAGTAACAGTTGGATGTTAATGATATATGTACTGTTTATTGTGTTTTATACTCTTCTTTATAAACTTCTAACCCATATTTGTGTATATAAATGCTTCTTAATTATTTCAGGTCTATTGTTCTACTTCATGAAGAAAAACCTGCTTAAACTCAAAGGTATGAAAAGACCAGCATATTGAGGTATGAGTTATATATTTAGATCTTTTCTTTCTTCCATGTTAATTATATTCAAAATCTAAATTTGGGGGAAGGGAAAGATTTAACTGTTAATTGTTCTCATTTAAAATTATTTTCAAAATTTAGTAACATGATTTCCTGTAATAGAGCTCAATTTTATATAACTATATTTTGATTTTATTTAAGTATTTTATAAAATTGAATGAAAGTGTTTGGTAATGAAAAGTAATTTTGTGATGTAAGATCTTTGGTATAAGAGAATAGGACTATAGTCAACTATTCAAAGTAAGAAAAACTGTATGTTTGAAATGTTAAGAATCTTAAAATTTTATGTGATAGGAAAGGATTGAGATTTTATGATGAATCATTAATAAGCTAAAGAAGTGCTTATAAGGTAAGGAATGTAGTAAGTTTCAAATTTAGGGTGAGAAGGGTTAAGTACAAAATCACTAAAGGCTATCTAGATACAATAATCATCACTGAAAAGAAAAAAAAAAGAAAACAAAATAAAAAGCAAAAAACAAAAGAAAACAAAAGGAAAAAGAAGTGAGGAGAAGCTTGAGGAGTGCCTAATCAAAAATTGGCTTCACTTGGACCTACCTAAAGGGAAAAAACTTAATTACTATCTTGAACTTATATGTATGGATTAGCATCTTTACTAGTAGTATTCTCATAAACTTCTTTTCATGTAATCCTTTTAAGTGCCTTAATAGAACAATCTACAGTCATTTTTGAAATGAATAGAAAGCTAGAACTCTTATACTTGATTACTAGATATTCTTACACCTACATAATTTACTTGAATTATTCAAATATCTTTTTGAAAATTTTACTATTGTACTTATCTAAATCAAAATTATAGTATTCTAGAAAAAAGTTCATTGCAGTGGATCATAATTTTATGTATTAACTAGATTTACTTGAGGATAAGTAATAGTTAAGTTTGGGGATCTTGATCGACTGAAAATTTGATAGCTTTTTATAATTCATTTCATACCTGTTTTTGATGATATTGCACTTTAAAGAAAGATTTTTTTGATGATTTCATGCAGGTACAATGATTTTAGGCTTTTGGAGTAAAAGGAAGCGAAAAGGAGCAAATTTAGAGCGAAAAATGATAAAAGTGCATTTTATTGAACTAGCGTCGAATGACAGCACCCGTTTCCAGAGAGTTACGATATTTTGGCAGAATAATACATCGAAAGACGCTCCTACCATAACCAAATAGCGCCCTATCCCAATTTTGAACTAGGTTTAATGTATTTGGCTGGATTTTGAAAGGTTGTTTGAGGAAACTCTTTAGAATTAAGTTTTGGCTGGATTTAAACACTTTTAGAGCAACATTTCAAAGGGGGGGAGAAAAGAAGAGAAGAGTTTAATGTTTAGAGAGTGAGTTCTTTCCATTTTTTGTAGGAAGTTAGGTTTTGTTTTTCTCTTTTAAGGAGTGTGAAAGGAGAGGGAAAGTGAAAGATTTCTTCTTCCTTACTATTCTAAAGAGAGAATTGTGTGTTATTGTGAAGAAAGAAGAGGATTCAAAGGAATTCCTTGTGATTCGCATGGGGAAGGGTTTGACATAAGTATTCTTTACTTTACTCTGTTTGTATGACGTTATTTTTATATATGAAATCCATATTTTGTCATCTTTTCCTCATGAGTCTTGAGTAGATTTCTTTGTCTTTCTCCTTTTCATGTGATGTGTTAATGTTGTGAAATGGAAATGATGTGTAAATTATTATGAAGAATTTGTGATGACCTTTTCACTTAGAACTTCATTTACTTTTTGATCTGGCCAATTAAATTGTTAAAACTTGTTGGGAAATATATGTTCCGAAAGGATTATGACTTCCACAACAAAAGTGAATGTCACATTCAAATTCCATGAATGGTGAAGTTCATGGGGGGTGAATTCAAATAAATAGGGAAATATACTTTGATGGGCGTAGAATTGGAGATTTCATAGTGATAGGCTGAAATCCTCAATTTGGTCCTAATGTTTAGAAACTGAAGCGAGAGTTAGCCTTCAGGTGAAGGGAAGTGGCAGCTCTGGAGTGAGAGTCAGTATCCTCCCAGCCTAACCACGGATTTAGGGACTAAACTTAGGATTAGCCAATGTTCTTTATATGCTGAAATATGCGTAAAGAATAGGAATGCTCCTATTTGGCACAATACATTTGTATCACTGATCTATATCACAATAATTATCACATTATGAATGGAAAGGAGGAAGACTCTTTCTTACAACTGAACTTTGTTATAAATTTAGTCTTATGTTAGTTTAACTTGTTATAATTTAAAATGTGCTTTGGTAGATATAGTAATTGAACCTGTTTGTCTTTACTTTTAAAATTAAACCACTTACAATTGTGTTGTGATTCGATAATAGATTTCTGTGCTACGCTATAAAAGTAAAGCCTCCCTGTGGGATCGAGATTCCAGGAATCCACTAGACCCGGTATACTTGAGTGATATGTATATTTGCATTAATTCTGTGACTCATTATCATTTAAATCACTATATAAATCTAAATATGAGTTCATTAATTTTTGCAAATTAAAAAAGTCGCACCAATTGTCAATACTGCTCTGGAACAATGGGTTAGAGATGAGTGATCTAAGTAAGCGTTAAATTTTTTTGAACTAAAGTTTTTCTTCAGACTGTTAGAAATGGTAGACAGTCACATTGCTGTCGAGGAGGCAATTGGCCCCTCTAATGCTAAGCCTAAATCATCCGACCATGGGGCGTGCAAGTTGTCAAAAAGCTTCCAGAACATCCCATAATAGCTCAAAATCGCCCAAAACTCGTCTAAAAATTGTCTCAGGTGTTATAGCGCATGTTTCTAGCTGTGACTGGCACTATGGTGCCATTCTGGGTGCTATAGCGCCACCCTGCAGGCAGCACAGCCGTTTTGCTGCGTTTTGGCTCTATTTCGCCCCATTTCGATTATGGTTTACTCCTACTGTTATACCTACAAGTTAGACATGAAAATAACATTTATTAAAAGTGTAATTTGATTCAAAAATATGGGATAAATATGAAAGAAATTAAGTTTATAAAGACATCAAAATATGCCAGATTGGAATTTTCTTCCTACTAGATTTGGCTCCAAATTGTATCGTTTTTGCTTCATTTTCTCTAAAACTCCATTTCTTATACCTGAAAAAAAGATCTTCATTTAAAGTGTAATATCATAAAAAATGTGTATAAAATGATCATGAAATGTCCACTAAAAACAAGTAATTTTTCAGGTGGATCAATTCCCCCAAACTTAAATATTACTTGTCCTCAAGTAACCTTTTGTACTATGTAAAATTATAACTTATGGTAGTTAGTTTTACTTAATGATCTCTATAGTTTTTGTCTTATAAATGCAATAGTGAAACCTTAGAAAAATTTTTAATAACTCAATTTAAAACTAAAATAAAAGAATATATAGTAATCAAGTTTAAGAGTTCTGATTATCTATTTATTTCAAGAATAATTACAATTTATCATACTGAGGATACTTTGAAGAATTACAAGAAAATGAATTTCATGAGAACTCTATTAGTGAGGATGCTAATACTTAATAATAAGTTCAGAAATGTAATTAAGTTTCTTTCTGTAAGATGATTCAAGTGAAGCCAATTTTTTTATTAGGCTTCTCCTCAAGTTTCTCCTCACATATTTTTCTTTTATATCTTTCCTTTTTCTTTTGATTTTTCTTTTTCTTTAGGATCTTTTTCAATCCTTTATTTTCTTTTCATGTCATGTGAGAATTACTATATCTGGATAGCCTTTAATGATTTTGAACTTTACCATCCTTTTCTTAAAGTTAAAAGCTTCACACATTTCTTTACTTGATAAATGATTATTTAGCATGAATATAGATTTTTCATAGACTCTCAATTCTTTCTTTTTAAGTACATCTAAGATCCTTTATATTTCCAAAAATATAATTTTCTTTATTTTAAATAGTAAAAGTATAATCTTATACTCTTTTACTAAAATATCTTAACGCTAGAACAAACCTTTATTACTAAAAACATTTGCTTAAGTCTTCTATAACATTTATAAAATAAAAAATATAGTTATCTAAAGCTAACCCAACATACCACAGGTTATGTGAAAATAATTTTAAACATTCAGTTCTTTGAGGACAAATAAGGTTCAGTTTCAAAAAGTTTTTCTCCCTTCACCCAAACTTAAATTTTTTAATATTTTACAATCAATTCCATAAAATGTAGATGGAAGAAAAAAAAAGCTAAATCTACCAGCTACTACATCATCTAATTAAATTCATATAAATGTATAATCAGGATAGAATGGTTGTAGAAGAAAGTAAATATAGCCTAAAACATGCTTGCAATAATATTAAACTAAAAGAAAGTATACTAACTTAAAAATTTATTTCTCTTCCTACCCCCAAACTTAATTTTTAACATGTATAACATTCAATACAAAAATATGAGTAGGAACAAAATAGTTTAGAAATTCTATCTACAACAAATGTTTGTTAAAAACATCTACACGTATTCATCAAGACAGAACAAGTTGCAACAGAAAGTAAATCTAAATTAAACATGCCAGAATAAAATTAAACTGAAGAAAGATCTAACAAGCAAAATAAGTATCAGCATAGGAATATATATATATTTATGTGTTCTCCAAAACTTTATAAACACAAACACACATGATAAATGAGCTTAATTCTTCCTGTAACTCAACACATCTCAATAACTTACTTTTGACTTCTAACAGAATCATTATACTAATAAATTTGGTACTTATAAATGATTTTATAAAGTATAATCCCATAGATATGTTTGTCCCTAATACATTGGTTTGCATGCACCAATTTCAGGCATCACCTTATCCCTTTAATTAAGCACCTCTAACAGTTATAAGGATAGTGCAAAATCATCCACATGTTACTAATCAAATAGGTTCATGACTCTTATCAAATAAAAACAAAGTCAGAGAAAGGAAATAACAAAATTGAGATGAAATTATCACTGTTCAAATTCAAGATGTCTCCTATAAAACTCAAGTTCGGTTGAGACCAGAGTCGAGTGGACTCATTAATCCAACTATTACAAGATAATATAAAAAAGTCTAGCCAAAATAATAAATATTAAGGAATCACCTCCCTCATGACACACACAAAAATCAAATTAATCCACAAGCAATCTGAAAATCCACTAACATCAATCAAACTGATCAATGCACAACGACACAAAAAGATCAAATCAATCCACTAACAATCCAAACATCAACAATCAACAATCATGCAAATTAATCCACACTAAAGCAAACACAGTACAACAAGAACAATCACGACTCTTAATCATTCTAAATCATAACACAGTCATAACTATGGGTTACCTCCCATAAAGTGCTTGGTTTAACGTCGTCATGCTGATAAATGATTCCTCCTAGATCAAATTTCAATTTAAGTAATCATCGATTAGTCTCCCAATCTTTTCTGGATCTAGGTATTCCTACAGAATCCTCAAAGTTCAATTTTTCTTTCAACTCTTCCTTTTCGGATTGATTAAGATTATAATTTCTCACATTTTTTTTATCATCCTTAAAATTGATAATAAATGGATCTCTATAAGATAGTTCAAGATCTCCCAAATTTTGGATAGGATCCTCTTTAGGTTTTTTCGATTTTGGATCAAATTCTACTAAGTTACTTTCTAGCCTAGGGTTGTCATTCAATTCTTCCCCTTGGGATACTACTATAGGATATATTATTAGCTCAATGATCTCATTCATAAAGCTAGATAATGCATGATCCTTAAACTTTTTTTCTTTCAAGAACCACCTTCTTAAACTTCACATAACTGGGCATTTGTTTTAATGCCTCGGTAAATGGAATATTTTTAGTTAATTTCCTGAATTATTCTATAAATCTTGAGAATTGTTGGACTAATTTTTATATTTATATTCTCTGAGGAAATGGTGAATGTGGTCTTTCTATATTTATCTTGGTTGAATAAATATGTTTTTCTAATTCCTTATGTATTTCTTCCATTGGTCGTTCAATCCCTTTTTCCTCTTTTCTCAAATCAGTATTTATTTGAACCTTATCCTCCAATTCTCTTACGCTTCTAAGTTGGATATCTTTATCTTGTCCACTATTATTCTCCTTAAGATCTATCTCAGGGTCACTAAGTAAAATCTCTAAAGGATAATTATTAAGTGAATTAACAATTTGCTCTAGTTGGTTTTCTATATTCTTTATTACAACCCCTTACTTTCTAGCTGTCTCATCATTTGAATAACAATCTCTTCTAATAAATCATTCTCCTCATTTTATGGGTCAAATTTAAATCTGTGAGGAAAAGAAAATTCATTGTTATAATTATCATGGTTATTCCAACTACATATCTGATTAAATTGATTATCTTCCCAAAACTGATTTTCTCCTCCAAAATTATTATAGTTAAAATTCGAATGATTTTCCTAACTTGGGTTGTAATAATTAGAATAAGGATTGTATATCTCATGTCAAGTTTCAATCCATTGTCCAAATGAATTTTTCCCAATAATTGGGGGTCCTTGACTAGCATTATAATCCAAATCTAAATATTCATTTTTTTCTCAATCGGCTATTTATTCCACAAATTCATGGAGACTTTTCTGATTCATAATCCTCCTAAAATTTCTCTCTCGATCTGAGTCAAACGGTTCAAGGTCTGCAGTATCAGGATGACACATACAAATTTAAAGACTTAATAGGACAGATATCAAAACTATTTTTGGTATTTTGGATTTTTCTTTAAAATGAACACACAATAATTAAGTAAACTATATAAGAATATTATTATTTCCCAATCTAAGTTTTACATGTTTAACTAAAATTCTCATAAAGTTCTTACGTTTTCTCCCCCAGCAACAGTGATAAAAACTTGAATCGACCAGTAATTACGTAGTAATTTATCTTCCAAAAGATGACAAAAAACTTAACCCAATTTATATTTAGCGTCTAGTGTGCAAAATTGAAATGTTATAAAATTTAGGAAATAGTTTACGCACTAAGGGTACTACGCAAGTATATGTATCGTTTCAAGTAATATAGGGTTTTGTTTTAAGACCCCAGTATCAATCCTACAGAGAAGCGGGGTAAGAAATCCCTTAGGCTAATTCTAGTCTACTACTATCAGGCCTTATTTTGGAATTTTCAAAAAGTTTGATTTTTCTAAATTCACTAATTTACGCTAATATTATAATTAATGAAATTAAATAAAACCATATCTAAGGAGACTGGTAAAATTTTGGAAATTCCCCTTGTGATGAGATCATAATTAGTGTAGGATTAGAATATTTAAAATCAAATGTGCTATTGTAAAAAATAGAAGCATACATATTCTTTAACCCCTTTATGTGTTAGCAATGAACATTGGCTAACTTAAAGTCGATTCATTAAAATCCTAATTCGGCATTAAAACTGTCTAGCCTCTCACCACTAGATGTCCCACAGCTTATGCCACTATATTGGCTGAATCCCACTGTTAGGGTACGAAACCTTAAGTTAAATAGATAGAAATCTAGCCTGTCACACTAGAAACATCCAATTCTACGATCATCAAAACTTATCTGTCTATTTATTTACACTCCCCCTTAGACGATTGTAACAGCTTTTTCCAGAGTGAAGTGCAGCATTCATAAGTTGGGCGAAATCATTGCCCTCCCAGGTCATTATGTTTCACAACAGATTTTAACCTCATATGTGATTAGTTTGCAAAGTCAATGAAGAACCAGTGAAAATACAATTACAATTTTGGAATAAAAGAGATCTTCAAACCATTCTAATCCCACACATGATTAAATCTCATCACTAGGAGAAAGAATAAGGAAAAATACTCACTGAGTATGGAGAAAACACAATAGAAAACTTCATTGCAAATGACTTTGAAAACACACAACTATATTTCAATAATTTGAAGCAAATACAAAAAGAGTTCAAGACTTATCTTTTACAAATGATTCATGCCCTCTGTCGGCATATTTTAGGTTGTGTGTTTTATTTTGAAAAGGGGTCGCCTAACAGAAGTTGTCGGCGAATTTTTAATTTAGTTTAAATAAATAATTTGAAAAGTAGTATTTGATTTTGAAAATAATTTTAAGTTTGGAAAATTTTAAGATATGAAATCAAACTGATCTCACATCCCAAATAGTTTATATAAACGAATACCACACCACAAACCGTGTATCTATCCCTAAGGATAGACACACTCGCTTGATGGTGGGGCTCGATTAAATAAACTAGAAGATTTGTGACATCCGTTTGGTCCGCGAACCAATTTTATAAGCCGACAAATTCCCCGCTTAATATGAAAGTATTAAACGGGGTTTATATTACTCAGGTTCTTTAAAATTCCCTATAAGGGCAAGCCCCTATAGTTAATTACATCTTAAGTGACGGGAATCACCTAAGAAAACTCTCGATAATAACCAATAATTCGCTCTCAAGAATTTCAAAGTTTAAGGTTTTCAAAGATTGAATTTTGGAATTTCAATAGGGAATGGATCAAATTTGGAACATTTTGTTTTGTGAATCCAAAGGAAGAAAAGTAGGAGAAATCACAGATTCGAAGTGAACTTCGGTAATTTCCCGACTATCCTATTGTTTGGCTTGAGTTTAGGAAAGTCCTGATATTTATTTAAATGTTTTGATTTTGCCAATTTTAATTAATTAGGGCTTATATTTGTATGATAAAATCAAACAAATAGCCTAGAAGATGTGAGGATTTATTGTCGTATCGGACGACTACCTCGGAATCCTAAAACCGGTTAGGGCTTAATTTGCAATGCAAATGCCTAACGAAGAGGTTGAGGATTTATGTTGCACTAGGCAAGCTACCTCGAAGTCCTATGGCTTTGTTGTTTAATTCTAAGAAGGTTTTGCTGAAGTAGGTTCAAGTTTTGTCGACGACGATGGCCGTGCTTGCCCACCATGCTCCAAGCTCCTTGTTGTTACAGAGGTTTAGTTTTTAGAAATCATAAATCAGGGGATGAGAAAAGTGTTTTGGTTTAGAGAAGATCTTAATTTCCAAGTGTTTTGTATTTTGATTAAAACAAATCTTAAAGTTGATTATAACGACACCGGTTAAGATCCCACGGTTCCATCCTTCCGGCATCATTATTTTTTATCGGATTCACTTAGTCCAGATGAATTTGCTTAAACTCAATCGAATGAGTTCCACACTTTCATTTAGACCGTGGGAAATCCCGTTAGCAACACGTAGGTTACATCATCCGAGGTATTCCCGATCATCCAATAGGACGTTTTAATTTAGTTGTAATTGTAGTTTTGTGTTACGTTTGTGATTAAATTTTGAGTTGTTTTATATTTTGAAATGTTGTGGCGGTGAATTTTATCTTGCAATGACTTTTAACTTAGTTTTGGTTTCAGTTTTAGGGACTATCCTAAAGGTGTGGGTTTTCATGCAACGAGTTGTTTATCATGCGGGAAAAGTAAGTGCGATGCGATTAATGAAATTGCAATAATGTAAATTGCAAGAAAGTAAATTGCAATAAAATAAAAGCGTACCTGGAGGGTCTTCCCGTCATCCCAAGCTGCACTTAAAACACAATTAGAATATTTAAGCAAGTTCCTAGGTAAAGCTAAAGGAAAGGGTATGGTTTTCTACCAAAGTCCTAATCCTATAGCTAGTCATTTCCTATGACATATAGGTTTTTTTTTTGTGTTTTTGGTTTGAAGACGATTTTCTTCATCAAAGAACAATTAAGTTCAATTGTTCTTATAAACATCCTATCATATTGAGGAAGTGCTTAAGAAGAATCTTAAACATCTTTTCAATATTTCTAGGATTGTTTCAAGTCCAAATGAATTTAATTATATAAATGAATCGATCGTCCGGGGTTTTAAGTTTTGTTAACTTGCTCAGTGAACTAGGACATTTGAATATCCTATGAGTGAAGTAACATTTCATTTAATGTTCTGTTTAGGAGTTATGATAACTAAAGCTTTCGAGGGTAAATTAGTATTCAAATGATTTGTGATTTAGTTTAATTTCCATTAATGGGTTTAAATTTGGAATAGTGTTCAAGTTATTTTAGATTTATTTTGAATTCTTTATGTCTTTGGTGATATTATATTTAATTCAACTTAATTTAATTTAGTTTAATTTAATTTAGTTTTAATTTGATTTAATTCAATATAGTTCAATTTAATTTGATTTGATGTTTAATTAATTTGATTTGATTTAATTTCAATTTAATTTAATTTAATTTAATTTAATTGTTTAATTTAATTTAATTTAATTATTTAATTTAATTTAATTTGGTTTAATTTAATTTAATTTATTTAATTTAATTTAATTTAATTTGATTGTTTAATTTAATTTAATTTATTTTAATTTAATTTAATTTAATTTAGTTTAATTTTAATTTAATTTAATTGTTTAATTTAATTTAATTTTATTTAATTTAATTTTAATTTAATTTAATTTATAATTTTAATTGAGATTTTAAAAGAGTTTAATGATTTAATTAAGTCTTTTAATATTTTTAAATTTGAGTTATCATTTTAATTAAGAATTGAATATTAATGAGATAATTAATTTAGGGATTTTTAAATTAAAGAATAAATTTCTTCCTAATAATATCCCTATTTTAATAATTCCAATCTTACTATTCTTCCAAATTTAATCACTTATTTAATTAAGGTTTAATCATTTTAAAATTGTTTAATGGGTTTCTACTCTTTAATTATTTAAATTTCAATCATCCAAATCAGATTAGGATCAAATATTTTACTTGTTAATTTTTTATTAAACCTAAAGTTTTAATTAAGGGTTAAAATTTTAATTACCATTTTACCCTTTAAGCTTAATAATTTCATAACTCACTAAATTGGACTCAAATGAACTTGAAATTTTTATGTGACTTCACTCATATGTCAATAAAGACATGAGAGGAGAAAATGTGATTTTTCTGTATTTAATTTATTTATATAATTATTTTTGGTGAAAAATAGAGATTTCCAAGGGAAATTTAATAACATGACCAAGGGAAAGTTTCTGTCCTTAAGAAAATTAGGGGACATTCCTAATGACCAGAGAAGCACGTGGACCAATTTTGGTGATTTTTTGAATTATATTATTTTTATTATAATTATTTTAAGTTTTGGAGTGTTAATTAATTTAAAAATAAAATAAATGTTGAAAAATGAGTTTTATATTTTTCAAAAATCTCTCTGATATCAAGGAAACCAGAGAAGTAAATTTTGTAATTTTCTGATTTTTCTATGATTTATTATAATTATTTTAGTGAAAATGCTAGAAAATACATTTTTTAATTTTAAAAATATCCTAAAGCTTTAAAATTTAATATCTCACCAAATAGACCTAAGAAAAATATGGGATTTGTTCCTAAGTGATTAAAATTCAAAATGTGACATTTTGGTGAATTTTATTATTTTTGTGATTTTTATTATTTTTTAATTATTAAAAATATTAAAATATTATTAAAAATCAACTTTTTTAGAAAATTAAAATTTTAATTTTCTTAGGTTTCTCTGATATCAGAGAGGCTCCAAAACCAATTTGGTGAATTTTTGAAAAGTATTTTAAAAGTTATGAATTTTTAAAGTTTAAAATGACTAAGTGACTTAATCAACCCAATTAGTGGGGCTAACCAAGTCCAATTGACCTCAAATTTTTATGGTGGATTCCTCTGATCCTAAGGGTCAGTGGAGAATTGATTTCAAGTCAATTTGATGCCTGGTTAACTCTAATTAATTAAAGACCTATTTTGGGTGTTTAAGCCAATTAGGGTTGTTTTGAATGAACTAAGCCAAAATCTATTTTTCCTAGGGTTCTCTGGTCATAAGAAACATCACCAAATTTTCCTAGAATTTATTTCACAACATGCTATTTACTGGAATTAAAATACTCAAAACAGTGACCTGAACTTGAAAAATCAAGAACTCTTCATAGGGATGGCCTCGACTTTGGAAAATTCAGGGAATGTTCCCAAATTCGGAGGCTTCAAAAGCCCTATGGTCTCATGCCATGGTGAATTGTATGCATGCATGGAGAATTAAAACAATGCAGAGAGAAAATAAATTATAAAAAATAAAATACTTGATGAAATTAAGTGATTTCTTTTCCACATTATTCTCCTCTCTTCACTGAGCAAGAGGGTATTTTTATTTTATTTTTCTGATTTTTCTACACAGAGATATGAATTTTTGAAGTTTAGGGAATTAAATAAATAAGAAAATACCCTAATTTCCTATTTATCCACGCGGCGCCGGCGCATCCTCGGCAGCTCCGAAGGCCACGCGGCGCGCTCCCATTCGACGCCGCCACTTGAGTCAGCAGCCCGGGCCCCGCGGTTCTCGCACCGTCTCCTGGTCCGACGCCATCTGAGCCGTTCGTCCGCGCGTGTATTGAATGGACGGCATCCGTTCATCGTCCCCAAGTGTTCTCACCCGAGAGCCGTCCATACTAAATCCCTAAGATCTCACTCGATTCTCAATGGATTTTTATGTTCTTATACTCTATGGATTCGTCTTGAAAAGACGATCACATCTATACGGTTAACATGCATTGAAACTAAGGCATTTGAAATAGAGATTCTCCAGAAGCTTGGGATGAAGAATTAGCTCATACCTTGGCTCAGAGAAGTGTGGCTTCAATCTGAGAGTTGTTGCACCTTCGATTGGATCCCGCAAGCTCCGGATGAAGTCTCCCGGTCCAGTGAATTGTCCGGATATGATTTCGACCAAGCCCGATCCACAAAGCTTGAAGGCTGGAGCAACCCGGGTGGCCTCGGAGATGGGGCTTTTGATGGTGGACACCTTCCTTGGTCCAGTGAAGGTGTAGAGCCAATCAATTTGGGAATTGGCTCACCGTGGAGAAGTGTCCTGGTTTTGGGTGGAATTTCAACTCTGAAATTGAGCTTATAGAGGAGAAATGGCAGGGGAATTTCACTGAGGATCAAGTGCTCTAAGGGTGGAGAAGGGTCTGGAACAATTTTGGCAGAGTTTTGGCAAGGTTTGTGCTTCTCTCCTTTTCATGGCCGAGAGAGGTGGAGTTTAAATAGAGCTGGCTGGGGGGCCTCCGTGGGGAGTTAGGGCTTGGGATCGACGTGCTACGGTGAGGAGAAGAACAACCATGGTGACCACTAGGCATGGGGCGGCTCAGCAAGTGAGAATTTCAATGTTGGCTCACATGTGAGCTCTCGGCCATGGTGTTTTCCGGCGGCCTGGTGGCCGGCCGGCCAGGCAATGGTCACCATCTTGGTCAGGTGGGTCAGGGTTGGGGTTTAGTGTATGCAATTGGCAAATGCCATGTGTAAAGTGGTTGAATCAAAGTAGAATGGGGCATGGCTAGTTTTGAGTCTAAATGGGTCAATCCACCCATTTGGGCTTGGTGCACCCTTCAAGGTGGCTTTGGATGCTGTGGGGGATCAAAGGGATCGACTGGTTTGGCATGGAGAAGTCTCCATCCAAATATATTTGGATTAAATTTAAGTTTAGGTGAAACATGATTAAGGCTAATGAGCTTTAGGGATTAAAGAAAGCCCCCCCCTCTTCTTACCCAATATGGCATGGTGGAGTGTCCAAAGCTCTCATGGCTCACATGTGGCTCATGCATGGCTTCATGGCTCACCTTTGGCTTAGCAAAAAGTTTGGTCAATTTCATAAAAAAGGATTTTAAGGATTTTGGATAATTTGGTGGAAATTTGGATGAAGCTTCATTTAGAAATATTTGATCATTGGTTTAGGACTTAGGGATGATTTTAATTGAAAGTATGATGAGGGGAAATGTCATATGGGCTTTGGAAGAATTTTTGGGATTTTGGATTTGGTGGAAGTGGGCTTTTAAAATGGTTTAAGGAATGGGCCCTTAAGTTTAAAAATGAATTTATGGATGGGAATTTTGTAAAGAGGTTGGGCCAAATAATTGTTGGGTTTAGCTCATGGATGTGTCATGAGTGATTTGAAACAAATTTGGGGTAGTTTGGGCTTGAATTGGGTTGAATTTGGGTTAGGTTTGGGCTTAGGTCAAAAATGGGCCTTTTAACCTCGGGTTGAGTTTGAGTGGGGTTTGGGTTCAAATTTTGGGCAAATCATGTTAGGTTTTTGTTTGTGGGAATGTTAAGGAAGATTTAGAAAAGATTTGAGGTTAATTGGAGTTGAATTGGGTGAGTTTGGGTTAAGTTTGGGTCATGGGTCCAAATTGGGCTTTAAGGCCAAAAGTGAAATTGGATCCAAATGTCAATCACATTGGACTTGGATTTGATCTAGATTGGTATTGGGAATGTTGAATTGAAGTTTAGAATTGGATTGGACCAGAATTTAGGTCAATTGGATAGGTTTGGTTTGACATTGGGTTCACTTTGGGTTAAAATGGGTCAAATTGGGGGTTTTGACAAAAGTAAGGTAAATTGACAAAATTGGCCCATGGTGTAGTTGGACAAAATGAAATTGGGAATATTTGGGATTTTCTGGAATTTTCTGGGAATTTTCTGAATTTTTGGATTTTTTGGCTAAGAGGGGTATTTTGGGTATTTGGAGGGTATTGGGAGGTTTTCTTGGAATTTTTGGTATTTTTGGGTATGGATGATCAATTTGAGTGATGTGGAGATGTTTGGGATTGATTTTGGAAAATTTTGGGTGATTTGGAAATTTTGCAAAAATTTGGGTAATTTCAAGGGTTTTGGGTAGGTTTAGTAGGTGTAGGGTCTCGGGGGTCAAAAATTGAAAATTTGGGAAATTTAAGATTGGGTGAATTTTGGTGGGAAGAAATCATTTTGGTTGAGCCATGAAGCCATATCAAGCCCATATGAGCCATGAAAGGACTCATTTGAGGCATTCACTATGTTGTTCCTAACCCTCTTAGCCAAGGGCTTAGGGGTTAAGGACCATCCATGTGAATCACCTACATGAGTCAGGAGGTTAAGTTGGGCATGAGTGTGGTTTTAGGAAGTGTGTGGAAATGTAGTGTGTAGGTGTAGTGTAAGTCAGCCCCTTCACCAGACCAAGTCACCCAGGGCAGTCCTAAGGCCAAAGAGTCCTATAGGAACTTATCCTTTAAACTTCCACATTTGATTCCAACCCTCTAGGTGATTAGGAGTCTATAGTCAAGTTTGTGGAGTTTGCAGGGAGTTAAGAAGTGGTTTGAATTTCTAAAAGGTGGGTCCCAATTCTAGTCCTCTAAGATAGTCAAAGGAAAAGCCTAAGGCTAGATCCTAAGTACTAAAGAGAAGAAGAGAAGACCTCATCAAAAATGAGGTCAACACCCTCCTTGCAAAGCAAATAGCGAACCTTTCACTTCTTCCAACGTTCCAAAAGCCAACAAGACTCCAGAAGTAAAAGCCAACACACACACACACACACACACACACACCTCAACACACACACACACACACACAAACACACACACCAAAAGCCTCCTCTTCTTCTCCTCATGAGAGGTGGCAAGCCCCTCTATTAAAGAGAAGGCAAAAACATCCATTTTCCAAGGGACAAATCCCTTCACTCCAAGAGGCATACCCATCCACTCCAAGAAATGCATCTCTTCATCCAAAAGCTTTTCCAAGTGTCTAGATTCATTGAATCACTCCATGGGGCATGCAAGTTGTCCAGAAGCTTCCAAAACATCCTAGAATGGCCCGCAATCGCCGAAAACCTGTCCAAAAACTGTCGTAGGCACTATAGTGACTGTTTCTAGCCATGATTGGTGCTACGATGCCAATCTGGGCGTTATAGCGCTACCCTGGGGCTTAGAAAGAATTATTTTATCATAAAACAAATTTTTCTACACATGCCACTACTTCACATTAAAAGAGAAGAGTAAAGAAAACTTCTTACGAAAAATGGATAAAATAAAACAAAAAACATAATTAAATAAAAGAAAAGCCACTATAAAGTGTTTACAACAATTACAAGATAATGAAGAACACAACACTTAGCTTTTTTCCTCTGAAAAAAAGATGAAAATCTCTCCAACAAAGTCTCCTGTCGATCCATACTCAGCTCATACTTTCTTACTCATATGTCTCAAAATTACTCACTAATCTCTCCAGAAAATGGAGAAATCTACATCTTCATGTCCTCTTTACATTCACGCCAAAACTCTCTCTAAAAATCCCCTCAAAACACCTCCTAGTTCTCCCCATGAGAAGCGCTTCTTTTTAAACAGACACAAAACACATCTTCATTCCAAGAGACACACCTCTTCACTCTAAGTGACACATCTCTTCACTCCAAAAGATGTAAAATGTCAAAAGGTGTCTTTCCAAAGGTATTGATTCGTTGAATATCACATGGGGCCATTGATGCACCAAAAATATATACGATTTTTACTATATAATTTTACCCATTTTTTGTGATATTGCACTTTAAAGAAAGGTATTTTTCATGATTTGTTGCAAGTATGATGATTTTAGGTGATTGGAGAGAAAAGAAGCGAAAAGGAGTGGATTTGGAGTAAAAAGGAGTAAAAAGGATCAAAATGATGGAAAACATGTTCTGGCGCCGCCGGAGCCAGAATGGGCACCGCCGGCGCCATTTTCCAGAGACTATGACATTATTTTGACGATAAAGCGCCGTCGGCGCCCGAAGTCGGTGGAACTCAAATTTGAAGAGTTTTGACGACTTTTTGAAGGGATGTTTATGGAAACTCTTGGGATTTCTTTTCTAACTTATAAGTAACTATTTTTAGACGAAAATGGTGTGTGTCTTGTGTATTGTAGAGTAGTTTTAGTGTGTGTTAAGTGTTAGGGTTTAGGAGAAGAGTGTGTAGAAGTGAGGATTTGAGAGGAATTGTTCTCTAAGGAGTGAAGGAGAAGGAGTAGATGAGAGATTGCTTCTTCCTTTCCATTCTAAAGAGAGAATCAAGTGTTGTAAAGAAGAGAGAAAAGGATTCAAAGGAACTTCAAGGAAATTGCATTAGGGAAGAGAAAGAGATAAGTTGTATTTTCTTTTGTGGTTTTTATGACCTTTCTTTTATATATAAAATTCATGTTTTATTGTATCTTCTTTATGAATTCTGAGTAGTCTTCTTGGTCTTTCTTTTTGCATAGAGATGTGATGATGGATTGATGTGGATTTGATGGGCTTTTAATGTATTGAAGAAATTGTGATGGTTTTTCATTTTGAACTTAATTTACTTTTCGATTTGGCCAATTGAAATGTTAAAATATGTTGTTGAACATTAATTCTGAAAGGATTTAATGTCCTACAACAATAATGAAAGATTCACTCAATTTCCATGGATGAATTGCGTAGTTCATGTGAATTAAGTGCAAATAAATAGGAAAATGTGTTTTGATGGACTTCAATGTGGAGATTTCAGGGTGACAGGCTGAAATCCCCAAATTGGTTCTAAGATTAGTGATTAAACTCGAAGGTTAGCCTTCAGGTGAAGGGTGAGTGGGAGCTCCTAAGTGAGAGTCGGTATCCTCCAAGTTTAGTCTTGGATTTAGTGACTAAACTTAGGATATTTCAGTGTTTTTTCATGCTTAGAAGAGGGGGTAATCTTTTACGGGTAAAGAATCATCTATGCTACTATTTGGCACAATAAAATAGATAATTGTTCCATATCAATACAAACATCATATTCTCATTGTAAGAGGAAAGATACTTTTCTCATATATCAAAAACCTTTCAAATATATAGTTTAGTATGTCTGCTAGTTAATTCTATTTTTAAAGTTGTTAGAAGTAATTGTAGTTTGATTTAATATTACTGTTTTCTGCATAGTGGTAGTAGAAGTAAGTAGTAAACTTTAAGTGCAATTTGAGTATTGGATTTCAGTGCTATATTATATATATTGTGAAACACTTTCTTATACTTCATACTTCCCTGTGGGATCAATAATCAGGGCTCCATTAGAGCCCTGTATTACTTGATACGAACATATACTTGCGTTGAGTGTTCATACTTTACAAAATTATTATAAACATATATAAATTTGAGTTCATACATTCTTGCATAAATAAGTTCGCCGCATTAAGTTTTAGGTGCTGTTGCCGGGGAAGGTAACGAAGTAAGTAAGTAAGAAAGTATAAACTGTATTTATTAATAATATAGTAACAGAAAACCTTTACTTGTAGTGAGTAATTGTGTGTTTGTTTATTTTTTAAAGTATTTGTGTGATTGTATATGCGTCATTGTGGATCTATAGGTTTAGTGCCTTACGATTCGAAGTTAGAGCGTACTGTCAGAAAAAATTAGAAAACAAAAAAAACAAATTGAAAATCCTTGCGAAATGGAGAATAATCAAGATAATCAGAGAAATGATATTGGAAATTTGCTAAGACCTTTAAGAGATTATGATAACCCAACAACATATGAAATTCACATAACTTTTCAAAATCTTGATGTTGCTGCTAATTCATTTGAACTTAAATTTGTTATTATCCAAATGATACAAAATAATCAATTTGGAGGAAGACCTAATAAGGATCCAAATTTACATTGTGTGATACTTTTAAATATGACAGAGTGTCTAGTGACGCAATCGGACTTAGACTTTTTTCTTTTTTCATTAAGGGATAAAGCTAAGGCATGTTTAAACTCGTTAGCACCTGGATCTATCAGAACTTAGGGAGAACTATCTCAAAAGTCTCTATCAAAATATTTCCCTCCATCAAAAACTGCTAAACTAAAAAATGATATTACATATTTTTGTCAGTTTGAAGGAGAATCAATATATGAAGCTTGGGAGGGATTTAAAGATCTTCTTAGGAAGTGCCCACATCATGCTTTACCAGATTGGTTAATAAGTCAAACATTTTATAATAGATTGGTGGGATCATTGAGATCTATTATAGATGTTGTGCTGGTGGATCGTTAATATCAAAATCTTTTGATGAAGCATACGCATCAATTGAAGAAATGACTACTAATAATTTTTCAATGGCCCTCTGAACGGGTAAATCCTAAGAGAGTAGCGAGTGTTCATGATTCATATATGATAACTATGGTAGTTTCTCAAATTGCAGCCCTTTCTAAGAAAATAGATCAATATGGAATGAATTATTCTCAACCACCTCAAGTGTTAAAGGAAAATTCATTTGGACAGATAACAGAATCTCAAACACCTTATGAGACTTTAAATGTTATTAATAGACCTAATAATCCTTATTCGAATTATTATAATCCTAGTTGGGAATCACCCAAATTTCAATTGGAATAATATCTATGCCAATGTTAACCCGCATTGGGGTAACAATTCTATAAATCCAATTGGAAATTTGAACAATCAAGGAAATACCAATTTTAGACCATCTTATCCTCTTAGATTTAATAGTAACCCGCAATTTAAGGATAAGAAGTTGTCTATTGAAGAAATGATTCTGAATATGGGAAATCAATTACAAGTTCAAGGCGTTGCTATGAAAAATATTGAAAATCAATTGGGACATATTTTCACTGCACTTAATAATAGACCTTCTGGAATAGTTCCAAGTAATGTTGAGATCAATCCAAAAGATTAAAACAAGGAACAAATTAAGGCTATTCAATTAAGGAGTGGAAAAGAATTGGAAATTAGAGTGCAAAAATAAGTTGAAATAGAAAAGGAGAAGGTGGAAATCGAAAAAGGTTCAAACAAAATTTATCCAGACTTGGATTATCCTCTAGAGCCAATGAGGATAATTGTTGAAAAACCACCACCTCCATTTCATCAAAGATTGAAGAAAAAAAATAGGGATAACAAATTTGGAAAATTTTTAGAGATCCTTAAGAAATTAATGATAAATATTCCTTTTGTCGAAGCATTAGAACAGATGTCTGACTATGCCAAGTTTATGAAGGATATTCTGAGAAAAAAAAGAAAGTTTACAGATCATGAAATTGTAGCACTTAGCGGAGAGTGTAGTGCAATTATTCAAAAGAAGCTTCCTGAAAAACTTAAAGATCCTAGTAGTTTCACTATTCCGTGTGCTATAGGTGAAAACTTTTTTGGAAAGGCTTTATGTGATATAGGAGCTAGTATTAATCTTATGCCTTTATCAACTTTCAAAAGGTTAGGAATAGGAAAAATTTCTCCTACAACTGTGACTCATCAGTTGGCTGATTGTTCCATTACTTACCCTAAAGGAGTGGTGGAAGATGTGTTAGTGAAAGTGGATAAATTTATCTTTCCTGTGGATTTCATTGTACTTGATATGAAGGAAGATAAAGAAATTCTAATCATTTTGGGAAGACCATTCCTTGCTACAGGAAGAACATTGATCGATGTTCAAAAAGGAGAATTAACTATGAGAGTAAATGATCAAGAGATGACCTTAATATTTTAAAATCTATAAAGTATCCCTTAATGGAAAAAGATAATGAATGTTTTAGGATGGAGGTCTGTGAATATTTGAGAAAGATCATTTTGAGAATATATTTGAAAAAGAAGTGGAATATGAAAATATATTTGAAGAAGAAATTGAAGATGAAGAAAATTCAGATAGTAAGAAGAATGAAGATTTGGAGTATGTTCAGGAGAGATTTGAAGTATTAGACACTATGGAAGGTGGAAATAAAAGCTTAATTCCATCTATCATAAAACCTCTTGAACTTAAGATGAAAATTCTCCCTAATCATTTAAAGTATATGTTTTTAGGAAAATCATCTACCTTACCAGTTATTGTATCTTCAGAATTAAATTAATATCAAGAACAGAAGTTATTGGAAACTTTAAAAAGATACAAGAAAGCTTTTGGATGTACTTTGACAGATATTAAAGGAGTTAGTCCTTTGATTTATATGCACAGAATTTTATTAGATGAAGAACATAAACCGAGAGTTGATCTACAAAGGATATTGAATCCTATAATGAAAGAAGTAGTTAAGAAAGAGATTTTAAAATGGCTGGATGCTGGAATTATTTATCCTATTTCGGATAGTGCTTGGGTAAGTCCAATACATTGTGTACCGAAAAAGGGAGGAGTGACTGTTGAAGTGAATGAATGTAATGAAATTATACCCATAAGACAAATTAATGGATGACAAATTTGTATTGACTATAGGAAATTAAATGCCGCTACCAGAAAAGATCACTTTCCTCTTCCTTTTCTAGATCAAATGCTAGATAGACTTGCTGGAAACAAGTACTACTGCTTTCTGGATGGATATACTGGTTACCATCAAATACCTATTGCTCCTGAGGATCAAGAAAAGACAACATTTACTAGCCCTTATGGAACCTTTGCTTTTTGAAGAATGCCTTTTGGACTGTGTAATGCACCTACAACATTTCAGAGATGTATGATGTCTATCTTCAGTAGTATGGTAGATAATGAAATAGAAGTTTTTTTGGATAATTTCTCTGTATTCAGGACTTCATTTGAAATTTTCTTGGAAAACTTAGCAAAATTTTTGGAGCTTTGTGAGAGAACAAATCTAGTTCTGAATTGGATGAAATGTCAATTTAAAGTTGCAGGAGGAATTGTGCTTGAGCATAAAATTTCTGAACATGGTATGGAGGTCGATCCTACTAAAATTAGAGTGATTGAGAGATTTCCGCCACCCACTACTGTGAGAGAGGTGAGGAGTATCTTAGGACACACTGGATTTTACAGGCGATATATTAAAGATTTTTCTAAAATTATTAAACCATTGTGCCAAATTTTAGAAAATGATAGAAAATTTGATTTTAATGATGAATGCTTGAGTGCTTTTGAATTATTGAAAAAGAAATTAATCACTGCACCTATAATTATTTCACCAGATTGGGAGAAACCATTTGAACTTATGTGTGATGCAAGTGATAATGCGATCGGAGTAGCATTGGGGCAAAGGCATGATAAAGTTTTTAAAGTCATTTACTATGCTAGTAAAACTCTTATTGAGGCTCAATTAATTATACCACTACTGAAAGAGAGTTATTAGCTATATTATTTGCTTTTGAAAAGTTTAGACCTTATTTAATTGGAGCTAAAAGTATTGTGCATACAGACCATTTGGCTATCAAATATTTAATGCAAAAGAAGGATGTGAAACCTAGACTCATTAGATGGATACTTCTTCTGCAAGAATTTGATTTTATGATAATTGATAGGAAGGGAGCTGATAATCAAATAACTAATCATCTGTCAAGAATAGACTATGATAGATTATCTAAATTTGAGAAGGAAATTACAGAAATTTTCCCTGAAGAGCAACTTTATACTATTATGGGAAGTAATTTGCCTTGGTATGTTGATATTGTGAATTATATTGTAAGCGATATTGTACCGCCTGATTTAACAAGGCAACAACAAAAGAAGTTTATATATGATGCAAAATTTTATTTTTGGGATGAGCCCTATCTATATAAACAGTGTAAGGAACTGATTATTAGAAAATGTGTGCCACAAGAAGAAACTAATTTGATTATTCAACGATGTCATGATTCTAAATTTGGAGGTCATTTTGGTACTGATAAAACTGTTTTCAGATTCTACAATCTGGATTTTATTGGCCTACTCTTTTTAGAGATGTTTATAGATATATAAAATCATGTGATCGATGTCAGAGAGTAGGTAATATCTGTAGAAGAAATGAAATGCCTCTAAATTATAATTTGGAAGTTGAAAATTTTGATTTATGTGGATTAGATTTTATGGGACCATTTACTCCTTCATTTGAAAATTTATATATATTGGTTGTCGTTGATTATGTCTCTAAATGGATTGAAGATATTGCTTTACCTAGATGTGATGCTCATAGTGTTTCAAAATTTTTAAAGAAAAATATATTTACAAGATATGGAATGCCGAGAGTGATCATAACTGATGGTGGATACCATTTCAGGAATAATCGAATTAATAGATTAATTGAGAAATATAATATTATTCATAGAATCTCTACTACTTATCATCCCCAGAATAGTGATTTAGCAGAAGTGTCTAATCGTGAAATTAAAAGAATTTTTGAGAAAACTGTGGATAATTATAAATTAGATTGGTCTGCTCGATTAGATACTGCTTTATGGGCTTATAGGACTGCTTTTAAAACCCCTATTGGAATGTCTCCTTATAGACTAGTGTTTGGTAAGACTTGTCATTTATCGGTTAAATTGGAGCATAAAGCATATTGGGCGATAAAATAGTTGAATTTTAATTTGAAAAATGCTGGAGAGAAAAGATGTATGCAATTGAATGAATTGGAAGAGATTAGAAATGCATCTTATCCCAATGATAGGATTTATAAAGAGAAAATGAATTTTTGGCATGATCGGAAGATATTGAAAAAAAACTTGGAATTTGGACAAAAAGTTTTATTATACAACACAAGATTGAAGTTATTTCCTGGAAAGCTCAAGTCTAGATGGTTAGGACCTTTTACAGTTGTAAAAGTTCATTCTTTTGGAGCTGTTGATATTAAAGATCTTGATACTGGAAAGATTTTCAAGGTTAATGGGCATTGATTAAAGCCTTACTTTGCCGGGTTTAAACCTGACTTCAAAGAGGTTTTAATACTTAGTCATCTCGATTAACTGAATGGTTTGTCGGGCTGACGATGTTAAACCAAGAGCTTTATGGGAGGCAACCCATATATATCTTTGTGGTGTGTTTGCTTGTTCGTTGTAGGTGAGCTTTTTACATAGTTGTTTTTTTAATCCTAATTCTCCTAAATACTTTAAAAATGGATAAATATTGGATCGAATTGAGAAATTGGAATATTTTAGGCCAAATGAAGTTCGGTGAGAATTTTTAACCACTAGCGCCGCCGGCGCCCTATCATAGACTATACACTGAACTTCCAGGTTTGAGCGCCGCCGGCGCCCAAAACCTGTTGATGTTTTTTAAGTTTCAAAATGCGAGTTTTTGTAAATTTGGGCGGGATCTTCGTCCTTTTAACTCCCTAAACTTCATTTTTGACTTCCTAACTCCAGAAAAATGAAAACTACCATTCCCAATTTGTATCCCATGGATTCCTACTCCATTAAAACCCCTCAATCTTGTGTTTTCAACCAAAGGAAGTTCATAAGTTTTGAAGCGCAGCGTTTTTTCAACAAAGTGATGATGAAGAGAAGGATTAGTAAGGAAAGAGGCTTCATAAATCGAGTTATGCATAATCCTACTACTAGAATGGAAGAGATTATTAAGGAGAGACATCAGGAAGTAATTTGCTACACTACCGCTACCGTTGTTGTTCCTGTCATGAAAGAATTCTATGCAAATCTTCACGGGATCAACTAAGGGTTCGTATTTGTGCCTGGTAGATTTATAAAATTCACTCCTACACGAATTAAAGATCTCTTTATGATCGAAAACGTACCCATTGGCCATTATTCTAATTTCAATGAAATACGAGATAATATGAATGATGTGTATCGATATTTGACAGATGAGAAAGAGGATTGGGAAATTAGAGAGAACGGATACATTAGTTTCCCATCTGCATCTCTCAATCCAGTGTCGAAGCAATGACACTACTTTATTTCAGTAAAGTTATTTCCAACAATCAAGATTAGCAAGGTAACCAAGGAAAGTGCCATTCTGAATTTTTGTATCCAAACTAGGAGGTCGATTGACATTGGTAATATCATTGTGAAATGAGTTTTGGGATTAATTGTTCATGGATCTAAATATGGGCTTGGACACTCGTTCACCATATTTCTGTTATGTAGTTAATCCAAAGTTCCATATGAAAGTTGGGAAAAGGTTCTTCTTCCATGGAGGCCTATTGATCCAACCAATCCTTATGACTACCAGACAGTGGGAGATGAAGATGACATGAATTTACTTGCTAATCAACCAACACAGACTTCACAACCGATTCAACCTTTTTTTCCTGAAGGTTCCAGAATGATATTGAAAATCAAACAGTTGGAGAAACATGTACTGAACATTATGAGTGCAATCAGTAATATTTCTGATTTATTCGATCATATAGATTGGAGAATGAAGAATAATTCGATCACACTGGTCGAATTGAGATGGGTTTGATTAACTTGATGAAGAAGAATGCGGTGATTGCTGAGGAATCATCTGACGAATTTCCATTTTGTCCATTTTATAATTTTTTCGTGCATCAGCAATCAATTGGAGACATTCGAGGAGAGGATAGTTCTGAAACTGATGTGGAGTAATTATTAGATTCTACTTATGTTGGTGGTGTGTTTAGTTTGATTTGCTTAATTATGCTTGGTGTGTGTAGTATTTACTTTACTTTGATTTAAATTTGGATTTGGATATGCTTACTTTCATTGTGTACTTAGATTTTAGTGTTCGCCTATCGTAGAGTACTTGCAACACTAAAACATCTAAGAGTTGGTTTGGTTTGAATGAACATATTTGATGTTTATGTTGTAATTTGGATTTTATATATATAAGTTTATTGTGTATTTTGTGTAAATAATTGTGTTGATTACTACTTGTGAGATGATGTAAATGCCTATTGAAGTGTTAAACACCATTATGGAAGTCGAAACGATCGAAATTATGAAAAAATTTTTGGACCCAGAAAAAAGATTGGATTGGCGCCGCTGGCGCCCAAATCTAGAGAGTTTGGCTATTTCTCTTAAATAGAGCACCGCCGGCGCCCGAACTCAGTTAAAAGACAAAAAACCTCGTTTTCGTGATTTTTACCCTGGGACCCGCAAATATTTCCATTACCTTCATCTTCCTCCTCCATTTTTTGCGATTTTGATGATCTAGGGCTTGCTAGATCTTGGATTCAAGGCGATTTCAAAGCTTTTCAAGGTCGGATCCACACTTCTCTTGGTAAGAGCTTCACTTTAAGTTAAAAATTTTTTATTTTCACCATGGAAATCTCTCACATTGCTTAGGTTGGAATTTTGGAGTTTTAAAGAGACTTTGAGATTTCTATGTTGAAATTTTCTCTTACTTGTTAGAATAGTGTTTAGAGTTTGTTACATTGTGAATTTGGAATTTATTGGAATTTTCTTGCAAATTTTAGAAATTCACATGGCTCCAAGGTTGAGTAAAGGGAAGAGAAAATTGGATTTTGATGAGGAGAAGTTCATTAATATTAAAGCCCAATTTCGTTTTAACTCTTATCTTTACAACAAGAAGTGTATCCAGGATCGAGCTTCTGATAGTCCTGGTGGATCTGTAGAACAATTAATTGCAGAGCAGAACTGGGAGCGATTTTGTTATTTTACTGCAAATGCTGTTATGGGAGTAGTTAGAGAATTCTATTCAAATGTTCCATGGACTGACACTGAGTATGTGCTAGTTAGAGGAAAAATGGTTGAGTTTATTCCTCAGCGTATCAATGCTTTCTATCAGACTCGAGAACCATTTGTTTGTGAATATGAAAACTTTGACACTCAAGGGGAGAATATGAGAGAAGTTATTGCTTTTCTGACTGACGGAAGAGGGGAATTGAAAGTAAGTAAAAAACAGTTGATTAATTTCCCCGTTTCCACATTCAATGTTGCATCAAAAGTTTAAAATTATTTTATCTTTGCGAGACTAATACCATCTTATCACTACAGCCAAGTTACAAGGGATAGAGAGATTCTGAACTATTGCATTCAGAAGATGAAAAAAATTCATATTGTAACAATTATTTACAAGAACATTCAGACCATTGCTAGAGGCAAGATCACTGCAGGATTAGGACATCCTGCCTTAGTTCATGCCATATGTGTTCAGTCTGGAGTGGAGTTCAGTAGTTCTGAAGAAGTAGTTATACCTCTGAGACCAATTACAAAGACTATTATCCGTACTTATGAGTCTCATGTGGGAGCCCGAGTTGAGCATAGGAGTATTGACACGCATAAAATATATACGCTTTTTGTTATATCATTTTATTCATTTTTTATGATATTACACTTTAAAGGAAGGTATTTTGTATATTTTTTGGTTTTAAATATAAGAAATGATGATTGGAGCAAAAGGAAGCAAAAACGGTGCAATTTGGAGCAAAAACGAGCAACAAATGAAATTCTGCCCTGACACCTTTCGATAAGTCTTTTGATGCTTAATCTCTTTTACAATTCATGCATATTTTTGAATGATATTACAATTTAAATAAAGGTTGTTTTTATGCTTATTTTGTAGAGCTATCTGTTACGAACGCAACGCAACTGAAATGGGGTGAAACGGAGTTGAAACGGAGCCAAACATAGCGAAACGGTGGAGACGCACAGTTGCCTGCTCGTCGACGCCGAGATTTTCCCGAGACCACCGAAAAGTGCCCAAAAAGGCCGCCGATAGCGGCCTCGAACCAGCCGACAGCGGCCCGGACGACCATGAACCGACTTTTGGCAGTTTTGGGCCAATATTCGACGTATTTGGACGCTTTTTCGAAGGGGTGCTTAAGAAAACTCTTCGGAATTCATCCATGCTCTTTAAAAATGGCAAATTTGTGTTAGAAATGTGTAGATTAGAGAGGAGAAAAGTGGAGAAAACTTGGAGGAATGTTTAGTATTCTTAGATTAAGAGTAGAAATGTAGATTTCTACCCTTTTGGAGAGATTAGAGAGGAGATTTTGAGAGAATTGTAAGGGATTTCGCTAGCATTGTATGGATCGCCGGGAGACTTTAGGGAGAGATCTTCGTCTTTCTTTCAAAGGGAAAAAAGCTAAGTATTGTTCTTCATTATCTTATAATTTTGTTAACATTTATTTAGTGGATTTGCTTTGATTAAATGAAGTTTCCGTTGTGTTTTATTCGCGCTTTGTGACGTATCTCTCTTACTCTTTCTTTTTCTTTGGAAATAGTGGCATGAGAAGATTATGCCACTCTTTTCCTTCTACTTTTCTTCTAAAATGAGTAGAAATCATGTTTAGGATTTTGTGATGCATGGTAGAAGTAAATTTAATTATAAATGTGATGGTTTTTACTTGCACTTCATTTACATTACAATAAGGGCCCATTGCAGTGTTAAAATTCATTGTAATTGCATCGACCCGAAAGGGCGGTGTAATTCTCAACAAAGTGGAACCACATTCAAATTCCATGGATGGTGAAGTTCATGGGGATTGAATGCAAATAAATAGAGAAATATAATTATCGGGCGTAGAATTGGAGATTTTAGAGTGACAAGCTAAAATCCTCAATTCGGTCCTATCGTTTGGGTGCTGAAGTGTAGATGTTAACCCTCAGGCGAGGGGAACTTGGGAGCTCCAAAGTGGCAGTCGGTATCCTCCCAGCCTAGCCGCAGATTCAGTAACCAAGCATAGGATTAGTCAATGTTCTTTATGCCTGGATCAAATGGTAAAGAATATGATTGCTCCTATTTGGCACATACAATATTTAATGCATCTCAAACCTATACATTATCTATTTCATTACATAAGAATAATAGGTTTTAATATCTCAAAATTCTCTAAACCAACTCATCCAAAAAGGGTTATCTTTAGAATTATTATTTGCATTTAGTTATAGTTATTATTACATTTAACACTTGCATTTAGGAGTAGTTGCCAGATAAAACACAATTTTAATCGACGTTCCAAACTAAGGACTATTAGTAGTAGACTAGAATTTGATTAAAGACTTCTTACTTCACTTCCTCGTGGGATCGATACTGGGGTTTTTAAAGAAAACTCTATATTACTTGAAACGATACGTATACTTGCGTAGTACCCCTAGTGTGTAAAATATTTTTCAATTTTTATATCATTTAAGATTTTGCACACTAGCCGCTATTTATAAATCGGGTCAAGTTTTTTGCCATCTTTTGGAAGTTAAATTACTGTGTAATTGCAGGTCGGGTCAAGTTTTTGGCGCCGTTGCCGGGGAAGCTTCGGCAAGAACTTTAGGAGAATTTTAGTTGAAGTAATTAGGCTTAGACTTGGAAAACTGTAGTGTCGTAAAAAAATTTTTGTGTGAAAAGTATTTTGTTGTATGAAAAAGTGTTTTGAAAAAACTGTTTGTGTGAAAAATAAGGTGTTCATGAAAATGTTTTGTTGTGTTGAATATATTTTTTGTTTTATTTGTTTAATTGTTAATGTATTGTTTGTTATGTTGTGTATGCGAAACAAAGGATCTGCAGGACTTGTGCCTTATGATCCCGAGTTTGAAAAAAATAAAAAAATAAAAATACAGAAAGGACTCGAAAAACTAGAAATGGAAATGGAAAACTTTCAAGATAATAACTTGGAAAATCATCATAAATCATTAAGGGATTACATAAATCCTACGACAGATGAAATTCACTCTAGTATACAAAACCCTGTCATAGAAGCTGACTCGTTTGAAATAAATCCTGAGATTATCCAACTAGTGTAGAACAATCAGTTTGGGGGAACTCCTTCAGAGGAACCATATTTACACTTATCAAATTTTCTAGAACTTTGTGCTACATTTCGCTATAACGGTATGTCAGACGATGCTGTTAGACTAAGGCTTTTTCCTTTCTCACTAAGGGATAAGGCTAAAATGTGGTTATACTCATTAGCACCTGGCTCTATTAAAACTTGGGAGATGTTAACTCAGAAATTCTTAGCTAAGTATTTTCCACCTTCAAAGACTACTAAACTTAGAAACAATATTATCTCATTTTGTCAATATGAAGGGGAATCAATATACGAAGCCTGGGAAAGATTTAAGGAACTCCTAAGAAAGTGTCCACACCATGCTCTGCCCAATTGGTTAATCATTCAAACATTTTATAATGGGTTAGTAGGATCCCTTAGGTCTATAATTGATGCTACCGCTGGTGGATCATTAATGTCAAAATCATTTGATGAAGCGTATGCATTAATTGAAGAAATGGCTACAAATGAATTTCAATGGCCCTCTGCAAGGGTAAATCATAAAAATGTAGCTAGTATTCATGATACGGATACAATTACAATTCTTGCATCTCAGATTGCTGCAATATCAAGAAAGTTGGACCAATTTGGAATGAACCAACCTCAATTTACTCCTGTAAGTGAGGAAAGTTTGTTAGGGCATATGATTGATTCTAAATTATTATATGAGACTTTAAATACCATAAACAACCCGTACTCTAACTTTTACAACCCATGTTGGGAGAACTATCCTAAATTTAACTGGAATCATACTACTGATGGTGGAAACCAAAAATGAGAAAATAATCATGCAAATCATAATGGAAGTTGGAATAATCAAGGGAACACAAACTATAGAGCTTCATATCCACCGGACTCTAACAATGATAAATAATTTGAGGATAATAAAATGTCTATGGAAGAAGTGATATTGCAAATGGGAAACCTGTTGCAAAGTCAAAATACTGCGATTAGAAACATAGAGAATCAACTCGGACAAATTGCTAATTCACTTAGCAATAGACACCAAGGAACCCTTCCTAGAAACAATGAGATCAACCCTAAGGAGAACACTAATGAACAAATAGAAGTTGTCCAATTAAAAAATGGAAGAGAGATAGAGGATGTGGTTAGAAAAGAGAAAGATGTTGTGAGAGAAACAAAAGAAACTAAAAGACCTGAAGAACATGTTTCTAAGGATCTGGAAAAATTAATATCTCCAACTAAAATCAATTTGGAAGGACCACACCCTCCATTTCCTCAAAGACTTAGACAGCATGAGTTGGATAAAAAAATTTCAAAATTTCTGAAAGTACTAAAGAAGTTAACGATAAATATTCCTTTCACTGAAGCTTTAGAACATATGCCAAGTTATGCAAATTTTATAAAAGAGATATTAAACAAGAAAAGGAAATTTGGGGATTATAAGACAGTTGCACTATGTGAGGAGTGCAGTGCCATACTTCAGAAAAATTTTCCTCAGAAACTTAAAGATCCTTGTAGCTTTACAATTCCTTGTGCAATTGGAAAAAAATTATGTGGAAAAGCTTTATGTGATTTAGGAGTGAACATTAATGTGATGCCTCTATCTATATTTAGAAGGTTAGGTTTAGTCGATATTTCTCCCACTACTGTAACCCTTCTGTTAGTTGATCGATCTATCATTTATCCAAAAGGAGTTATAGAAGACGTGCTTGTTAAAGTGGATAAATTTATCTTTCCTTTGGACTTTATTGTATTAGATATGGAGGAAGATAATGAAATTCCAATTATTTTAGGGAGACCTTTCCTTGTTACTGGACAAGCTATGATAGATGTGCAAAAAGGAGAGTTGACTATGAATATTAATGACCATGAAGTTACTTTTGATGTATTAAAGACTATGAAATATCCAACTGAGAGAAAAGATGATGAATGTTTTTGGATAGATGAAATTGATTATCTAAGTAAACACCATTTCCAAGAAAGTTTTGAGAGTAAGTTAGCAGATGACATTGAAATGGATTTTCATGATGATTCGAAAAGGTTATTTAAAGAAGACTGTATGTATGTTCAGGAGAGGTCTGAAATGATGGACGCTACTAAAAATAGTAAAATTTTAATTCTATATGTTGAAAAATCTCATGAGCTTAATATGGATGTACCCCATACAATTTTAAAGCCTATCTTTTTAGGGAATTCATCAACACAACCAGTCTTTATATCTTTAGATACGTCGCAATCATAAGAAAAACCTGAATTAAATGATGAACAAGATAAAATTATTGAACTGAGACTTGGAAGAGAATTTATGGATATATTTCAAAAGAGCTTTGAGTTGAGAAAAGAGGATAAGTATTTTGAAAGACCAATAGAAAATAACATGAGATAGAAGAATATCCCAGAAGAATTTGATCCTGAATCTGAATTATCTAGAGAGTATCTAATACAAAATTTGGGAGATATTGAAGTATCTTATAAAGATCCATTTCTTATAAATTTCAAGGATGATATTAATATGAAATTTCAGAAAATGAATAGAAGAATATTGGATCTAGAAAGAAATATGAGGAACAATTATATAAATCAAACTGAAAAAGAAGAGCTGAATAAAAAATTAAAATTTGAGGATTTTATAGGAATCCCTGGATCTGGAAAGGATTGGGCGATTGATCAAGGATTACTTAATTGGAATTTTTATCCAGGTGGAATCATTTTTTGGGTTAATGACGTTAAACTAAGCGCTTTATGGGAGACAACCCATAGTTATCAGTGTGCTTTGATTTAGTGTGCTTGAGAGTCATGATTGTTAGTGGTGTATTATGTTTGATTTAAAGTGGGTAGACTTGATTTTTATGTGTCATTATGGATTGATAAATTTGATTGTTGTTGGTAGATGTTTGGATTATTAGTAGTTTGATTTGATCTTTGTGTATCATGAGGGAGGTGATTCCTTAACTTCTTATTATGGCTAAAATTGATCTCTTGTAGCTGTTGGATTAATGAGTTCGCTATAACTTGGGTCTCACCCAGACTTAAGTTTTACAAGAGAAATGATGAATTTAAACATTGATAGTTCCATCTTAATTTGTTACTTCTTTTCTCTAACTTTATTTTCATTAGGTAGGAGTCGCGAACCTATTTGATGAACACCATATGGATGATCTTACACTATCTTTATAACTGTTAGAGGTGCGTAATTATAAGGATTAGGTGATGCCTGAGATTGGTGCCTAGGAACCAATTTATTAGGGATAATCTTATCATTGGGATTATAATCTATAAAATCATTTTAAAGTACCTAATTTACTAGTGTAGTGATTCCGTTAGAAATTGAAAGTAACTTAGTGAGATTGGTTGAGTTAAAGAAAGAATTAACCTCATTTATCATATGTGTGTTTATGTTTGTGTTACAACTTTATTTAGGTATTTAAGAACATTTTTATATTCCCTTGCTGAAACATGCTACGCTAGTTAGACTTTGGTTTAGTTAATTTCATTCTGGCATGATTAGTTTAGATTTATTTTCTGCTGCATATTGTTCTGTCCTAATGAATCCTTGCAAATGATTTTGATAGACATTTGTGGTAGATAGAATTTTTAAATTGTTTTTCTTCCTTCTTATATTTTCTGTACAGAATGCTATATATGTTAAAAATTAAGTTTTGGGGTAGGAAGAAAAGTAAAATTTTAAGGTAAAAATACTTCTTTTTAGTGTAATTTTATTACAAGCATGTTTTAGGTTAGATTTACTTTCTCCTACAGTCATTTTATCCTAATTATGCATGATATGAATTTGATAGGATGTTGTAGTAGTAAGTATGTTCAACCTTTACTTTTTTTTCCTGTTATATTTTATGGAATTAATTGCAAAATTTTTAAAATTTAAGTTTGGGGGGAAGAAAAGTATTAACTCTTATTTATTCTCAATTATTATATTTTCAAAAATTATTAAGATAACTTCAGCAGCTTGAACCTCACTTGAGATAACTAATTTTTTTTATTTCAGATTGAATATTATGGAAGGATTCGATGAAAGTTTTTAGTAATAAAAGTTAATTTTATAAAGGTAAGATATTTGGTATGAAAGAATTTGATTATAGTTAACTATTTAAAGTAAAGAAAACTATATTTTTGAAATGTTAAGAGACTTAAAGTATTTTGTGTTAAGAAGAGATTGTGACTTTACGATGAATAATATGGCTCATTGCTAATTATAAAGTAAGGATGTATTTCAAGTTTGAACTTTAGAAAGAGGAGAGTGAAGTTCAAAATCATTACAGGCTCTCCAGATATAGTAATCCTCATTAAAAAAAGAAAAAAGAGAGTGAAAAAAAGGGGATTTAAAATGATCCCTGAAAAAAAAAGAAAAAAAAAAGAAAGAAAGAAAAATATTTATGAGGAGAAGCTTGAGGAGATGCCTAATCAAAAATTGGCTTCACTTGAGTCACCCTAAAGGGAGAACTTGATTTCATTTCTGAATTTATATTTAAAGTATTGGCCTACATTCTGATGAAGTTTACATGAACTCCTTTTTCACATAATCTTTCAAGGCACTCTTAATGTGACAAATTATGGTTTATCTTTAAATAAATAGAAGACAAGAACCCATTGACTTGATTGCTGAATATTCTTATACCTGTAGTGTTAACCTGAGCTACTGAATTTCTTTCTAAAAATCTAACCAATATATTCTTTTGAATGAAAAATTTTAGTGTATTACAGGTGAAAAGTTCATTGCCCTGAGTTATATTTTTATATAGTAAAAGTGTTACTTGAGGACAAGTAACAGTCAAGTTTGGGGGATTTTGACACGCCTAAGATATATACGCTTTTTGCTATATCATTTTATTCATTTTTTATGATATTACACTTTTAATGGAAGGTATTTTGTATATTTTTTGGTTTTAGGTACAAGAAATGGTGATTGGAGCAAAAGGAAGCAAAAACGGTGCAATTTGGAGCAAAAACGAGCAACAAATGAAATTCTGCCCTGACACCTTTCGATAAGTCTTTTGATGCTTAATCTCTTTTACACTTCTTGCATATTTTTGAATGAGATTACACTTTAAATAAAGATTATTTTTATGCTTATTTTGTAGGGCTATCTGTTACGAACGCAATGCAACTGAAATGGGGCGAAACAGAGTTGAAACGGAGCCAAACTAAGCGAAACGGTGGAGTCGCACAACAGCCTGCTCGCCGACGGCGAGATTTTCCCGAGACCACCGAAAAGTGCCTAAAAAGGCCGCCGACAGCGGCTCAGACGACCATGAACCGACTTTTGGCAGTTTTGGGCCAATATTCGATGTATTTGGATGCTTTTTCGAAGGGGTGCTTAAGAAAACTCTTCGGAATTCGTCCATGCTCTTTAAAAATGGCAAATTTGTGTTAGAAATGTGTAGATTAGAGAGGAGAAAAGTGGAGAAAACTTGGAGGAATGTTTAGGATTCTTAGATTAAGAGTAGAAATATAGATTTCTACCCTTTTGGAGAGATTGGAGTGGAGATTTTGAGAGAATTGTAAGGGATTTCGGTAGCATTGTATGGATCGCCGGGAGACTTTATGGGAGAGATCTTCATCTTTCTTTCAAAGGGAAAAAAGCTAAGTATTGTTCTTCATTATCTTATAATTTTGTAAACATTTATTTAGTGGATTTGCTTTGGTTAAATGAAGTTTCCGTTGTGTTTTATTCGCGCTTTGTGACGTATCTCTCTTACTCTTTCTTTTTCTTTGGAAATAGTGGCATGAGAAGATTATGTCATTCTTTTCCTTCTACTTTTCTTCTGAAATGAGTAGAAATCATGTTTAGGATTTTGTGATGCATGGTAGAAGTAAATTTAATTATAAATGTGATGGTTTTTACTTACACTTCATTTACATTGCAATAAAGGCCCATCGTAGTGTTAAAATTCATTGTAATTGCATCGACCCGAAAGGGCGGTGTAATTCTCAACAAAGTGGAACCACATTCAAATTCTATAGATGGTGAAGTTCATGGGGATTGAATACAAATAAATAGGGAAATATAATTATAGGGCGTAGAATTGGAGATTTTAGAGTGACAAGCTAAAATCCTCAATTCGGTCCTATCGTTTGGGTGCTGAAGTGTAGATGTTAGCCCTCAGGCGAGGGGAACGTGGGAGCTCCGAAGTGGCAGCCAGTATCCTCCCAGCCTAGCCGCAGATTCAGTAACCAAGCATAGGATTAGTCAATGTTCTTTATCCCTGGACCAAAAGGTAAAGAATATGATTGCTCCTATTTGGCACATACAATATTTAATGCATCTCAATCCTATACATTATCTATTTCATTACATAAGAATAATAGGTTTTATTATCTCAAAATTATCCAAACCAACTCATCCAAAAAGGGTTATCTTTAGAATTATTATTTGCATTTAGTTATAGTTATTATTACATTTAACACTTGCATTTAGGAGTAGTTGCCAGATAAAACATAATTTTAATCGACGTTCCAAACTAAGGACTATTAATAGTAGACTAGAATTTGATTAAAGACTTCTTACTTCACTTCCTCGTGGGATCGATACTGGGGTTTTTAAAGAAAACTCTATATTACTTGAAACGATACGTATACTTGCGTAGTACCCCTAGTGTGTAAAATATTTTTCAATTTTTATATCATTTAAGATTTTGCACACTAGCCGCTATTTATACATTGGGTCAAGTTTTTGACCATCTTTTGGAAGTTAAATTACTGCGTAATTGCGGGTTGGGTCAAGTATTAATATTACTACTACGAGTTATGATGTTCCATCTACATTTAAGCCTCCTACCCGATATGATATTATAGAGCAACTGAGATTATAGAGTGCTAGTGTGGATAGACTCCATGGTAAGATGGATGTGTTTGAGGCGAAGAGTGATGTGTATGAAGATTATATGTAGAGGAGAGTTGAGTTCGATATTGCCTATTATGAGGGGGGAGTCTGATGTGATATTTCCTACTTGCCCCAGCTATACACCATATAAACCTGACCCTGCTGATGACCCTGCTGATCCTGGTGATGGAGATTGATAGATTGTTTGTTTATATTTCTGTTGTTCTTTTTCTATTGTGTTGTACTGTTATGATGTAGTAGATATTTATTTTTCATATGATGTGTAACCTTGTTGGTGTACTGTTACGTTGTACTGAAACATTAAAATTGTTAGTTGGACTGTGTAGTATTGTGATAGTTTGTTTAGTATTATAGTGTTTTGTTGGATGTTTAGATGTTTAAAGTTAATTTCTTTTTACCCATGCAAATATTTAAAATTGTTATATCACTGCTACTAATTGTTTCATGCCTGCTAGTTGTAAATTTTGACTAATACTAGATAGTTGTTGAAGATTTCAAGATCCCAACACAGAAATGTTAGTTTTCTTCTACTCTCTACTGTTTCAAATTTACTAAAAAATTTAAGTTTGGGGGAGGGTAGAGAAATATTAACTTTTATTTGTTCTCAATTATTATATTTTCAAAAATTATTAGCATAACTTCTGGCAGTTGAACCTCACTGTAAGTAACTACAACTTTTTATTTCAGTTGAATACTATGGAAGGATTGGATGAAATTTTTTAGTAATATAGGTTAATTTTATAGAAGTAAGATATTTGGTATGAAAGGATTTGATGATAGTCAACCATTTAAAGTAAAGAAAACTGTATTTTTGAAATGTTAAGGGACTTAAAGTATTGTGTGTTAAGAAGAGATTGTAACTTTATGATGAATAATAAAGCTTGTACTTAACTATAAAGTAAGGAGATGTCTCAAGTTTGAACTTCAGAAAGAGGAGAGTGAAGTTCAAAATCATTAAAAGCTATCCAGATATAGTAATCCTCATTAAAAAAAGAAAGAAAAAGAAAAGAAAAGAAGATTGAAAAAACAATCCCTAAAAGAAACGAGAAAAAGAAAAGAAAAGAAAAGGAAAGAAAAATATTTATGAGAAGAAGCTTGAGGAGATGCCTAATCAAAAATTGGCTTTACTTGAGTCACCCTAAAGGGAGAACCTGATTTCATTTCTGAATTTATGTTTAAATTATTGGCCTACATTCTAATGAAGTTTGCATGAACTCCTTTTTCACATACTCTTTTGAGGTACTCTTAATGTGACAAATTATGGTTCATATTGAAATAAATAGAAGATTATAACCCTTAGACTTGATTGCTGAATATTCTTATACTCATAGTGTTGACCTAAGTTGCTAAATTTCTTTCTGAAAATCTAACTAATATATTCTTTTGAATGAAAAATTTTAGTGTCTTACAGTTGAAAAGTACATTGCCTAGAGTTATAATTTTATGTAGTAAAAGGATTACTTGAGGACAAGTAATAGTTAAAGTTTGGGAGATTTTGATGTACCAAAAATATGTACGGTTTTTACTATATAATTTTACCCTTTTTTTGGTGATATTGCACTTTAAAAAAAGGTATTTTTCATGATTTGTTGCAGGTATGATGATTTTAGGTGATTGGAGTGAAGAAGCGAAAATGAACGAATTCAGAGCAAAAAGAAGCAAAATGGTGGAAAACATGTTCTGGCGCAGCAGGCGCCAGAATGGGTGCCGTCGGCGCCATTTTCTAGAGACTACGACATTATTTTGACGATAGAGCGCCGCCACGCCTGAGGTCAGTGGAATTCAAATTTGAAGAGTTTTGGCGACTTTTTGAAGGGATGCCTATGGAAACTCATGGGATTTCGTTTAACTTACAAGTAACTATTTTTGGACGAAAATGGTGTGTTTCTTGTGTCTTCTAGAGTAGTTTTAGTGTGTGTTGAGTGTTAGGGTTTAGGAGAAGAGTGTGTAGAAGTGAGGATTTGAGAGGAATTCTTCTCTAAGGAGTGAATGAGAAGGAGTAGAGTGAGAGATTGCTTCTTCCTTTCCATTCTAAAGAGAGAATCAAGTGTTTTAAAGAAGAGAGAAGATGATTCAAATGAACTTTAAGAAAATTGCACTGGGGAAAACAAAGAGATAAGTTCTATTTTCTTTTGTGGTTTGTATAACTTTTCTTTTATATATAAAATCCATGTTTTATTGTATCTTCTTCATGAATTCTGAGTAGTCTTCTTTGTCTCTCTTCTTGCATAGAGATGTGATGATGGATTGATGTGGATTTGATGTGTTTTTAATGTATTGAAGAAATTGTGATTGTTTTTCATTTCGAACTTAATTTACTTTTCAATTTGGCCAATTGAAATGTTAAAATATGTTGTTAAACATTAATTATGAAAGGATTTAATGTCCTACAACAATAATGAAAGATCCATTCAATTTCCATGGATGAATTGCGTAGTTCATGGGAATTGAGTGCAAATAAATAGAAAAATGTGTTTTGATGGACTTCAATGTGGAGATTTCAGGGTGACAGGTTGAAATCCCCAAATTGGTTATAAGATTAGTGACTAAGCTTAAAGGTTAGCCTTCAGGTGAAGGGAGAGTGGGAGCTCCGAAGTGAGAGCCGGTATCCTCCCATCCTAGCCTTGGATTTAGTGAGTAAACTTAGAATATGTCAATGTTCTTTTCATGCTTAGAAGAGGGGGTACCCTTTTAAGGGTAAAGAATCATCTATGCTCCTATTTGTCACAATAAAATAGATAATTATTCCATATCAATCCACACATCATATTCTCATTGCAAGAGGAAAGACACTTTTCTCATATATCAAAAGCCTTTCAAATACATAGTTTAGTATGACTGGTAGTTAATTCTATTTTTAAAGTTGTTAGAAGTAATTGTAGTTTGATTTAATATTACTATTTTCTGCATAGTGGTAGTAGAAGTAAGTAGTAAACTTTAAGTGCAATTTGAGTATTGGATTTCAGTGCTATATTATATATATTGTGAAACACTTTATTATACTTCGTACTTCCCTGTAGGATTGATAATTAGGACTCCATTAGAGCCCTGTATTTCTGATACGATACGTATACTTGCGTTGAGTGTTCAAACTTTACAAAATCATTATAAACATATATAAATTTGAGTTCATACATTCTTGCATAAATAAGTCTGCCGCATCAGCCATGCATAACCACCCAGAAGCTTCCAGAACATCCTTGAATATCCTAGAATCAACAAAAAAGCCATCTAAAAAATATCTGAGGCGACTACGAGCTAGTATGGGCTCCTAAGCACTGCCTTAAGCCTGCTTCTTAGGTGCTATTTTCTCATCGTGATGGGCGCCTGGGCCACAGTTTGGGTGCCACTTTACGGGCAACACACCCGCGTTGCTCTGTCTCGGCTCCATTTCGCTCTGTTTCAGCTCCAATATGCTCCAAGTGTTATATCTACAAGATAAACATGAAAATAACCTTTATATAAAGTACAATTTCATTCAAAAACATGTGATAAATGTGAAGGAAATTAAGCATAGAAAGACAAATCAAAATGCGTTAGATCAGAATTTTCTTCCTTGCTCGATTTGGCTCCAAATTGCATCATTTTTTCTTCATGTTTTCCAAAACTCCATTTCCTGCACCTGAAGCCAAAAACATGCAAAATAACTTTCTTTAAAGTCTAATATCATTAAAAATAAGCACAAAATTTATATAAAAAATAGGTAATTTTTAGGCATATCAGACTCACATCTAACTCAAGAACTGATCATAAAGGTGCTACATTGGGAAGGAGAACACAGGGACTCACATCAAACCTAAGAGGTAACAAGTGATAAGATAACTAGATTGAGAAGGACAGCATGGGGGGCTCACATCCAATTTAAAAGCAAATCATAAAAGTGCTTCATTGGGAAGAAAAATACATGGACTCACACCCAATCCAAGCGATAGCGACTGTTGAGATGACAAGATTGAGAAGGAAAGCACGGGGACTCACACCCAAATTAAGAATTGATCATAAAGGTGCTACATTGGGAAGGAATGTACATGGAGTCACATCCATCCCAAGCGGCAGTGGGTGCTGAGATGACCAGATTGAGAAGAAAAGCATGGGACTCACATCCAATGTAAGAGCTGATCAGAAAGGTGCTACATTGGAAAGGAAACTACAGGGACTCACATTCAACCTAAGAGGTAACGAGTGTTAAGATGACCAGATTGAGAAGGAAAGTACAGAAATTTACATCCAACTCAAAAGCTGATAAAAAAGGTGCTACATTGGGAAGGAAACCACAACGACTCATATCTAGCCCAAGAGGTAGCGAGTGATGAGATGAATGAATCAAGAAGGAAAGCACGAGGAGTCACATCCAACTTAAGAGCTGATCAGAACGGTGCTACATTGAAAAGAAAAGCACATGACTCACATCCAACAAATGTGGTAGCGAGTGCTGAGATGACCAAATTGAGAAGGAAAGCACGTGGACTCACATCCAACTCAAATACTGATCAGAAAGGTGCAACATTGGGAAGAAAAGCACAGAGACTCGCATCCAACCCAAGATGCAATGAGTGCTGAGTGACGAGACTACGAAGGAAAACACGAGGACTAACATCTAACTTAAGAGCTGATCATAACGGTGCTGCATTGGGAAGGAAAGCATAGAGACTCACATTCAACCCAAGAGCTAGTGAGTATTGAGAAGATAATAGGATGCCTTGCCCCATTTAATGCTGTCTCACACCTATCTCAGGTGCTAAGATTATGGATTTTTGGAACATGGAAATTCATGAAACTATGGTGATTGCAAAGTTGTGCAGAGATTTTAAGAGATTCATGGAAGTTTATGAGAATGCATAGGTGTGGTGGAGTGGTACAGATTTACAAAGATTTGGGGATTCGAGAGGTTGCAAAATTGTTAAGATTTGTAGAATTCGTGGTGCGAAATGTGTAGAATTTTGAGTGATTTTGTTTATCATTTTTGTTGCTTTCTTGCATTTTTTAAGAGATTTTCTTTATTTGATTTTCCTTTTCTTTCCTTTTTTAATTTTGAATTTTAATTTCAATACTTTTCATATCCCTTGTGTATCTTTCTTTGTTCGTTACAATTTGAGACTGATATCGGGTTAAGAGGCTTTATATCGATCGCACAAATGTGGCAATTCAAATACACCAACTGTTGTGAAGAAAAATTGACAGTAGTTCATTTTTTGTGACATTAGGTCAAGGGTCTTTATTAAAAGTAGTTCATTTTTTTGTCTTTTAAATATATATATTAGAGTCACCCTACTAATAAATTTTGTAAATCGCTCTTTAAATAACTAACTTATGAGAATGACCAATCTCTAAAATGTAAGCATAATATATTTGCAATCTTGATATCCTAAACATGCTTTCTCTTAAACACATAAATCTCCAACTTCAAATAATTATGAAGTATAAAGCCACAACTAGCTAAATTGTATAAAACATAAAGCTACGACTTGCTAACTTGCAAGAAATATAAAGCCACATGAATTTTTGCATGAAACAAAAGCCAAACATATGAATTTTTGCATAAAATCTAAAGTTACTGCATGAATTTATGTATGAAACATAAGGATACCACATAATTTTTTGCATGAAGTATGAACATGAGGTATGTGTATATTGGATATTTTAGCCAAGAGAGAAGGAGTATGGGTGCTTAGCGAGTAGTTTTTGGTTAGTGTAGTGAGGGAGCGAGGAGGGGAGCTTGATGGGTACGTTTCGAGTAGGAGAGAGAGGGAGCTTTTATGTGTGTTTAGGCTAGAGTTTCTGGTAGGGGAGAGGATGAGTGTGAGTGTATGTGGGCTAGGGTTTTAGTTAGGAGGGAGGGAGAGCATGTATGTGTGCTTAGGCTAAGGTTTCAACTAGGAGAGAGTGAGAGCATGTGTGTGGGTTTAGGCTAGGGTTTTGAGCAGAAGGGAGTGAGAGCATGTGTGTGTGTGTGTTTAGGATATGATTTTAGCTTGATGATAGAAGAGGGAGAGAGAGGTGGGGAGAGGTCCTAGGGTTTTGGTTTGGTGAGAGAAGATGGAGAGGGACAGAGGTGAGAAGAGGGCCTAAGGTTTCAATTTGGTGATAGGAGAGAGAGAGAGAGGTGGCGAGAGGGCCCAAGGTTTCAATTTTTTGAGAGAAAAGAGAGAGAGAGAGGTGGGGAGATGGCTAGGGTTTCATTCATGAAGGAAAAGAGGGAGAAGAAGAAGAAGAGGGGTTTGACCAAAGAAGAAGAAGAGGGGCTCATCCATGGAAGAAAGAGAGGGAGAAGAAAAGTGGGGCTTGATTATGGAAGAAAAAGAGAGAGGAGAAGAAGTTCACATTATGATTTAATAAACTTATTCTTGAATTTTATCTAAAGAATATTGAAATAAATAACAAGCCATATATAAAATTACTGAATCTACAAAATTTCAATAATTACATTATCGTAATTACTAAACATTCAAAATGTTGTCTTTAACTTTCAAGTGTGTTCCTTTTTTATCAAATACAATTAGTGTCTTTCCTCTTAAAGTTTATAACAACAATAAAAATTCTATCACAACGACAACATATTTCATCATCATCACTGATGCTCGGCAATGCCAACATTAATAGTGGATGTCAATATCAACATAAAGGCCCATCTTTGGCAATTCCTAAAAAGAACATACATATCTATATTGAAGTACACATTAAGAAAACAATACATGAATAATGACCTTTTCCAACGGCCTAATTCCGTTCGATATGATGAGAAAATCCGTTATGTGTTTTACTATTAATTAACATATTTAAGCTCGTAGGTAAAACACTTGTCGGTAATTTCAAAATCGACTGATAGACTGCAAAAAATTATCGATGCATAACTTATAAATTAATGTCGTGGTTGTTTTTTTTTTTTTGAGAAAATTCAAGTCATCATTTTTTGTCGGTTAATAGAAAGACTGATTAACCATCAATAGTAGTGACACCTTACACGTTAGAAAAGTGTCTCACCCGTCAATTGTTCTACGGAGGCAAACCATCATTTTTTATAACCGACGAATTAACTATCGGAAAATTGTCGCACTTGTTATTTTCATATGAAACACTGAAGTCATTGGTTAGGTATCAGTTATGCATCAGTAAATAAGTCCATCTACTACCTATTAATTTTTCCTACATATATGTTAAATGTGGTCACGGAACCAATGGTAATCCGAAAAAAATTTGTAGCATCAACAAAAAAAAAGAGATTCTCTCTTTCCTATTTGCATCACCACACCTATTATCACAACATTTATTATACCCTTCCAAGCATTTAATGAAATAGAATAGCAATCGAACAGTAAATTTTCCAATCAAATAATGAAATAAATAAAGTGCATTTAATCTAAAGACTATACACCATTGTCCACAGAAACAATATATGTTCAAATGTACAACATAAACACAAAAAAAAGAAAAATACACCCTAATTATCCTCATTTATCTCCTCATCATCCTTCACCACTTCCTCCTCCTCCAATGCGGTTGCTGCCTTGCCACGCTCCCTCATTCTCTACTGAAAGGAATCTAACTCGGCCTTCAACTTGGCCTCTATGTTGGTATCTAGCTCTGACCTCATATGAGTGAAGCGGGCCTCCATCTTGGTAGAGAATGTGACAACACACCTGGAGATCTCCTCATCCTGTGTGGTAGTGGTAGAAACTACAGATGCGCTGATGGAGTGGTGAGTGTAGTAGGGAAAATCCTACAACCTGAGCCTGTAGACTCGACCCTTCTTCCCTCCAACAACCTCCCTCCACATGCGTACTCAGAAGGATAAAGCTCATGGATCATAATACCTCTCGATGCCTGGGATCGACTCTCCTTTAGCTCCTAAAATCTCACATGCAAAACAATAGTTACATTCAGTTAGATCTAACATGTACTAATATCAAAATAGTTTAGCTTGTGAATTACCTGGGCCACATGGGATCTATCGTCGATCCAGGACCGATCGGACCGTCACCTGTGTGTGCATTCATGTACCTCGACTGGTTGGATAACGCATGCCCAAAGATGACAAAATAAATATTAAAATTATTTTAATATAATTTAAATAATACAATAATACAAATATGTGATAAATATAAATAAAACTTGAACAAAATTAACATCTTTAATTATTATAAATTTTAAATTAAATATAAATCTCTTTAAGATGTAATTATAAATGTACTATAAATAGATAGTATATATACATATATATTAAATATATTTTAAAATAAGAAAAAAATTAATATAGATATTTAAATATTGAAATAATTTATTATAATATTATAAATTTTATTAATATTGTAGGTTATAACAATTAATAAAATTAAAGAGCTTACAAAAATAAAAAAATTAAAAGTTAAATATTATTATAATATATCTACATTATATAGTCCATTTAATATTTCCAAAGCTCAGATCAATTGTTTATTTTTCTAGCCAAACTCATATCTTATCACTCATAATTTTTTAGTCATGTATCATGAAGAAAACTTAGCATTTCACTATTTATATAGAAAAAATAATAGCTCTATAGCCTGAACTTGCAAGTCACTTAGTTTATGGGCATATAATGAATAAGTTTTATTAAAATTGTGTTAATTGATATATTTATGATTTTTTATTTCATAACTATAATTTGGATTAATACAATTTTTAAAATTAAGCCTTTAAATTTTTTTTTATGATTTATTTGAGAATTAAAAAGGTGAAAAGGTAATACATATTGGATGACTACATAATCAAGACTAATTTTTCAGTTCAATTTGAGAATTTTCATTATTTTAGGGATCCACAATATTATTATTTGATATTTTGAACTTACTTTTGATATTTTTGGGAGCCTCTATAGTTAATTCATAGTAAATTTAAACCTTATAGAGAAACTTTTAATAGTATTTACACTAATTATCATACAACTTCAATAATAACTGAAATTATAAGTAAGGAGGCTTTATTTTATTTAAGGCCCTAATATGAGATCAAAATTGAGGTTCAAAGAGACATCACACTTGAAATTTTTTAAATTTATATTTTTACACTATATTTTTTTTTTCAAAAACTCAATATATAATTTTAAATAACATAGACTTTGACATCCAATGATATATGGGCAAATGTTATAATCATTAGGAGACTAAACTTATTAAGCTTAATCTTGATTTAATTTATAAATTAGAAACATTCAAACTTAAATTTAGGATCATCTAATCTTTGATTTTAGTAAATTTATATATGAGTTATGCATCTTGATAAGATAGATCTAGTGATATTAAAAATGATCAAATTCAAATCCAAGTAAGCCTAAATCATGTATTTGAAATGTAGTTAAATTATTGGGGTATTAATTGAAGGATTAAATAATTTTAGAATAATACACAATTATGATTAAATTGAAATTTGCATTCAGAAGAAACTAATTAGTTGAAGGTCACTAAATGTTAGGGTTATTAGAAACTTAATATTTAATAGATTGATACGATCAAAGAATTAACACTAGTTATCTAATGAAGTATTTTAAAATTTTGCCCAAATTTATCAAATCAAAACACAAATTTGTTAATAAGAGAGCCCTATTTTTCAAATGAAGTAGACGTGTGCTTGAATTTGGAGAGAGCTTAGAGATAGAAAATATTCCAGCAATTTAGATTATAATTAACATTGACAATTATTCCCACACATTGCCATAATCAATTCAATGTTATCCAATATTTATTTAATGAGTGTAACATTTTGATAATCATCATCTAACTATCATTACCTAATTATTTCATTCGATAGTCGACTTCTATGTATTATACTTGAGTACACTTATTCTACTCCATTTCCCATCCAGCATCATTTGATTAATGTCTTCTCCAATTGAGGGAAGACCAATAATTTATAATTTTATTTATATAGTATATCATTTCATAGGGGTCAAATATCATAGTTTTTCTCTTAATGTGTTTATTACATAAAATCTTTTGTCTTTTAAGTTCTCTTTTTTCGATGCATAATGTAATGTTAAGACATAAAATTATGCTTTGCTAGCTCAACTTTTTTTGCACATTATATATATATATATATATATATATATATATATATATATATATATATATATATATATATATATATATATATATATATATATATATGTGTGTGTGTGTGTGCCGCGTGCCGTGGTACGGTGGTTTGGGCGGGGTTCACCGTAAGTCCCCGAAGGTCCCGGGTTCGATCTCTACCGAGGGCGCGGACGGGTCGGATAGAGCACGTGGGAAATCGGTACTTGTAGTCGAACTATAGTCTACTAAATACCGATTTCCTTTTAAATATATATATATATATATATATATATATATATATATATATATAGTATGATGAAATAATAGCATATAATAAGAATTGGGTCAACTAGGATCAACTTCTGGCTTAAAAGAATAATGTCATTATAAATTGACTTTTAGTGGTGAAAAATTATTTTTTGTATAGATATAAATGAGAAATTCACACTAATTTTCCTAAGTGGTTTTATAATCAGTTCATATATATAAGATCACAAAATTTATTACAAATTTAAGAAGTTACGAAATCAAAACTAAATTATTAAAATCATATAAAATCTATAAAAATATATAATCATAAATTTGTATTAATTAAATAAATACCCTTAAGATTTTTTTTATTAGAGATTAAAGTTATGAAGAACTCAAAATCAAGAAAATAAGTGTAAAATGTACAAAAACTTGTGTCAAGGTCCAGACAAGCTCATGATGAATTATATAATTGTATTTTATTTTGAAAAGCAAAGCTCTAATTTGAGAGAAGTTGCTCTTTTTGTTGTTTGGGATGACTCATCCCTATCTTGAAGATTTACACCCATATCCCCCAATTCTAATGTATTTACATATCGAAAATCTAAAATGAATATATCCGTAATAGGGTTGGTGTTGCACCAGTGACGGACAAAATTAGAGAGAGTTGCCTTAGATGGTTTGGTCACATTAAACGTCGACCACCTGATGATCCGATTAGGAGAGTAGATGTTTTAGATTCAACTTATGTTAAGAAAGGCAGAGATAGACTTAGGAAGACTTGGGCTTATTGCATAAAAAATGATATTAATTTATTAGAATTAAATGAAAAATTTGACACAAAATACGTCGCAATGGAGAAAAAAGATTTATGTAGCTGGCCCACTTAGTGGGATTAAGGCTTTGTTGTTGTTGTTGCTGTACATATATTCCACCTTACTTATAAATGAACATATGTATTTTACTTTTAAAAAATTAAAATAATTATATTAAATATTTGGGTGATATAACTATAAAAAGTAAAATTAAGTTGGCATATGTAAATACATAAGAATTTGGTGGTATGTATGCAAAAGTCATTAAGAATTTGGGACCCAAAAACCGACCATGATAATGTTTTCCCACGTGTCAAGTAAGCAGTCATTAACAGCCGCATAGGTGGACTTTGCGATAAAAAATCAGGGCCTAGCACGAGTGGTGGGCCCCATTCTCGCGAATCCCCGTTGGCACGCAATTTCGAGAGGGATATGTCAATAAAAAATACATTACACAACATGGTATGGCTTATGTCCGTCAAATAATCGCCACGTCAGCATCATCCTTTAATTCAGGAGCAAGTCCTTGCAAAAACATAAAATTATTTTGAATCTATTTTTTGTTAATGAATCAATCAAATATACGAAAAGGCCATTGATCTTTAGTTGTGAATAATATTTTTTTAGTTGTGAATAAATTATTTTGCGAGCTTTTGCCATATAATCTGTAACTTGTAAACAGAATTAGATCACTGTAGGCTGATCAAATTCAGAATGATACGATTTCATGGCATTACATTTTAAGTTGCCCATTTAGTGTTTTGTAGGGAGAGCGGATGAGAGCGGAAAGGGTTCTTGGTGCTCTTTTAGGGTTTCGTCTTCCTTGTCCGACGGCGCTTGATGATCGGATTTCTTGCTGTTTTTTTTTTTCTTGTTTTAGTTTGTTTTCTTAAGGATCTGATGATTTTAGCTTCGTAGAATGACCGATCTTCTCAATCGGCCTTCTTTTCTTGAAGCTCTTAAGGGTAACATTGAATCATCTACTTCTTCTCATAATATTTGTTTATTTCTTGTATCCTTCAGAGACCAGTTTGGGGAGGATGGATATGATGGACTTTTAAAGAAAGCTTCAAAGAAAAATGGTAAACCGGCTCTATTCTTTAATGAGGAAGAAACGACTCTTCTTGCAGAGCCTCTTAAATATACTTTGATTGGTAAGTTCACATATGCTCACTCAAAGATGGAGATCATTCGAAGGTATTTTACCGATCTTAAACTTCTAGGTAAATGGAATGTAGGCCTCATTGATGGTAGGCATCTTATGATAAAGCTTGAGAATGAATGCGATTATACTCGGCTTTTCTCCAAGAAAGTTGTTCGATTGAAAAAGTTTATATGAAACTCCTTAAATGGACTATCGATTTTAATCCCGAGGAAGAACCCCAATTGTTCCTATCCGGTTTCGTTTTCTCGGGTTAAAATTGCAATTTTATAACAAGAAAGTTTTATATTCTCTTGGTAAAATTTTTGGCTCACCGATGAAAATCGATATGGCATCTGTCAATTATAGTAGACCTTCTAATGCTCGTATTCTTATTGAAAGGGATGTTACAGCTTCTTTCTGTGATTCTGTTTGGTTGGAGGACTCTGGTTCGGGGTATTGGCAATCTGTTGAAATGGAATATATTCCACCATATTGTAGTAAATGTCGTATGTTTGGACATAATTTTAATAATTGCTTTATTGCTCATCCTCAGTTGAAGGCTAAACATATTAAGAATTCTAATATTAATATGGTGGCCTCTAATAAAGATGTTAATATGCAACCAATTCTTGATCAGGATATTAATAATAATTACGCAAGATCTACTAATCTTGCGAATTCTAATGTGATTGTTATTCACGATAAGGTTGATGATGTTGTTCGGTTTCCTAAAGATTTACCTCAAGTTGTTCATAATATGGTTGCTTCTTCTAAAGATTTACCTCCAGTCGACTTGCAAGTAGATTTAGATCAAAATCATGTTGATCTAACTGAAGTCAATGAGAATAGGATTGTATCTTTTAATGATAATCAACTTATCGACAATAATCAATCGAATTTATTGATTGATCCTATTGTTGGTCGAGCAATTGAAAATGTTAATTTATCTATTACCAATAAGGGGAAGGATATTATTGGAGATATGGTTTCGACAATTTAAATGCAGATTTTATTACTTTAAACGAGTACGAGCTTGAAGAAGGCTGGTTGGTACAAAAATCCTCGAGAAGGAAGAAATTTAAAGGTAGCAGGGAATTAAGCTATATTAATCCTGATGCGGTGGCTGATCATATGAATGGTAAGATTGATTTGAATGAGGTAACTTCTACTTCTAGAATTACTAGAGGTAGGAAAGATACTGATGATGAATTATAATACTTTAGTCTGGAATATTAGAGGTATTGCCAAATGTGATGCCTCTAATAGACTTAAAAAGCTTATCAGACAATATCATTTACATTTTTTTGGAATTCTGGAACCGTTAGTTAATTATGCTAATAATTCTAAATATGTTAGGAAGATTGGTAATTTTCAGTTTATGGCTAATATTAACAATAAAATTTGGTTCTTTTGGAAAGACTTTATTAAGGTTGAGGTGATTATTAATCATGCTCAATTATTGCATATTCTTGTTTCTTATCTTGATGTCTCCTTCTATTTTTCTATTGTTTATGCTGGTTGTACTAGGCAGGATAGACTGATTTTATGGAATTTAATTAATTGCATTGGCCCTTTGAATGATCCCTGGCTTGTTGGTGGTGATTTTAATGTTATTTCTGTTGTTCATGAGAAGAGAGGTGGTCTCTCTCCTAATATTAATCTTATTTCTAGTTTTAATAATGTCATTCTGGATGCTGAGCTTTTTGATTTACGGTTTTCTAGTAATTCCTTTACTTGGCATAGGGGTAATGTTTTTGAAAGACTTGATAGGTTTCTAGCTAATTCCAGTTGGTGTAATAGGTTTATTAGTTTTGAAATTTTGCATTTGGCCTTTAATGCTTCGATCGCACTCCTTATTTTATTAAAAGTTTTCAATAAGACCATTAAAAGAGCTTATCATTTCATTTTCCTTAATGTTTGGATTCAGCATCCGTGTTTTATGGATTTCATAAAAAATAACTGGGTTTCCAGTAATTTTTGTTATCATACTCTTAATTATGGGCAGAAGTTATGGTATATTCATAAACATCTTGCTAATAAATTAAGATCTTGGAATTGGAATGTTTTTGGTAATATCAATAATATGGTTTTAGAGGCTGAGACTAGAGTTAAGGATTTAGAGGTCATGTATCATCATAATATTATTAATCTTGATCTCTTTACTCAAGCTCAGAAAGATCTTACTTATGCTATTAACATTGAGGAGAGCTTTTATGCTCAAAAAGCTTTTAGGTTTAATTTTTTGGATGGAGATAGAAATACCTCCTTTTTTCATGCTTGCATAAAGAGTAGGAGAAACAGAAATTTTATCTCCTCTATTAGAGATGTTAATGGTTATGAATTAACTAATGAGGAAGATATTATTAATGATGGTATTAGATTTTTTTTCTAACTTGTTCTCTAATGATAACAGTTCTTTGGATATGATTAACTTTGACGTTTTTCCTTTGACTGAGAATTTTCATTTGAAGAATTTCTCTTATGTGCCTTCTTCTTCGAGATTAAGAATGTTCAGGACGAGTATGGATGTTGGTAAGGTTGCTTGGGCTCGATGGATTTCTTGTTGATTTTTATAAACATCTGTTGGGACATTATTAAAGCTGATTTTATTGGTACTTATTCAGGATTTTTTCCGTGGCATTGATTTACCAAAATTTTTTAAAAGTTCTAGTATTGTGCTCATCCCTAAAGATAATGTTGTTAGTTCCTGGAATTGTTTTAGACCTATTAGTGTTAGTACTATTATTTCTAAAATAATTTCTAAGATCATTGTTGGCAGAATTCAATGTGTCTTGGGTAATGTTATTTCTTTAAATCAAACGGCTTTTATTAAGGGTAGAAATATTATTGATCATGCTCTTACAGTGCAAGAGTTGTTATTGGATATTGACAAAAAGAAAAGAGATGGGAATGTTATTTTCAAAATGGATATTAAAAAAGCCTTTGATTCCATGAGATGGGAATTTATCATTCATGTGTTGAAGGCTCATGGTTTTAATAGGGATTTATGTAATTTAGTTTACAGAATTCTTAATAATAACTATTATTCTCTTATTATTAATGGTAGCTCCAATGGTCACTTTATGGCTACTAAAGGTATTAAGCAAGGAGACCCTCTTTCTCCTTATTTGTTTATTCTGGCTTTTGATTATTTTTCTAGGTGTATTAATAAAATTTATGAGGATAATCCTTCCCTTAACTATGTGCATAAAGGTAACATAAGCATTTCACATTTATGTTATGCTGATGATCTTATTATTTTCACTAATTCTAATAAGAGATCTATTAAGAGGATTTGGAAGCTTTTTGATAATTTCCAGAAGACCTCTGGTTTGCATTTCAACACTGCCAAGTGCCACTTTTATGGCTCTAAGTACATCTCTAATGGTAAGTTGAAGTGGATTGCTGATTATACCTCTTGTCAGCTTTCTACTTTGCCTTTTAAGTATCTTGGTTTTGTTTTGGATAAGAATTCTAAGAAAATTGCTCTGTTTTCTGATTTGGTGGACAAGATTAGAATGAAAATTCATTCTTGGGAAAACAAGTTCCTTTCTTTTGGGGGGAGGATTACTCTTTTAAAGAGTATACTTACTTCTCTTCCTCTTTATAGTATTCAGGTGATGAATGTTCCTCATACTATTATTAGGAAGTTAGAGATTTTATTTAATAGTTTCTTATGGGATGGGTGTCGTAAGAAGGGTTTACACTGGAAATCTTTGGGATAAGCTTTGTAAACCTTTATCTAGTGGTGGCTTGGGCTTTCGTAAAATTGCTGATTCTATTAGGTACAATTTTATGAATTTGTGGTTTCACTTTAAAGAAAATAACTCTATATGGGCTTATCTTCTTTCTTCTAAATATTGTGGTAATTTGCACCCGTTATCTATCTCTCCTTCCAATAATGATTCATATATTTGGAAAGAGATATTAAAGGTTTCTAATTTGGTTGAAAGTTTAATGTGTTGGGACGTTGGTTTTGGCAATATTTCTTTTTGGTATGATGATTGGACCTTATTGGGTTCTCTTGCAAATTGTTATGGTGGTCCTTTTGACATTAATGTTACTTGTTAATGAGTTACGGGATAATTCTAATTGGAATCTTCCTAAATTAAGGTACGTGGTTAAGCATGTCTGATGCTGTCTTTATTTCGAAGATTTCTTTGGAAAATATTAGATGTGATATTCCAAAGATCAAAGGTAAGCTTGGGGAGTTTGTTACTAAAACTTTTGCTTCGACTGACCCTATTCCTCTAGGTTTAGACCTGCAGTGGCTTTGGAACAAGTGGCTGAAGCCATCTATTTCGTTTTTTTCTTGGAGGTTGTTACATAATTGCATACCAATTGATGATCTTCTTAAGCTGAAAGGTTTAAGAATTGTTTCTAAGTGTTTATTATGCGGTAATGAGGAGGAGTCTATTTTGCACACTTTTTTTAAGTGCAAGTTTGCTGCTGATATTTGGAATAGGATTTTCAATTTTTGTGGCCGTAAAGATGCTTTTAATAGCTATAATTCTATTATGGAAATGTTTAGAGATTAGAATAGTAAAGGTCATTCTTTCCTTAGTATTATTCCCTCTATTATTGTGTGGTTTATTTGGATTAATCGTAACAATGTTAAGCATAATGGTATTATTTTGAGCTCTCTTCAAGTGGCTGGTCAGATTTACTCTTATATTTATAAATGTCTTTCTGTTCATGATTCCTCCTCTTCTAGTAATAGTTTTATTGCTGCTATTGCTAATAATCTCAACGTTTCGTTGAATTTTACATTCAATTCTGTCAAACCTATTTCTTGGTGCAAACCTCCAGCTCCGTTTCTGAAAATAAATACAGATGCTTCATGGAATATTTTGAAATATGGTATTGGAGGTATTATTCGTGACTGGAATGGTTTGGTTATTTCTTGGTTTGCTGCTCCTATTAATGCTTTGTCACCTTTAATTTTTGAGGCTGAGGCCATCATTTTTGCTATTCGTATTGCTCGGCATAGGGGATGGATTAATATTTATTTAGAAACTGACTCTTTAATTCTTTGGAAAATTTGTTCCTTAAATTATAACTATTATTGGAGTATTGTGTTACAGATTAAAAAAATTAGAGCTCTGACTGCCGGATTGAATGTGATTTGGATTCATACACGACGTGAAGGGAACTTGGTGGCAGATTGGATTGCGAAGCTTGGAGCTCGGTTGATTAAACCAATTGTCTCTAATTATATTCCTGTGTTCTTAAATTCAGTTTTTGCTTTAGATAGTTAATTTTTATCGAGTGTTTGTTTTTGTTTTGTCGTGTGAGTTGTATGTTTTTATTTTTTTTGGAAAAATGGCCCATTTTTTTATTTTTCTTTTTGGTCTTATTGTAGGGTGTGTGTGTTGGGACCTTTTTTCCGGTTTTGTACTTCTTTTTTGAAGCAATAAAATTGAGCATTCGTGTTCTTTTATATAAAAAAAAAATTAATCAATTAATTTTGTATTAAATTTTGATAATTTTTTGTGGAATATATTGTTTTCATTCTAATTTAAAAACAATATATAGGGTTGTGCATTAGGTTGATGAGTGCGACTAATTAGCTAGATCGATTAATTATAAATTTTAAATTTATATAATAAGATCTAAAATACTTAATGAGAGAAATCCAATTGGCCCAAAATTGCATAATACTGACATCATGAAGACATTAAATACTCAAAAACAATCATATAATCAATAACATTATTTTTAACCATCCCATGAAATATTTTAAATATAATATCGTTTTTTAGGGAATAATGCTAAAAAAATAATAAGTAGACCTTGCTATCTATATGAGAAGGAGGAGAAAGAAAAATTATAACCAGCTCAAAGGTTTAAGGAATTTAAGAGCTCTAGCAAACCTTCATAGTCAGGTCATTGTGTCGCTGTCCTCTCACCACGTTCAAATCACTATCACTGATCATTACTGTTAAATTGTCATCGCACAATTAGTGCCATCAAATTGATGCCACCCATTCACTAGTCTAGAATCAATGTCATCCAATTACAGTCTCTCAATGATAATGTCTCAACTATGATCAACTGATCACTGGACTAAGACCTCTTTATGAATGTTGTTCAATCACAATCAAATATTCACTATCAATCAACGTTGACCTACTACATATACAACCTACTAATCATTGTAACTTGACTTCAAATGTGAAAATATTATATCAAAATTATGGTTTCCTTACTACTACCGCTTGACTATGATAATACAATTATCGCCAGCTGGTTAAAGTCCCCTTTGTCACACCCAAGTCAAACCCCTTTTTTTCATTAAAGAGCACATAGGCTCAATTTTATTGCTCAAAATAAAAAATACAACCCGGGAAAAAGGTCCCAAACTCACGCACGCTACAAATACCCTAAAAAGAAAAAAACTTGGTCTTTTTTCCAAAAAGTAAAAAATACACAACAAAAAAAGAAAAAGACACAACAAAAACAAGCAGACAACAAAGACAAATGAAACCTACACATCAGACTGCACAATAGAGTAGATAAAATCAGGTACTAGATTGGAAATCACCGGGTTAAAGATCTTCATTCCAAGCTTAGCTATCCAATCAGCTGCAACATTTCCAACTCTCTTAGTGTAACTCCAAGTGATGTTCATTCCTAAAGTAAGTAAGTTGATCTTTTTAACTTGCATTATAATACTCAATGATGAACTTAAATGAAATTTGCAAATATTAAAAAGATATAAAGAGTCAATCTCAATAATGAGATTTGTCCAACCTATGTTCCTAGCCATATGAACAGCAAAAACAACAGCCTCTGCTTCAGCAACTAAAGGAGACACAGCATAAATAGGAGAAGCAAACCAATTTAACACCTTACCATTCCAATCTCTAGCAATCCCTCCTATACCAGCGATAGAGACTTTCCGAGCACCATCGGTATTAATTTTAATATAAGGAGCGAGATGGTTTGATCCATTTACCTCCGTTTAAGCATTTGCCCGAGCATTGAAGTCTAACATTAAGATTAACCACAATATAAGCAATATATTCATTATGGAAATGATCAACGATATTAACGATTAAACATTTAAATATATAGGAACAAATTTGACTGGTAACCTGCTTAACAGTAGTTTGAGTATCATTATGTTTAGCATTGTTCCGATTAATCCATAAGAACCAAAAAGTAATAGCAGGAATAGTGCTTAAAAAGGAATGACCTCTAATATTCCAGTCCTGGAAAATATCCAGAACATAACTATATCCAGCAAACAACTCTTTTCTTCCACATAAAGCAAAAATTTCTTTCCAAACACCACTAGAAAAACTGCAGTTACTAAATAAATGAAGAGTATTCTCATAATAATTCTTACAAAGATAACATCTAGAAACAATTCTCAAGCCTTTAAGTTTGAGAATATCATCAAAAGATAAACAATTATGAAGCAATCTCCAATTAAAAAAAGATATAGAAGGTTTAAGCCACATATTCTAAAGCCAAGATATGTCCAAACCCGGGGGATAAAGTTGAGAATAAGCAATAGTTTTAGTAGCAGTATTCCCATATTTGTATTTGAATATAGGAATATCAACAATATTCCTATTAATAGAAATATTAGTTATGGAAAACACATCTGTAAAATTTACCCAGTTAAGAAGCTGGGTAAGATTCCAACTGGAACGATCCCATAGATCATGAACTTTAAAATTAATATCAAAAGGTCCCCCATAACTATTAGCAAGAGGACCATTAATAGTCCAATCATCATACCAAAAAGAGACATTCCCTTGGCCAATGTCCCAACAAATGAATTGCTCAGCTTCCTTAGAAACATTCAACAAATTTTTCCAAATATAGGAATCAGTTTTATAAGGAGTAATAGATAAAGGATGCTTATTGCCACAATATTTAGCATGTATCAAATTAGACCAAATAGAATTATGCTCTCTAAAATGGAACCATAATCTCATAAAAGTAAATTTAATAGAATCGATAAGATTACGGAAGCCCAAACCACCCTTATTGGTGGGTTTACAAATTTTTCCCCAACTCTTCCAATGAATACTCTTTTTGCCACAACCATCTCACAAGAAGCTATTAAACATAAACTCAAGCTTCTTAATAATAATCTTAGGCACATTCATAACTTGAATCATATATAAAGGCATAGAAGTCAGAGTACTCTTAAGAAGAGTAATACGACCACCAAAAGAGAGAAATTTATTCTCCCAAGAATGAAGTTTCTTCCTAATCTTGTCTAACAAACCTTCATAATGAATAATTCTTTTAGCTTTTCTATCAAGAGTGAAACCTAAATACTTAATAGGCAACAAAGCATTCTGACACTGAGTAAAATTGGCAATCCATTGCAGTTTCTCATAGGCAACAAATTTGGAAGCCTAAAAATAACATTTAGAAGTGTTGAAGTAAAGACCAGAAGAATTCTGAAGATGATCAAAGAGCTTCCAAATTCTCTTTATAGATCTCTTATTGGAATTAGTAAAAACAATAAGGTCATCAGCATAACATAAATGGGACACGAGTAAAGCCGACCTTATGAGTGAAATTAGTAGTAGAATAATCAGCATAAAGTTTATTCAATTGTTTAGAAAAGTAATCAAAGGCAATTATAAAAAGATAAGGTGATAGAGGATCACCTTGCTTTATACCTTTAGAAGCCATGAAGTGACCATAAGAGTTCCCATTAATCACTAAAGAATAGAAATTATTATTAAGAATTCGTAAATAATATTACGAAAGCATCATTAAAACCAAAAGCCTTCAATACATCCAGCAAGAATTCCCATTAAGAGAATCAAAAGCCTTTTTAATATCCATCTTAAAAATAATAATTCCATTCCTTTTACACATATAAATATCATATAAAAGCTCCTGAATAGTTAAAGCATTATCACCAATAAATCTGCCTTTTAAGAAAGCAGATTGATTCATAGATATAATATTACCTAAGATAGGTTGAATCCTTATAGCCATGATTTTAGAAATGATTTTAGACACGACTGTATTAATACAAATTGGTCTAAAAGAGTCCCAGGAATCACCATGAGCTTTAGGAATCAAAACAATATTAGAGCATTTGAAATACTTAGGTAAATCTTTGCCACGAAAAAAATCTTGAATAATTTCAACCAGATCAGGTTGAATAACATCCCAACATGATTTATAAAACTCAACATTAAAACCGTCAGGACCAGCAGATTTGCCAACCGCCATATTATCAAGAGCAGTTTTTATTTCATCTATAGATGGAATAAAAGTAAGATTAAGACTATTTAGATTATCAGAAAAGGAATAAATATCAGCATCAATATGATTCACATGGCTATTATTGTTATGAAAAAGAGAGCTAAAATAAGCAATTCCATCACTAATAATCTCCTTTTCGTTAGTTAAAACAATATCATTGGAGCTTTTAATACTAGAAATATGATTCATCATCCTTCTATTTTTAATAACAGCATGAAAGAAAGCAGAATTCCTGTCCCCCTCTAAAAAATTAGTTTTAACAGCTTTTTGAGCATAAAAACTTTCCTCCATATTGATAGCTTTAGTGAGATCTTTTTGAGCTTGATTAAAAAGATCAAAAGAAACAAGATCTTGAGTATAAAGAATTTCCAAATCTTTAACTCTAATATCAGCTTCCCTAACTTTTTTATCAAGATGACCTAAAATATTCCAATTCCAAATTTTGAGAGCCTGAGCAAGATGTTTCTGAAGCCACCAAAGCTTCTGACTAGAGTTAAGAGGTTTAAAGACAAGATTATCAACTAACCAATTATCTTTAACAAATTGAAGAAACGCAGGATGTCGAATCCACATATTTAGAAAACAGAAATGGTAATATTTTTTTGAAAAAGTATTAGAAATTTTCAATAAAATAGGTGTGTGATCAGAAGTGGTAAAACTTAAGTGGTGAACCTTAAAATTAGTAAAATTATTACACCAAGAAGCATTAGCTAAGAATCTATCAAGCATTTCAAACACAAAACCACGATGCCAAGTATACATAGAGCCATTATATCCCAGATCAAAGAGTTTAACGTCAAGAATAACACAATTAAAATTAGTCATTAAATTAATGTTAGGTGGAAGACCACCTCTCTTTTCATTAACAGCAGAAATAACATTAAAATCACCACCAACAAGCCAAGGAAAATCTAATGGACTAATGGAATTAAGTAAATTCCATAAATCCATTCTATCAGTTTTACTACAACCAGCATAAACAATAGACAAATGAAAAGAAGTATCATGATAAGTAATTATCATATGAAGCAATTGTTTATGATTAATAATCAACTCAACTTTAAGAAAATCTTTCCAGAGAAACCATATTTTATTATTAATATTAGCTATTTATTGAAAATTGCCAATCTTTCTAACGTATTTAGAATTATTACAATCCTTCACCAAAGGTTCAAGAATACCAAAAAAGATAGATGATAAAGTCTAATTAGGTTTTTCAGTCTATTAAAGGCATTCTTATCCGCAATACCTCTAATATTCCAAAACATTGTATTAAAATTCATCTTCATTGTCTTTCCTACCTCTAGTTATTCTAGAGGAGGAAGCGACATCTGTAATATCAAGAAACTTACTCGTAAGTTGTTCATTTAAAGCTTCAGGATTAACATAGCTTAATTCTCTACTGCCTTTAAATTTTCTTCTTCTGGAAGCCTTTTGAATCTGCCACTCATCTTCAGGTTCAGACCTGAACAAATTACTATTATCCGCTCCTAACATATTAGCAGCATAATCATCAACAATATCTTTATCATTATTTAAAAGAGTAAAATCAACATTTTCAATAGCCTTTCAATAATAGGATCAATCAGCATATTAGATTGAACAGTGTTCAAGACAGGATTGTCAGTATCTTTATGAATATTATCAGATTCTTGAACATCCTCATTTGAAACATGATCATCATTTAAAACATCCTTATGAAGACTATTAACAGATAATTGATCATTGTTACCAGCATCATTTTGAATAACAAGAATATTAGAATGATCAAGATTTGAAGCAACATTATTATCAGGAACTAAATTAATTACATTGCCTTCTTTATTCCCAGCTATGATCTTCTCAGGATTCCTATTTTGTTTTATTTTCAAATGAGGATGAGCAATGAAACAATTATTGAAAGAATGTCCAAACATTCTACATTTATTACAATAGGGTGGAATAAATTCCATTTCAACAGGCTGCCAATATCCCGAGCTAGCATCTTCTAGCCATATAGCATCACAGAAAGGAGCTGTAACATCCCTTTCAATTAAAATACGAGCGATAGAAGGGTGATTATAATTAACAGACGCCATATCAATTTTCATTGGAGAACCGAAAATTTTCCCAATAGAATATAGAACTTTCTTATTATAGAATTGTAGCTTTAACCCAGGGAATCGAAACCATATAGGAACTATTGGAGGTTCTTCCCTAGGATTAAAATCTACGGTCCGTTTGAGAATCTTCATATACACCTTATCAATTTGTATAACTTTTTTTAGAAAAAAGCTGTGTATAATTAGATTCATTTTCTAACTTAATCATTAAATTCCGACCATCAATAAGACCTACATTCCATTTTCCAGAAAGCTTAAGATCAGAAAAATACTTCCTGATAGTCTCCATTTTAGGATGAGCATATGTAAACTTGCCTATTAGCGTGTATTTCAGAGGTTCAGCAAGAAGATTTGTTTCTTCTTCAGTAAAAACTAGTGCAGGTTTATCGTTCTTTTTAGTAGCTTTCTTTAACAAACTATCTTTACCTTCTTCACCATAGTGATCCCTAAAAGAAGATGGAAAAAGACAAACGTTAATCATAGAAGAACTATCCATGTTCCCTTTCAAAGCATCAAGAAAGGAAGGTCGATTAAGAGAATCGGCCATATGAAAGAAATGAAAAACTTCCTGATCTTAGAGATTAAGAGTAAGGAAGAAGAAATCCTAAAAGAAAAATCGAGCAGATCAAAGCGCCGCCTCAGGGAGAGAAAACCCTAGCAGAGCTCCATCTGGTACACCCCATTGCTTCTCCGGGTCTTCCCTAAAGTGTAACACAGGAGGACGACTTAGCTAGACATAATTTTTACTAACACTCATCTTGAAATGTAGATATCAAAGAAATAATCATACTGAATCATAACCAATAAAATTTTATAGTTAAAATTACCAAATATTCATTGATATCAAATACAAATAAGGAAACATGTATAACTAATTCCCCCAGTAAAATACAAAGCTTCTAAAATATTTAAATTTAATATCATATGTACCCAAAAGTTCTTCTATAATCACCAAAAAATTTTCATTTAATAGTTATATAAAATGTAGATCACTGTGTTAAAGGTCCATATGTTTCTTACCCCTCCCTTAAAAATAATATAGTCGTATTAGTTAAGTTTAAAGGTCGATGAGGTAATTATTTCTAAATTAACATTCAACATACAAGAATGAACAATGTGCATATTTGGTAGTAGCAAACTTGTAACATCAATAATAATAACAAATTTGTTCACATATTTAACAATTTAGAAAACATAATTTAAAACGTAGTATATTAATTATTGACAGTATTTTTACTAAAAAATTCTTTCATTCACTATATTGATCAAAATCTTATATGTATTTATTTCTATTTTTATTCTTAGTTCAAATATTCTTTATCTTAGGAATGTCACTTTTTATTTATTTAGGCATTGAATTATTTTATTTTTTTGAATCATCAGTGTTCTAACTTTAATATCAATAAAAGAAAATTAATTATTTCCCCATCAAGGTTCTTCTAGTCAGAATTATTATCTTCCACACAGAGATTATCAATATATCTGACTACCGATCATAATATATATGACATTTTCTGAATCAATTTTTCCTGTCATAATTGTTTTCATATGCACATATTTCTTAACCTGAATGTATCTATAATGATAACATTATTGACATGTACATTAACTATAATATGACAATTGAATTTCTCATCTTTATCATGTGGTCGACCTTATGATGAGTTTTTTTAGGCTCATTTCAAAATCGACTCCTTGAACAAATATACTAAAAGTATAATGTCCTTTAAAATTTATAAAAAATTTTACTTGAATTTAATTAAGTACATTAGTAATTTAAAATATAATTTTACCTCAAATTAATTTCTCTTCTTTCAATTTCATATGACAATTATCCCAAATCTGAATACACTACATCGAAATTAAGACATTCTAAATATTCCCACCTAAACATATCTTCCTTATCTAAATTAATCTTCCACGCATATAATTTCTTAAGTAAATAAAATATTTAGAAGAAAAAACTATATATTAATTTTTAACAACACAATTTTACTTTTCTTGCCCATTTCTTTCTTTCCCTTCCTGCATTCTTTCTTTTATTTTTCCTTTCTTCGTGCCAGTTCTTCCCAACTGCTCCATTTGACAGCAGAAAAAGCTTTGTTATGGGCTTGGATCGCTGAATCGTAATACAGGAATGAAAAAGATTCTAAGAATGTATTTTTATTTATGTTTTAGTTGTATATTTTTAACTCATATTTGTCTTAAAATCACGTCCAAGGAATAAAACACAAGCAAGAAAAAAGATCGAGAAAAGAAATTCTCTGAGATTTGACCAATATTTCTTAGTAAACCCCAAAAATATGTCTCCATTTCTACTATATACTAACTTCTATTTATAGGAGTCAACTCCTCTCCTAGGAGAACCGTTACATTATTTTAAATAAAACAAAAATTCACCTAACAAATTCCTGAGTGGGACCCTATATCTTTACTTTGGTTAAAAATTTCCAGTCAACACGAGATACATATTCATTGCGGGATATGGAGCGTCGCCTCCATTCTACATGAGCCACCTGACTTTTCCTAGGATTGTTTGATCATTGAATCTTAGTATTGTTAGTATGGTATCGAGCGCCCGTTCTGGATTGGCCAATTGTTTTAAGGTAATTTAGAACATACCGTTAGTCTTATGTAATTATAATGGAGCTCGAAGTAGTGGGAGGATAAAGAGAGCAATCAAACTCTAGAGTCGACTGTATTTCTCTCTTCTATTTACGTAAAGTCTTCGTCTCCACTCTACTAACCTAATTTGTGGTAACGTTGACTAATTACATATTATATGATATATAGTTTCGAGAATAATATTGCTCTTAAACCACTAACTTGTTCAAATTAAATTACTACTAAACAAATCACTGCTGGTTTGATAAGATCAGGAAATCACTGCTTGTTTGATAAGGTCAGTCCATCCTAGGCTCTATAGTATTGTTAGCTTGAATATTAAAAGCTTCACCCACTGGAAACTTTTATATTGTTTAATATTTGTAATAGTCATCTATAACTCAAATCATATCATTGTTGCACTCTCTTCTTACTCAAAGGAACGTATTCAACAAGCAATTAACAAATATAATAAAGAGCATTAGTACCCATCAAATAGATAGATCAATAATTTTTCTTTAGAATAAGATGACGACGTAGCATTTAAAAAATAAATTACATGCAATCAATAATGTTGCTTATTTATTAATTAAATGAAATGCCTTTAACTAAACAAAATTATATATATAAAAAGGGTGGACATATTCAAACCTAATGGAAACGTGGCTTTGTATCTATCCACCTTCTGAGTAGCATTCACACATGTAGTACACAATTCATATGTATTTACATGTCTCACACCTAAATTTTATTTACATTAATATTTTAGTACTTTAAATCTATGCATGAAAAGTGTATTTCATTCTTAAATAATAATAATAATATTGTTTTTTTATGTTATATTAAAGATTTATGTGCTATTTAAGTGTAAGATATGTGAATACATAAGTATTGTGTGCTGTGTATGTGAATGCGGCAAATATTACATCCAGACATCGCACGTAGAGCTACGTGCGGCGTCCGATCTTAGTCGCACATCGCGACAGTTGTAATTTTTTTTTTTTAAAAAAAAATTAATGCTTTCTTACATACGTACATTTTTCTACGTACATTTTTCTTAGTTCAAATTATTAGGTAAAATTAATGCTTTCGGATGAAGCAGATCTAGGCTTTAGAAGTCAAAAGAAATTTGGTTTTTTCCTTAGAAATGCAGTACTAATATTCCACGTGTAAGATCATTTTGTTTTCTTTTGCATTGATATTTTATTTTATCTTTAGCCGCCTAACCCTATCAAAATCACTGACTTCTCAGTACTTTTGATTTTTCGGTATATATCATTAAAAATAATATATAGGGCCTTTGTCCTCTACAAAACTTGGAACAGCAGCAGTTTGATGTATCGTTGGGCCGCTGCATATCATATAATTAATGTATATTTACATTTTTAACGTCTAACCTTCAATTAATTCTTACATATGTGCCGCATTTTAATTTGATATGAAAATATGAGCGATATAAATATAAAAAGAAAAATTTAGATATTAGCTATGTAATTTTATTGATATGTAATTTTGGGTTATATTTATATTATAATTTTTGAAAATATATTTCACATGTTAATTTTGTTTTTATTTTATTAAATAAAACATAATTGGATTTATTTTGCGATTTAGAAGAGGAAAATGTGACCTCGATCTGAGGTGTTGGAAGTCTGGAAGATGACACCGTAAGCTTCGAGAGGTTGGCAACATGCGGGACGTAAAATATGCAAAAGATATTTTTGAGTATTTTAATATTTAAATTTAAAAGAGAATTTGCATACATACCACAAAATTTTTATGTATCTAACTCTTAAAACTTTGATATTTATTTATATAACACTTTTGTGTCACATAACATATGCATGACAAAATATATTTTATTATAGAAAAATTAGTTTTAGATATTTTAGATGTGAAGTTGAAGATATATATATATATATATATATATATATATATATATATATATATATATATATATATATATATATATATATATATATACACACGACGTGCCATTAGTCGTGAATCATGTTAGTAGAAGCAGCCTCTTTGAAGCGTCATAAGTCCCTCGGGTCACTCTGGTTCGAATACTTCTCCAGCTAATTTGTTGGTGATGAGGCGGTCTTCAAATAGCTAACAAATGAGAATTGACGGCTCGTATAATAACCTTTGACCATTCTTGTAATATATATATATATATATATATATATATATATATATATATATATATATATATATATATATATATATATATCTATATATATATATAATTAAATATCTAACACCTAAACATTCATATTAAATATCTAACACCTAAACATTTGTATACATACGAAATACACAATTCTTATGTAATTAAATATCTAACATATAAACATTGATATTTGAATGCATACCACTCAAATCTTTACCATCCTATGAATGTCATCGCCACTATCTTTTTCAAAATTAAAATACATATTTTCTAGAAATGAAAATAGATATTTTTATACATAGATTTATGACACCAAAGTGTTGTGAGGGTAAATATTAAGCTTTGGATGTTAGGTATGTAAATACATAAGAAGAATTGTGGTATTTATGTAAATCTCCATAAAAAGACAAGATTGATCTAATCAGTGTTAGTCGAAATAATGATCATGAATGTTATGAATGTTGACTTGAAAGAAAAATTATCATGTAAACGGTCAACAGGAAGAAAATTTTGTCAAACTTCTTTGACAAAGTGGCACTTTTGAAGTAACCCACCAACTTAAATTTGGACGACAAGACCAAATTTGTTGGTACCCCTTTTTTCAAAACATCGCTTTTATGCTTAGTTCTTATCTTCAACATTTCATGGACCCTTTTGTTCTTCTCTAGTTCAGATTATTATTATTATTATTATTATTATTATTATTTTTTTTAGTTTGAATTTGATGAGTCATTTCCTCAAAAATAAGCCAACTAAAATTGTACATAAAAAATATGTCTGCACAAATCTTAAAGAGATTTTGACGGCTGATATAGAAGATGATGTGGTGGCCCGGGACCCACCGGAGACAGTTCAAATGCCCTTTAATAACCGACCAACATCAGTGGCCATGAAAAAAGTAGTCCCAAGACGGACAAAACTTGTCCGTCTTCCCAAAGTGTTACTGATACAAACCTCTCGCGGACAAGTCCGCAATCACTCTCAACCAGGTTGGGCGAATGATGAAAACTATCATGATCTAAAGTAGTTAGCCAGATCCTCTCAATCCACCCCACGACCATAATCGCCTGGGTAATGACCCGACCAAACATTCCTTGTGGCCACCGGGCTCAAAATCCGGGCAGGCGCCATCGCTAGCTCCCGGCCCTATTAATAATGTCTTGACTAAAATACCACTGATGTACCTACCGGTACTAGGGGTACACAATGTAATCTTACAACCCTCATTCCTATAAACAGAGATGCATTTCGTGAATAAAGATCACGCTATTTTACTGTTCATAACTGAGCTATCTTTGTTATTTTCCACCTTTTATTTAGCCCTCTATTCCTTAGGCACGTCTCCCTAAAAGTTTTGGATTCAACAAAAATAATGGATTTTTTTAGTTCATTTCTATTAAAGAAATATAAATTTAGGATTGGAGAAAATCAATGGCGATAATGTTGTTAATACTTAATCATGCAATTAATTGCATATATAATATTAAAAGATTAAATTTATTTTGCTTCTAATCACTCATCATTATTTGCCTATAATCTTATCTGAAGATTTTTATACATGCGACTTTTAAAAATTCTCTTATTTTCAACACTAACGCCAAAAAAATTAATTATTTTGTACTACTATACTGAGCTAAAGTCACTAATACACCAAATCTACTACTTTTCAAACATCGAAACCTTCAATTAAAGGAAAGCATCCCACAAGAGCAAAACTAGGCAGCATCTTGATTCCTCATGTTCTCCTTTCTTCTCGAGCCGCATAATTTCATGACATCATCGATAGGAATTGGTTGAGAGATTTATGATATAGATTTTCTCAATCCTCTCAGTTCTTTCTTGCTCGCCAGCATCAGCAATTACAGAGCAGAGCACTCGCTAATGCTTAATTTTGTTAGTCCCATTGAACTTTTTTGTTGTGGCTATAGTATAAGGCCCTATTTGGGAAAAATTTATTGCATGCATTCATCGAATGCAAAACTATATGCGGTCACCCAATTAAAACTCCTCTTACTCCAAAAAGTGTATGGTAGTAGACCCAATTTTAAAAATTAAAAATTTTTTAAAATTAATATGAATTAGGTGGCATTTTTCCATTGGAGGCCGTACCTAAGGCCTCCGTACGGAAAAATCGCTCCTATTTGCGGTGCCGTATTGGTTGCTTATTGGTCCCAAAATGTGCAACAATACGTTTAGGAGGCTGTTTTTGGGTGCTTTTCAGTGCTAATTAATCATCTTAAAAACAGTGAATGCCAAAATAGGCAGAGGATGCGTTCTGTAGTTTTAACTCCATTTCGGGTTCAAAATTACATTGCTTCCAATCTATATTTTCCCTAAATCGCTCCCTCTGTCCACACAAAATACCCTTCTTCACCTTCTCCCTCCATTCTTTCTCGCAATTGCTATAAGGCAAAATCCCAGTTCTCCTACTCCCCTCTGTCCATTCTCGTTGTCTTTGCCTCTCGTTCCCTCTATCTGTATATAGCATTCCTTTAATTCTCTTTTGTTTTTTCATGATAGTGGTTTGATGGTTTGCATTTTAACTTCTTTTTCCTTTGTGCTTCTCCATTTACCTATTTATGGTTCGATGCTTTTGGTGTTTTGGTGTTTGAGATGATTCTGTGTTTGAAGTGGTTCCGATAGTTTTTCGATTTTGCTCTCTATTAGAGGTGGTTGTTACTGTTATGTGAATTTTATTTTCCTCTCTTCCCATAGTTTACTGGATTTGAGATGGTTTGGTGCTTGAGGTGGTGCCGATAGTTTTTCTCTCTGTTATGTCTTGATGATGGCTGTCTCTTCAAATTGATGTGTTTATTGCCATTTGAAGTAGTGCCAATCTACTATGTTCTCTACTATGTGGTGGTGATTGTCACTGTTATATGATGATGCTTGAGAAATATGAGCACTATTAGTTCTTTTAAAAAAATATATCTTAATTGGTTTGAACCTATGTAGATATCAAAGTTTAAATGTTAGATCAATAATTTTATTTTACTTTCTCTTCTTCAATCTGGAAAAAAGATTTTATGAAAATAAATTTGAATTGTTGGGTCTTTCGAACACACACACACACACACATATATATATACACTTGAAAAATTAATTTGAGCCGATATAAATATCATCGTTTAGATGTTAGATCAGTAAATTCATTCCACTTTCTCTTTTTTAATCTGAAAAGTATTTTATGAAGAGAACTATGAGCATTATTTGTTATTTTGAAATATATTCCTGAAATTTTTTTAAACCGAAGTAAATATTAAAGTTTAGATGTTAGATCAATTTCATTTCATTTCCTCGTATTCAATCTAGAAAACTATTTTATGGAGTGAGTTATGAGCATTGTTGGTTACTTTGGAAATTTATACCTGAAAAATTATTTTAAGCCGATGTAAATATCAAAGTTTAGATGTTCGATCAGTAATTTAATTTCACCTCCCTTTCTTCAATCTGAAAAATCATTTTATGAAGAGTATTATGAGCACAGTTAGTTCTTTTGAAAACATATAACTGAAATTTTTTTTTGAGCTGATGTAAATATCAAGTATTAGATGTTAGATCAGTAATTTTATTTTAGTTCCTCTTCTTCTATGTGGAAAGACATTTTATCGAGAGATTTCTGAGTACGGTTAGTTATTTTGAAAAAATACTGGAAATAACTGGTTTTAGCCAATGTAAATATCCAAGTTTAGATGTTAAACCAATAATTTCATTTTATTTTCATCTTCTTCAAACTAGAAAATGATGTTACAGTGACAAATATGAGCATTGTTGGGTCTTTGGAAAATATATACCTAAAAAAAATATTTTGAGCTGATGTAAATATCAAAATTTAGATGTTATATTAGTAATTTTATTTCAATTCCTTTTCTTCAATTTGGAAAAGTATTTTACGGAGAGAATTATGAGCATTGTTGATTCTTTTGAAAATATATACCTGAAAAATTATTTTGAGCTGATGTGAATATCAAACTTTAAATGTTAGGTCAGTAATTTCATTTCACTTCCTCTTCTTCGGTTTAGAAAAACATTTTATGGAGTGTATTCTGGGCACCTTTAGAAAAAGGTCTTAGAACCTAGCACCATCAAAAAAGAATATGTCTAATGTTGGTTCTTTTGAAAATTTAAGTTTAAGTGTTATATGTGTGTGTTGAACTCACTTTTGTTGAGGTCTAATCTTTCTTTAGAAGAGCCTATGATCTTGGCTTAGGACTTTCCTGGTGACTTTCTTAAAGGACTAGTAATGGAACCCTTCCCTTATAGAAATTCTAGACACTTCCTTGCTTCACTTGGAGTTTCATGTGCTTAAAGTCTAACACCTAGCATTTAGGAAGATGAGACTAAGTATAAGGAAACTCAGGAGGAGTTCCTTATAGGTTGGTCAAGCCTCAGGGTAAACCCTGGGTGGCCTGGTTTGGAGCTAGGACACACACTGACATACACACATAAACCTGACATTCACGCTACACTTTCTCACACTCCCCAAATTCTGAGATCACTTGCACTTGATTTGGTTCTTGACTCTTTTTGGAAAGCTCATATGGGTGGACCCAAACCCTTAGCCTTTGGCTAAGAGGGTTAGGACCAGCATATTGAAAATCCAAAAGGAGTCCTCATATGGCTCTTATGACTTGGCAATGGCTTCATAGCCCACTTGCCCACTTTAGCCTAAACTTCACCAAAACTACCAAATTGCCCCTATAACCCTAATTTTGACCATAAATCCCAAAATTACCCAAATTCTTAAATTTCCTCCAAAAATAATTTCAAAATGTTTACCACCACCAAAATTGGCCAAGACACCACCAATCTTACCAAAATTCCCAAAATACCCCCAAGATTTCAAAAAAATACCAAAATGCCCTTGAAAATCCATAACAATTCCAAAAATTTCCAAAAATTCCAAAATCACTCCAAATATCCCCAAAATCAATTTGAACCACTCCAATGAACACAAATTGATCCATTTTGACCAAAGCCCGAAATTGCCATCAAAGGCCCAATTTCCCCAATTTATCCCAAACTTCAACCAATTTGACTTCAATTCTACCCAATTTAAATTCCAAACCCAAATTCATAATGTCCAATCACATTTAAAACCAAATCCAAGCTCAATTTGACTCAATTTCAAGCTCAATTTCAACCCAACTCAAAATCCCCAATTTTGACCATATCCCTAAATTCCATCAAATTGAATCCTATAACCAAATCAATTCTCCCAATTCTAAATTTTAAATCATTCATAACATTTCCCTACACCAAATCCAACCTTCAATTATGTCAAATGTTAATTCAAAACCAACTTAAACTCAAGCACAAATTAATTCCCAATTTTAAAAGCTCAAGCTATCATTGAAAATGCCCAAAATTCAGTTATAAACCCACATGACAAAATCATTCTCATCATTCATTTCATCAAAATTATTTCCTAAATTTGTGATTCATGACAAAATGATTCTATATTAAGCCTTATGAAAAAACCACCAAAAATACCCAAAATCCAAAATCCTTTCACATGCTAGTTCCTAAGCCAAATGAGAGCCATGAAGCTTTGTTCCAAGCTTTAGGCAAGCCATGTGAGCCTTTGCCACCTCACCATGCCCAAAGTGGCAAAAGGAGGGAGTCCATTAACGATCTCTTAAAAAGTGATTAACCCTTCTTATCATTCACCTAAACCCAAATTTAATCCAAATAATCTTGATTGGGACTTCACACCACTGATTAAGCTGAACTCCTCAGCAGCCTTGACCACCTTGGGAGTGACCCAAGCCATTTTGGTGAGCCTAGACCTAACCTTAACCAAAGTTCACCCAAACCCCTTTCCACTTCAAATAAGCACCTCCACCCATGCACAAACTTAATTGGCTTCACATTTGCCCACCACTGATCATCCTCAGTGGGATGGTAACATGAGCTTGGCCGACAGGTGATACACCTAAAATATATAGTGTTTTTATGCATATTTTTATACCTATTTTTGATGATATTGCACTTTAATGGAAGGTATTTTGTGTTTTTCTTATAGGTATGATGAAAATGAGTGATTATGATGAAAGGAGCAAAGCTGGATCATATTTGGAGCAAAAAAAATGAAAAAAATGAAAATTTGGACACTGGCGGCTAAGAGCCACCTTGTCGGCGCTTAGGCACCACAGTTATAAAAAATTTAAATTTCATCAAATTTGGTGCCATTTCCAAGGGGTGTTTGAGGAAACTTTTGATGGTAACCTCCTTAACTTCCTTTTGGCGGCAGAAGTGATCCAAGGGATGCAAGGTTTGGTAGATACATTAAATCGGGACACAATTTGAAGAGACACCAAGATACCTTTTGGATTATTATTAAAATTATGTCATGTAATTTCCATGAGATTCTTGAAGAAGGAGAGTCTTTAGAGAGTTTTTTTAGATTTATTACAGAGTTGAGAGAGTGTGTGAGGGAGAGAAATCAGTAGGAGTAGGAGTAGAGAGTAAGAAAGGAGAAAGGGGTTGGAGTGAAACCTTCTTCTCACTAATTCTCTTCCTTCCTTTTATTTAGTTTTTATTGAATTCTGAAGTCTATTTCTGAGTCATCAGAGTTGGGAGACCCACTCTGAGGAGTGTTTTAGTGGAAAGTCAAGTTTCAAAGGAACTTCCGAAGTCATATGGAGGGGATTTTTAGATAAGTGTTTACTTCTATTTTTATATTTAGTTTTTAATTAAAACTTGTTGTATTTTCATAATGATTTCTATTTTCAAATCAATGTATGCTTGTGTTTTCTCCATGAGTTCTGAGTACTTTTCTTTATCTTTTTCTTTCTTAAAAGAAGAAGTAATTAAATTATGTAGGATTGTTGTGGAATGTATAAGTGTTTAAAGTTGGAATAAGTTGTGAAGATTTAATTTCATGAACTTAATTTACTTCTTAATTTGTCCAGTTAAGATGTTAAAATTTGTTGTGAGATTATGTAAGATCCAACGCGGTATTGTCTCAAACAACAATTGGTAAAAATCACATGCAATTATATGGGTGATAATTGTAGTCCATATAATTGAATTAGGAGATATGTTTTTAATGGGGACTAAAATTAGAGGACTTTAGAGTGACAGACTAAAGCCCCCTAATTTGGTTTAATATTTTAAATTTTATTATGAGAAGTTAGCCCCTAGGTGGAGGGAATCGAGAGAACTCTAGAGTGAGAGCTGGTATCTTCCCTTCCTAACCATTTTCAAAATTTTAAAATTTCAAATTAACCAATATTCTTTATAGAAACAAGTAAGTGTAAAGAATAAATTTTCTCCTATTTGTCACAACACATTAAAATACTTCCACAACAATATTTTCATAATTATTACTGCTTTATAAGAGAAAGAAATAAATATTTTATTTCCTAGTGTTTTATAACGTGTTTTAAAGTTCTGATAATTTTCATTTCCTGCTTAGCTTTTTATCAAAAATACAAAAAACAACATTCAAATTTTACAAATCAAAACATACTTTAAAAAGCCATTTAAAAAGTAAAAATATAAATTTCTTATTTCTTTAAAAAGTTTTTATATTTTCCTGTGGGTTCGATATCTCGGGGTTTAATAAGAAAGTCCTATATTACTTTATAAACGATACGTATACTTGCGTAGTATCCCATATTATAAAATCATAAATTTCATATCTAAATCGTAAGCACATATATTTGTCAGAAATCAAGTTTTTGGCACCGTTGCCAGGGAAATTAATTAAAACTGCATTTTTAAAGAAAATTAAGAAAAATTTAAATTTTTACTTTTCTTTGTTTTTGTTAGTGTGTTGTGTTTTGTTTTAATTTATTGTTGTATGCATAGTTCAGGTTCTGAGGGACTTGTGCCTTACGATTTTAAATTAGAAAGAACTATCAGAAAAATAAAAAAAATTAAAAATATAGAAAAAGATAAAAATATTCAAGAAATGACAAATCATAAAAATCAAAATGTTGGCATCAATCAAGAATTCAGATCTTTAAGAGATTATGCTAACCCTACAGTGGATGAACTTCATGGTAGTATTCAACACCCTGCTGTAGCTGCTAGTTCCTTTGAGCTTAAACCTACTATTATCCAAATGGTGTCTAATAATCAGTTTGGGGGAGCAAGATCCTAATTTGCATCTTGCTAATTTTCTAGAGTGTGTGCTACTTTTAAATATGATGCTGTTTCAGATGATGCTATTAAACTCAGATTTTTTCCTTTCTGACTAAGGGATAAAGCTAAGATATAGTTAAATTCATTAGCACCTGGAATTTATCAAAACTTGGGGTGATTTAGCACAAAAATTCCTTGCTAAATATTTTCCACCATCGAAGACTGCAAAGTTGAGAAATGATATTACATCTTTTTATCAGTTTGAAGGTGAATCAATATTTGAAGCATGGGAAATATATAAAGATCTCCTCAGGAAATATCCACATCATTCGATTTCAGATTGGTTAATAATTCAAACTTTTTACAATGGATTAGTTGGATCTCTTAGATCAATTATCGATCTGTCTATCTTGAGTGGATCATTAATGCCTAAACAGTTTTTTGATGCTTATGCTTTAATTGAAGAAATGGCTACTAATAATTTTCAATGGCTTTCTGAAAGGTTAAATCCTAAAAAGGTAGCCAGTGTTCATGAAAATGATGCTTTTGCAATGTTAGCAAATCAAGTTGCTATAATTTCAAGGAAGATAGACCAATTTGGGATGAATTTTTTCTCAGCCAATTTCCATGATTAAAGAAAATTCAATAGGCCAAATGGTTGATTCTTACTCTTCATCAGAAACTTTGAATGCCATAAGCAAGCTGAATAACCCATATTCCAATTATTATAACCCAGGTTGGAAGAACCACCCAAACTTTAACTGGAATACCAATAATCAGGGTGGTATTAATCAACAATGGGGGAACCACCAAGTAAACTCATTGGGGAACTGGAACAACCAAGGAAATAATAATTATAGACTAACCTATCCTCCAGGTTTTAACAATTCTTTACAATTAAAGGAGAAGAAGTTGTCTATTGAAGAAGTGGTGTCACATATAGGAAATCAATTACAAATTCAAGGAGCACCATTAGAAATATTGAAAAACAATTGGGGCAAATTGCAAATACATTAAGTAATAGATCACAGGGAATGCTTCCAAGTTATACTGAAGTAAATCCAAGAGATAAGAATAAAGAGCATGTAAAAGCAATTCAACTGAGAAGTGGAAGACAGTTGGAAGGTAGAGTTCAGAAAGAAACTGAAGTAGAGAAAGAAGAGATTGAATAACCAAAAGAGGACGCTTTGAAAGGTTTGGAAAGACCAATTTCTCCACCTAAGGTTGATTTGGAAAAGCCATCACCTCCATTTTCTCAGAGACATCGTCAAAAAAAGTTGGATAAGCAATTTTCAAAATTCTTGGAGATATTTAAGAAGCTTACCATTAATATTCCATTTGCTAAAGCCTTAGAATAAATGCCGAGTTATGTGAAATTTATGAAGGATATTCTTAACAGAAAGAGGAAGTTTGAAGATAATGAGACAGTTGCACTTAGTGAGGAGTGCAGTGCAATAATTCAGAAGAAGCTTCCTGAAAAGCTTAAAGATCCTGGTAGTTTCACAATTCCATGTGCAATCAGAGACAGATTCTATGGAAAAGTTTTATGTGATTTGGGTGCAAGCATTAACCTTATGTCTCTATCAATATTCAAAAGACTGGGACTAATGTAACTCTGCAAGCAGATCGTTCGATCACATATTCAAAAGGAGTCATAGAAGATGTTTTGGTTAAAGTGGATCAATTTATCTTTCCTGTTGATTTCATTGTGCTTAATATGGAGGAAGATAAAGAGATACCCATCATTTTGGGAAGACATTTCCTAGCCAAAGGCAGAGCAATGATAGATGTGCAAAAAAAGGAATTAACGATGAGGGTTAATGATCTAACTGTTACATTCAATATTTTGCAAGCAGAGCAATGATAAATGTGCAAAAAAGGGAATTAACGATGAGGGTTAATGATCAAACTGTTACATTCAATATTTTTAAATCGATGAAATATCCTACAAGAGGTAAAGATGATGAATGTTATAGGATAGATGTTATCAGATATTTGAGCGAATTTCATTTCAAGTCAACTTATGAAGAAAATCCTGAAAGAGAAGAATTGAAATACAAGCAAGAAGAGGAGTTACATCATTCTGAAAATTTTTATGAGGAAGAATTAAATTATGTTCATGAAAATTTTGAATTGTTGGATATGACTGAAAAGATGAATCTTATGGCCCATCAATTGAAAACCCTTCTGAACTTGAGTTAAAAATGCTTCCTGATCATTTGAAGTATGTTTTTCTGGGTGAGTTCTCAACCTTGCCTGTTATAATTTCATCTCAATTGGCTGAAAAAGAAGAAGAGAGTTTGCTTGAACTTTTGAAGAAGTACAAGAAAGCCTTTGGATGGACAATTGCTGATATTAAAGAAATTAGCCCTTCAATTTGTATGCACATAATTCTTATGGAAGATAATTGCAAGCCTCGGACTTATCCCCAAAGGAGATTAAATCCTATCATGAAAGATGTTGTTAAGAAAGAAATTTTGAAGTGGTTGGATTCTGGAATTATCTACCCTATTTCAGATAGTGCATGGGTTAGTCCTATTGATCTACCTAAAAAATACCCATTTTTATGCCTCATTTATGATTCAATTCTTAAAGATATTATGCTTTAATGAAAGGTATTTTCATGTTTTTGGATGTAGATGATTAAAAAAGAGTTCAAGAAAGAAAAAGAAGGAAACAAGCAAAAAGGAGCAAAAATGGAGCTTATGAAGCAAAATATTGAAATTATTGGCCTGGTGCCTAGGCGCCAGAATCCAGCGCCTAAGCGCCAGCTCAATACAAACACTGTTAAGATTTTTTGATGATTTTGGGGAGTTATTTTGACAGAGTTAAGCGGTTATTGGAGCCTCTAGAATACTAGAAGTTACTCCTAATATATAGGACATGTGATACAATGCATTTGGACTCAAGGAAACGGTTTTAATCGCAAAGAGGTGTGATCCAAAGTGAAGAGGTTCAAAGACCTGGTCACGGAGTCCGGCGCCTAGGCACGGCAGTTACCTTCTAGAAGATACATTTTATTTGAACAAATTTTGAAGGGGTGCCTTAAGTAACCCCTAGTCAAATTCAGAACTCTATAAATAGAAGCCCATTCTATGGAGAAAATCGCCCCGTTTAGCACCTTCTCTTCCCCCTCTAGTTTTACTTAGTTTTTTTAGTCTCTTCCACACTTAGGGTGCCACTTTACTTTGTATCTAGTGAGTTTATTTTGAGTATTTATTGTGGGTTCTTGCTGTTGGAGTCTTTCATCATTGCTTTAGAGTCAGTAGAAGTTAGCAGATCACTTGAAGGAACACTTCAGATAAGTATTTGTACCTTGGTTCAAAGTTTTATAAATATGTTTTCTTGTGTGATTTCAATGTGTTTTGAGTAGTTAGTTATCTTTCTCCTTTCAACTATGAAAAGATAATAAATTAATTAAATTTTGTAGGAGAATTAAATTTAAAATATTTAAAACATTGTGATAATAGTAATACCTGATCTTAGTTTACTTTTTAAATTGGCCATTTAAATTGTTAAAACCTGTTGAAGAATTTTGAGACATATCCGAAGATAAATTCTTAACTAGTAGATATCACATGAATTCTTATGTAGTCAAAGGCTTTATGCGGGTTATTCAAGGTGAAGTGCAAATAAATAAGAAGATATTATTTATTGGGCTAAAATTAATTAGTTTTTAGAGTGACAGACTAAATTCTAATAATTTGGTTTATAGAAAGGGAACGGGTCACTGGTAGGGCCGACCATAGCCACCCTTGGACATCTAGTAGTGTGAGCTTAGATTAACCTATTCTACTAATAAAACATCCCTAACCGATCTACAGATTAGACAATGTTCTTTGCACCTGGACTAAAGGGTAAAGAATATGAATGTTTCTATTTGGCACAATACCATAATCTAAATTCCTCATAAAAGATAATTATTCTAAAAATCATGCATTAGTTGAAAAGGAGAAAGACGTTTTTATACTTGCATTGAATTTTAATTACTGCTTACTTTACTTTATTACTGCTTACTGCTTACTTTCTTATAGTAAAAATTGTTAGAAAAGTAAATTTGAAAATAATATATATATATATATATATATATATATATATATATAAATTACTTTTAATTTGAAAAATTCTAAAATTTTTTCTAGATTTCTTACTTTTTATAAAAATACTATCCCTGTGGGATCGATAACCAGGACTCCACTAGAACCTTGTATTACATGAACGATACGTATACTTGTGTTTAAAATTGTGACTTTCACAATAATTATTATAAAATATAAATATAAATTCATAAGTAAAAGTAAACATCGCACATCAAGTTTTTGAAGCCATTTTCCAGGAATTAAATATTCTAAAAAGTGGTATCAAATTCTTTAATTAAAAGCATATATAAAGTCGCATCATATCAAGTTTTTGGCTCCGCTGCCGGGGATAGAATAGAATAAAAAGTAAAAAGAAAGATAAGAAAAATAAAAAACAAAACAAAAACAAAAAAAAAGATTTTAATTTTATGCGTAGTTCTGGATCTGAAGGATTACTACCTTTCGATTATGAATTAGAAAGAACAATTAAAAGAATTAAAAAAGGAAAACAAATTTCAAAACATCAAGAAATGTCTAACTTACATAACAATAATAAAAATCCAATCGAAATTAATGAACAAAATATTTATAAACCATTAAGGGAATATGCAAACCCTACAGCTGATGAACTTCATGTTAATATTCAAATGCTAATTCGTAGATGCTAATTCTTTTGAGCTTAAACCTTCTATTATTCAAATGGTTCAAAATAATCAATTTGGAGGAACACCAAATGAGGATCCAAATTTATACATTGCTAATTTTTTAGAACTTTGTGCTACATTTAAATATAATAATATTTCTGATGAAGCTATTATGCTTAGACTCTTTCCTTTTTCCTTAAAAGATAAAACAAAGATGTGGTTTAATTCATTAGCAACTTGTTCTATTAAAAATTGGTCAGATATGACACAAAAATTCCTTGCTAAATATTTTCGTCCTTCTAAAACTGCTAAATTAAGAAATGATATTACTTCATTCACGCAATTTGATGGAGAAACAATTTATGAAGCTTGGGAAAGATTTAAAGAACTATTAAGAAAATGTCCTCATCATACTTTACCAGATTGGTTAATCATTCAAACATTTTATAATGGACTTATTGGATCACTTAGATCTATTATTAATGCTGCTGCTGGTGGTTCTTTAATGTCTAAGACATTTGAAGAAGCTTATACCTTAATTGAAGAAATGACTAATAATAATTTTCAATGGCCTTCTGAAAGGGTTAATTCTAAAAGAATGGAAAGTATTCAAGATAATGAACCTATTTCTATTTTAGCTTCACAAGTGGTTGCGATATCTAAGAGATTAGATAATTTTGCTATTAATATATCACAAGTAAGTAATGATAATTCTGCAAATTCTGATGATTCTCAAACAATGGAAACTTTCCAAGCTATTACTAGTAAAACTAATAACCCTTATTCTAATTATTATAATCCTGGTTGGAAAAATCATCCTAATTTTAATTGGACTAATGGACATCAACAATGGAATAATAATCAAGTTAATCCAAATTGGAACAATCAAGGAAATTCAAACTATAGACCAACTTACCCTCCTGGTTATAACAATCAGCAGAAAAAGTTGTCTGTCGAAGAATTGATCTTGCAACTAAGCAATCATCTACAAAGTCAAAATAATGATATTTGTAATATTGAGAATCAAATGGGTCAAATAGCTAATTTCATTAATTACAGACCTCAAGGAACACTGCATAGCAATGTCGAAATTAATTCTAAAGAATATGGAAAAGAACATGAACAAGCAAAAACTATACAACTCAGAAGTTGAAAATAATTAAAAGAGAAAACACAGAATGAGATTGAAAAAAAGAAAGAAGTTGAAGAGATTGAAAAACCTAAAGATACCCTTTCTCCAAGTAAAGATCAGACTGTAGTACCTATTGAAGTGGAAGTTGAAAGTCCACCACCACCTTTTCCTCAAATACTAAAACAATAGAAGCTTGACCATCAATTTTCTAAGTTCTTTAAAATTTTTAAGAAACTTACCATCAACATTCCTTTTGCTGAAGCTTTGGAGCAAATGCTAAGCTATGCAAAATTTATGAAGGATATTTTAAGTAAGAAGAGAAAATTTGAAGCTTATGAAACTGATGCATTAAGTGAAGAATGTAGTGCAATAATTCAGAAGAAATTACCTCAGAAATATAAAGATCCTGGAAGTTTCACTATACCATGTGCTATTGGAGAAATATTCTGTGGAAAAGCCTTATGTGATTTAGGAGCAAGTATTAATCTCATGCCATTTTCAATCTTTCGAAGGTTAGATTTAGGAGAGATTTCTCCTACCACTGTAACCCTTCAGTTCTCTGATCGATTGATCACTTATCCTAAAGGATTTATAGAGGATGTTCTTGTTAAGGTAGATAAATTTATCTTTCCTGTGGATTTCATTGTTCTAGATATGGAAGAAGATAAATAAATACCTATCATTTTAGGAAGACCTTTTCTAACTACCAGATGAGCTATGATTGATGTACAAAAAGAAGAATTAACGATGAGAGTTAATGATCAAGAGATAATATTTAATGTTCTAAAATTAATGAGGTATCCTAATAAAGAAAAATGCTATCGGATGGATATTTTTGATTATATAATTGAAAAGCATTATAAAGAAAATGTAAGGTCATTTCTGAAGATAAAAATGATGAATCTTTATTATATAATGAGTCATTAACTAAAGAAATTGAAAACGTAAATGAAGAAAAATTATATGAAGAAACTCATTCTATTCATGAAAACTGGGAAATTTTAGACACAACTAAAAATGATATACTTTTATCCTCAATTGAAAAAGCCTCTGAACTGGAATTAAAAATGTTACCTGCACGTTTAAAGTATGCATTTCTTGGAAATTCATTAACTTTATCTGTAATTATATCTTCATAATTAAGCAAAGATCAAGAAGAAAAATTAATAAGAGTTCTGAAGAATTATAAGAAAGATTTTGGTTGGACTATTGCAGATATAAAAGGAATAAACCCTTCAATATGTATGCATAGGATTTTAATGGAAGAAAATTGTAAACCCACAATTGAAACCCAAAGAAGATTAAACCCATTTATGAAAGAGGTTGTTAAGAAAGAGATTTTGAAATGGTTAGATGCTGGAATTATTTATCCTATTTCGGATAGCCAATGGGTAAGTCCTATTCATTGTGTTCCGAAGAAAGGATGAGTAACTGTCATTGTTAATAAAAAAAAGAATTAATCCCAACAAGACAAGTTATTGGATGGCAAATTTGTATTGACTATCGAACATTAAACATCGCCATTAGAAAGGATCATTTTCATTTACCTTTCTTGGATCAAATGCTGGATAAACCAGCTGGACACTCATATTTCTGTTTTCTGGATGGATATTCTGGTTATCATCAATTACCCATTGCTCTTGAGGACCAAGAGAAAACAACATTTACAAGTCCTTATGAAACATTTTCCTTTAGAAGAATGCTTTTCGGTTTATGCAATGCACCTGCAACTTTTCAAAGATATATAATGTCAATATTCTGTGATCTAATCGATAAAGTAATTGAAGTATTTATGGACAATTTTTCAGTATTTGGAACTTCTTTTGAATCTTGCTTGGAAACTATAACGAAAGTTTTGAAGAGATGTGAAGAAACAAATTTAGTTCTAAACTGGGAAAAAATTTCAATTTATGGTTACAGAAGGAATTGCACTTGGACATAAAATTTCAAAAATAGGAATGGAAGTTGATCAGGCAAAAGAGAAAATTATTGCTGAACTTCAACCACCTACTACCGTTACCGATGTAAGAAGTTTTCTGGGTCATGCTAGATTTTATAAAAGATATATAAAGGATTTTTCTAAAATTGCTAAACCTCTTTGTCATTTATTAAAAAAAAGAAGCTAAATTTTAGTTTAATGAAGATTGAGTGAATGCGTTCAATTTTTTAAAAGAAAAATTAATCACTACACCTGTCATTGTGCACTTGATTGGAATAAACATTTTGAATTAATGTGTGATGCAAGTGATTATGCAATTGGAGATGTATTAGGACATAAATATGAGAAAATTTTTAAAGTTATATATTATGCTAGCAAAACTTTAAATGAAACTCAAATAAATTACACTACTACTAAAAAAGAGCTGTTAGCAATAGTATATGCCTTTGATAAATTTAGATCATATCTTCTTGGAATGAAATGTATTGTACATACTGATCATTTTGCAATTAAATATTTAATGTCTAAAAAAGATGCTAAACCTAGATTGATCGGATTGGTTTTACTTTTACAAGAATTTGACTTTGAAATTGTGAACAGAAAAGGAACTGACAACCAAATTGCTGATCATTTATCAAGAATTAAAAATAATAAAGAAAAGAATTATGAAGAAAATATAAATTAGAAATTCCCTTATGAACAGTTATATGTCATTCAAGGATTGCAAATGCCCTGGTATGTTGTTATAGTTAACTATTTGGTTAACAATATTTTATCTTATGGGATGAATAATAAATATATTAAGAAATTTAAGAATGATTGTAAATCATATATTTGGGAAGATCCTCATTTATTTAAAATAGGAAGAGATTCTGTGATTCGAAGATGTGTTCCTTATGAAGAAACTTTTGCAATTATTCAAAAATGTTACGATTCTAAATTTAGAGGATACTTTGGAGTGGAGAAAACTGCACTTAAAATTTTAAATTCTGGATTTTATTGGCCTACCTTATTTAAAGATGTTGGACATTATGTGAAAACTTGTGATCGATGTCAAAGAATGGGAAATATATCCAGAAAAGATGAAATTTCTCTAAACTTTATATTAGAAATTGAAATTTTTGATGTGTGAGGTTTAGACATTATGGGACCTTTTGTACCATCATCTGAAAAAATTTATATTTTATTAACAGTTGATATGTTTCAAAGTGGATCGAAGCTGTAGCTTTACCTAACTGTGATTCCAAAAGTGTTTCAAAATTTTTAAAGAAAATGATTTTTACAAGATTTGGAATGCCTAGGATAATTATCACAGATGAGGAAGTCATTTCAAAAATATAAGAATTCAATCGTTATTAGAAAAATTTGGAATTAAACATAGATTTGCAACTACTTATCATCCTCAAACAAGTGGAATGGCTGAAGTATCAAACAGAGAAAATAAAAGAATATTAGAGAAGACAGTTAATCCTAAAAGAACTGACTGGGTTGATAGACTTGATTCTGCATTATGGGCTTATAGAACAGCTTATAAGACACTTATCAGAATGTCACCTTATCAGTTAGTTTATGGTAAACATTGTTACTTACCTATTGAACTTGAACATAAAGCTTATTGAGAGATAAAGGAGTTCAATTACAATTTAAATGCTGCAGGAGTGAAACAATTATTATAACTGAATGAAATGGAAGAGATAAGAAATGAGTCTTATGAAAATGTAAGAATTTATAAGGAAAGAATGAAGAAATTGAATGCAAAATGATTTCAATGAAAATAGTCGAGCTTGGACAAGAAGTGTTATTATTTAATGCTCGTTTAAAACATTTTCCTGGAAAATTATGATCTAAATGGATGGGACCATTTATAATTGAGAAAATGTACCCTTATGGAGCTGTGGATGTTAAAGATCTCAAAACTGGATAAGTATTTAAAGTTAACAGATTAAGACTGAAGCCTTATATGGGAGAAATGAAATTAAATTACAAAGAGGCTTATGAGCTGAGTCTACCCGATTAATTCAATTAATTAGGTCGGGTTGACGACGTTAAACCAAGCGCTTTGTGGGAGGCAACCCATATTTATTAGTGTGAGTTAAATTATTGCTGTAAGGTTATGCCTTGGTCTTGACTAAATTTGTATATAACTTCTGGAAATAGAAAGCTAACAAGTCTGTATTGGCTTAAACTAAAAATTATCTTGAAGTATACAGAATTTGGACTTGGACCACTCCATGTCAAATGTGAGTAAAAAGGAGATCAAGTTAACCTTCGTTTGTGATTGTTTGTAATTTGAATTTTTCGTAATTGTGTTTGTGTGTTGATCATACCCGTTTGTTAGACCTATTTTTACGACCGAAACTTGCAAAATTTGACGATAGGTAAATCAGAGTCGATCGAGGTTCCGATGCCTAGGCGCTAAACGTTGGCGCCTAAGCGCCAGAATGGCCTGCATATCAATGATCCAGCGCCTAGGCGCCAGAATCTGGCGCCTAGGCGCCAGAATCTGGCGCCTAAGCGCCACGATTACATATCATGTAAAAATAAAAAATCTTCAGTTTTTTACATGAAATCTCTTTATATATTGCTTTATCTTCATCCCCAATCCCATAGAAACCTTAATTTTGACCAGAGCAATCCATTTTGGAGGAGTTAAGAAGGATTTGGAGCCAATGGACAGAGGAAATCACGGAAATGAGGTAAGAGAAAAATCTCCCAAAGATCCTCAGCCTTATTTTAATGGTTTTATTGTTGTTAGTATGGAGAAATTGTTTAGTCGATTGGAGAAGATTGAAATGGAACTTCAATGTATTGGTAATCGTCTCCATGAGATGTACCACCAATACATACACTTGGAATGGCAAACTAAACTTCAATCTGATTATATGGCGGCCTATCAAGATGCTTAAGTAGAAATGTACGCGAAGAACAAGTGGATCGATGAAAAGACGACTTTGGAATTTCCAAGGGCATTGGTGTTCTATCCCTTAGGTCCTAGCGAACTTCATTGCGAAAGAGATGTTAATTGAAGATCAGTGTTAAATAGATCTTATATGTGTTTTAGGTGTGATCGAGTCGTGTGTTAGTGTGTTGAATATCGAATTTGTGTGTTTGCTTAATTGTTCAATGTTTGTTGTTGGATTTGAATATTTGCTTTGAATATGTTGTTGTTTGTGTTATTTATAAAACGATGAACCTTGATACCTTGTACTGAAATTTATTGAATTTGGAATGGAAGTTATGGATTGGAATTGAAGAATTTGGATATATTTTTGTGGATCTAAACTATCATTTTAAATTGATTGTGAAAATGTTTGGAGGATATAAATTGGATTAATACTCTCATAAGAGTAATTAGGAGTCAAATTTGATAAAATTTGGTGGAAAATATAAAATTTAAATCGAATTTTTGGAAAGGCGAGTCTGGCGCCTAGGCGCCAAAATTCGGCGCCTGGGCGCCAGTTCGGCTGGAACCCAAAAACTCATCTTAAACACCCCCCACACCATTTTTGACGCCTAAGCTTTCTTCTCCACTGGATTTCACGAAAATACCCCATATAAATCCCATTTAAAGTGGAATTTTCAAGTTTTTGAGCTTGAAATCACCCAATTTCTTCATCCCAAGGTCAGATCTACATTCTAAACTCATTATTTTCGATTTTCACCATAGATTTTGCTCTCATTTAGAAAAACCAAAATTTTGAGAAAAAAATTGATTTTTAGAGTTAAATCCATGAAATTTTTAAGATCTTTCAAGTTTGAAAAGCTTAAATTAGTTTGTTTTCCTAGATCTGTTGAATTTATTTTACGTTTTTATTTCACGTTTAGATGGCACCCAAATCTAAGCTAGGAAAGGAACGAGAAAATTTTGATCGTAGCAAGTTTGTCACTGCCGCTGCACACTTCTGATACAATAATTTTGCTATGACTCAGAAATTTATCTCTGAGCGAAGTTTTTAAAATCCTGGAGGAAGAATTGAGGATACAATCATTGCGCTCAATTGACAACGATTTTGTTATTTTACTGTTGTTGCCGTTATCCCGGTTGTTAGAGAGTTTTATGCTAATTTCGTGGATGCTGAAGAATACAAGATTTTTGTTCAAGGAGTTGGAGTAGGATTCACTTCTGAACGTATCAATATTTTCTATTGTCTGCAGCCAAACATTGAGTGCTATTACTCCGGATTATCTCCATCTGAGGAAGATTTGGATATGATCATTGTCTACCTGACTGATAGTACTGGAGCCTAGAGGATTCAGATTGGAAAAAGGGTAAATTTTCATCTTATAAGCTTAATGGTGTTTCAAAGGCATGACACTACTTTATTTCTACTCGTCTCCTTCCATCCAATCATCTGAGCGAGGTTACCAAAGATAGAACTATCCTTAACTACTGCATTTAAGAGAGGAAGCCTATTGATGTAGGGAGCATTATTTATGATTCTGTAGAGGCTACTGCTCGTTCTAGCACTTCTATTGGACTTGGTTTTCCACCTCTAATCTATTCTCTATGTCAAAGTGCTGGAGTAGTTATTGAGCTTTCTGAGGAAAAGCTCAAGTCAGAAAAGCCTATAGGAAGAGAGAGTGTCAGTATCTATGATCGACTTCGAGGTAAGAGTTCTACGGCACCTTCTGGTTCATTATCTACTTCAAGTTGAGCTTCTACTTCTAGACCATCTACTTCTGCTGAGCTACCATCTACTTTTTGGGAATCCATGCATGATAAGTTTATAGAGCAGCAAAATGAGTTATTCCTAACTCATTGTAGAGTAGATACGATCGATAAGAAGATCGATCATCTTTCTGAGTATACACAAAGAAAGAGTGATTACGATGTTGAGTATTCTGAGTCTTTAGTGAGATTTCTGAAAGGTGAGCACGATGTTCAGTTCCCTACTTGTCCCAGATATTCACCATATGTTGATCCGAAGGATATGGAGTTTTCTTTTGGTGATGACGATGATGAAGCTACAGATAGTGATTAGTAGCTTGACTTACCTCTGGAGATGTGTTGATTCTGTTTTAGTGTGTTTCTTGTTTCTTGTGCTGTTTAGTGTGATGTTATTTGTTAGTGTTTATGTGAACTTTTTACGTTGAAACTGTTTTTAGATTATCTGATGTGTGTTTAAGACTGAAATATGAATGAATTTTTTTAAAAGTTTATTTCTGTTTCAGCCTACTGTTTAGTGATCATGAATAGTTAGTAATCTTGCATGTTCAAAAATAAAAATAAAAAAAAATATTATTGATAAAAATGTTTTTTAGAAATTAAGTCCTGCTCTGCAAAACTTTTATATATATGCTTAATCATGTTTGTTACATTCCTATTAAAGCATGTGTAGGATTAGAAATTAGTTTTTACTTTCTGCATTATCACTGTACCTAAATAAATTCCTATTTATTTCTTTCTCTCATGCTTTAAAAAATTTTATGATTCAATTATATACTAAAGCTGAAGTTTGGGGGAAGGGAAAACATTTATCAAATTTAAATATTATTTGTCCTTAATGAACTAATATTTTTTTTAAAAATATATTAACATAACATAAGGAATGAAAAATCTATTTAAGATTACATAAATTTTTGAATTTATAAATAATTTAGTAAACTTAACTAAAATTTTAAAAAATTTTAATTGATTTTAAGAATAGAATTATTTAACTTAAAGAATAATAAGATCAAAATTTTTCTATTTATAGTAAAGAGAATTGTATTTTTGAAATACTAAGGAATCAAGATTATTGCTTGAAAAAGAAAAGATTGAAATAAGTTTTGAAAAATAATAAATTATTAAAAATGTCATATTTATTAAGTAAGAATGTATAAGTTTTTGAAAATAGAGCTTATGGAGCAAAATATTGGAATTATTGGCCTGGCGCGAATTCGGCGCCTAAGCGCCAGCTCAATACAGACGCTGTTAAGATTTTTTGATAATTTTTGGGAGTTATTTTGACGGATTTAAGGAGTTAGTGGAGATTCTAGAAGACTGGAAGTTACTCCTAATATATAGGACATGTGATACAATGCATTTGGACACAAGGAAACAGTTTTAATCGCGAAGAGGTGTGATCCAAAGTGAAGAGGTGCGAAGACCTGGTCACGGAGTCCGGCGCCTAGGCGCGACAGTTACCTTCTAGAAGATACATTGTATTCAGATGAATTTTGAAGGGGTGCCTTAAGAAAACCCTGGTCAAATTCAGAGCTCTATAAATAGGAGCCCATTCTACAGAGACAATCTCCCTTTTTAGCAGCTTCTCTTCCCCCTCTAGTTTTACTTAGTTTTTTTATTTTCTTCCACATTTAAGGAGCCACTTTACTTTGTATCTGGTGAGTTTATTTTGAGTATTTATTGTGTGTTGTTGCTATTGTAGTTTTTCATCATTACTTTGGAGTCAGTAGAAGTCAGCAGATCACTTGAAGGAACACTTCAGATAAGTATTTGTACCTTGGTTTAAAGTTTTATAAATATGTTTTGTTGTGTGATTTCAATGTGTTCTGAGTAGTTAGTTATCTTTCTCCTTTCAACTATGAAAAGATAATAAATTAATTAAATTTTGTAGGAGAATTAAATTTAAAATATTTAAAACATTGTGATAATATTAATACCCGATCTTAGTTTACTTTTTAAATTGGTTATTTAAATTGTTAAAACATGTTGAAGAATTTTGAGACCTATCCGGAGATAAATTCTTAACTAGTAGATATCACATGAATCCTTGTGTAGTCGAAGGATTTATGCGGGTTATTCAAGTTGAAGTGCAAATAAATAGGAAGATATTATTTATTGGGCGTAAAATTAGTTAGTTTTTAGAGTGACAGACTAAATTCTAATAATTTAGTTTAAAGAAAGGGAACGAGTCACTGGTTGGGCCGACCATAGCCACCCTTGGACATCTAGTAGTGTGAGCCTAGATTAACCCATTCTACTTATAAAACATCCTGAACCGATCTATAGATTAGTCAATGTTCTTTGCACCTAGACCAAAGGGTAAAGAATAGAAATGCTTTTATTTGGCACAATACCATAATCTAAATTTCCCACAAAAGATAATTATTCTAAAAATCTTGGATTAGTTGAAAAGGAGAAAGTCATTTTTATACTTGCATTGAATTTTAATTACTGCTTATTTTACTTTATTACTGCTTACTGCTTACTTGCTTATAGAAAAAATTGTTAGTAAATTAAATTTGAATATATATATATATATATATATATATATTACTTTTAATTTGAAAAATTCCAAAATATTTCTTACATTTCTTACTTTTTATAAAAACACTATCCCTGTGGGATCGATAACCAGGACTCCACTAGAGCCCTGTATTACTTGAATAATACGTATACTTGCGTTTAAAATTGTGAATTTTACAATAATTATTATAAAATGTAAATATAAATTCATAAGTAAAAGTATACATCGCACATAAAGTTTTTGAAGCCATTTGTCAGGAATTAAATATTCTAAAAATTGGTATCAAATTCTTGTATTTAAAAGCATATATAAAGTCTCATCGCATCACCAATTCACAATGTTCCTAAGAAAGGAGGAGTAACTGTGACTGTTAATGAAAAGAATGAAATGATTCCAGCAAGACAAGTTACAGGGTGGCGAATATGCATTGATTATAGAAAATTAAATCTTGTCACAAGGAAAGATCTTTTTCCACTCCTATTTCTGGATCAGATGCTGGATAGACTGGCTGGGCATAAATACTTTTGTTTTCTGGATGGATATACTGCTTACCATAAAATTCAAATTTCTCCTCAGGATCAAGAGAAAACTACGTTTACCAGTCCTTATGGTACGTTTGCTTTTAAAAGAATGTCATTTGGTTTATGTAATGCCCCTGCTACATTCCAGAGATGTATGATGGATATTTTCTGTGATTTAATTGAAAAAGAGATTGAAGTTTTTATAAATGACATTTCAATATTTGAAATTTCATTTGAATCATGTTTAGAACATTTGTCTAAATTTCTAAAATGTTGTGAAGAAACTAATTTAGTCCTTAACTGGGAAAAATGCCAATTTATGGTAGTAGGATGAATTGTATTGGGACATTGGATTTCAGAAAGAGGTTTGGAGGTAGATCCTACAAAAACTCAAGTTATCTCTAATTTACCTTGCCAAACCAATGTAAGGGGAATTAGAAGTTTTTTGGGATATGCTAGATTCTACAGGCGTTACATCAAAGACTATTCAAAGATTACAAAACTTTTATGCCATTTACTGGAAAAAGATGCAATTTTTTATTTTGATGATGATTGCCTAAAAGATTTTAAAACATTAAGAGAAAAATTAATCACTGCACCTGTTATAATTTCACCAAATTGGGAAAAAGCTTTTGAATTAATGTGTGATGCTAGTGATTATGCTATAGGTGCTATTTTGGGTCAGAAATATGATAAAATTTTTAAAGTTATTTATTATGCTAGTAAAACTGTTAATGATGCTCAAATTAATTATACCACTACTTAGAAAGAGTTATTAGCTATAGTATTTGTCTTTGATAAATTTTAATCATATTTAATTGGAACTGAATGTGTGGTGCATACTGATCATTCTGCGATCAAATATTTAATGAAGAAGAAGGATGTGAAGCCGAGATTGATTAGATGGATTCTTCTTTTGCAAGAATTTGATTTTGAGATAGTAGATAGGAAGAGTTCTGATAATCAAATTGCTGATTATTTGTCTAGGCTTGAAAATGAAAAATCTCTCTGTGATGCTGAAAAAATTAATGAAGATTTTCTCGATGAAAAATTATTCACTGTTAATGAGTGGCTTGTTCCGTGGTATGCCGACATAGTAAACTTTATTGTCAGTAATATTATACCTTATGGTTTGACATACTAGGAAAAAAAGTAATTTTTGTCTGATGTTAAGACTTATTTTTGGGATGACCCATTTTTATATAAACAAGGAAAGGATCTTATAATTCGAAGATGTGTACCTTTGGAAGAGACTAATGAAATTATTCAAAAATGTCATGATTCTGATTATGGGGGACATTTTGGAGTTGAAAGAACTGCATATAAAATCTTACAATTTGGATTTTATTGGCCTACAATTTTTAAGGATGTGAATGCTTATATTAAAAATTGTGATAGATGTTAGCGTGTAGGAAATATTTCTAGAAGAAATGAGATGCCCCTTAATTATATGTTGGAAGTTGAAATATTTGATGTTTGGGGATTAAATTTCATGGGTCTATTTACACCATCTTTTGGAAATGTTTATATTTTGATAGCAGTAGACTATGTTTCCAAATAGATTGAAGCTATTACTTTACCTCAATGTGATGCTCAAAGTGTTGCAAAGTTTTTAAGAAATAATATATTTGCAGATTTGGAATACCATGAGTAATCGTAACTGATAGAGGAAGTCATTTTAAAAATGCGATTATTGAGAAGTTAGCAAAGAAATATCATATAAATCATTGCATTGCTACTGCTTATCATCCTCAGATAAGTGGTTTGGTTGAATTATCCAATCGTGAAATTAAAAGAAAATTGGAAAAGACTGTTAATCCAAACAGAAAAGATTGGTCAATCAAACTGGATTATGCTTTGTGGGCCTATAGGACTGCCTACAGAACCCCTATAGGAATGTCCCCGTAAAGCTTGTCATTTGTCTATTGAACTTGAGCATAAAGCATATCGGGCTATTAAAGAGTTCAATTATAATTTGAAAGATGCTGCTGAGAAGAGATTTTTGCAATTAAATGAGCTCGAAGAGATAATGAATGAATCTTATGAAAATGCTACGATTTATAAGGAAGAGGTCAAGTTATGGCATGATTGAAAAATTCTTATTAAAAATCTTGTGCCAGGACAGAAAGTTTTGTTGTATAATGCTAGATTGAGAATTTTTTCTGGAAAACTTAAGTCCAGGTGGATGGGTTCATTTATTGTGATAAAAGTTTATTCCTATGGAGCTGTGGATATTCAAGATCCTAAGACTAGAAAAATATTTAAAATTAACAGTCATAGACTTAAACCTTATTTTTCAGTCTATCCACTTAAATCTGATGAGAATCTGATCTTAGGTCACTCAGAATGAGTTCTAGGTATATCAGGATGAAGTCGTTAAACCAAGTGCTTTGTGGGAGGCAACCCATAGTTATCAGTTTGCTTTGCTTTATATTTGCTTTGTGTGCTTTGTTTGGTTTGTTTTTATGTTTTAGTGGAAGTATTTTGGATTTTTTATGTTATAGTAGTGTTTATTTGACCTTATTTTATGACTTAGAGGAGTCGAAATTAAAGTTTGGACATTTGACAGACCTGTGTTAAATTGAGCACTGGCGGCTAAGCGCCGCCCAGTTGGCGCTTAGGCGTTGGAGTTATAAAGAATGAGATAATTGAGGTTCTAGAAGCCTAAATATTGGGGAAGTGGTTTTGGAAGTTATTTGGAGTTTTAAATTGGTTATGGACGGTTTATGCACTTCTAAAGTCTATAAAAAGGCCCTGGATTAAGAGAAACACTTGCCCCAAGTCCTATTTTCATTCCCGAGTCTTAAGAAGAGTGTTTTGAGTTCATCATGTCTTCTTGAGAGAATGAGATCAAGAAGAAAGAGGATTCTGACAAGAATAAGTTTATCAGTGACAGTGCTGAAGAGTTATTCAATGGATTTCTCGTCGTTAGTATTCAAGGAATTGCAGAAAAGACTGCAAAAATTGAAGCCCGAGTGACTTCAATCGAAGCAAAGATTAATGAAACTAATGCACATTTGGAACATATGGGATGACAACTCAAGATGAAATTCAATCATACAAGTCACGTGGAAGAAGCAGATAAGGTGATGTTCGTGAAGAACAAGTGGTTAGAAGAAGAAGATGTAAGAGTATTCAATCATCGCCCGTTCTATCAGATTTATATTCCAGAAGGGTCAAATGGAAATAATAGTGGTTCTGGATATAGTCCACCTACTGGAGAGTGAAATTAAATTTTAGTTTGATCTTGTGGTTTGTTTTGTGTATCTTATGTTTTATGTGTTTGATGTTTTAAGTGTTTAATGTTTTATGTTTGTGTTTTGTTGCACTTTAATGTGTGATTGTTACATCCTAGTGATGTAAACCTATCTTTTTTTATTATTGAGTCTGTTTGTATCTAGGGAATTTCATCCAAAGTATTTGGATAGAAATTTTTAGTTTGTATTAAGTGTGGTTTGTTTTTAATGAATATAAGTTTGTGTTTGTGTGAAACTTGATTGGAATCAATGGATATTAAAATTTGAAATTGGAGTATTGGGAAATTTATGAGAAAGTGACAATTATTTTGAGAAGATTAAGGGTGATTAACTAAGTGGTTTAGTGCATTTTCTTAATTATGAAAATCTGAGCACTGGCAGCTAAGCGCCAGAGTGCCGGCGCTTAAGCGCCAGATTTTGCGGTTAAGCGTCGAAGGCCTCGCGCTTAGGCGCCGGTTCATGAAAATTGATTTTCAACAGTTAAAAACCTGAAGATCGCTATTTTTAACTACCCCTATCGTCTTCAACCTCTGATTTTCACGAAAAAAGAGCCTAGGGCATCAATATATTGGATCATTTGAATGACGATCTCAACAAAAATTGTTAGATTTGGATTCCTTGATGTAAGAGCGCTACTCTTAAGTAAAAATTTGTGATTTTCACCATGTACTTTGAGTACATTCTGGAAAATTCTAGAATCACTATTAATGTTGAAAATTTGAGGAAAAGGATGAGAAATTTTCTGGATTTAGTAGAAATTACTTTTGGAAGTTAATTTAGCAAGTTTAGTTTGATTTTGGAATTTATGGTGAATTTTTTTCATGAATTTTTAGAGATGGCTCCAAAGTGAAAGCACGTGAGAGAAAAGACAAGATTTGATTCTGACAAGTTTGTTAGTGCAAGGGCTGAGGAACGATACGTCGACGCACTACAGTCACGTAAATCGATTCCTGAGTGTGTGTTTATTAAGTCAGGAGAAGTTATTGAAGAGATGATTTCTAGAAGGAATTGGAAGAATTACTTCTGCTTCTCTTCTGTTGCTATGTTTCTGTGGTCAGAGAGCTTTATGCAAACTTACCTGCGGCAGAAGAGAACTCGGTGATGGTGAGGAGGCAAGAAGTTGGTTTTTCACCTGTAGTAATCAATACTTTTTATCGACTGTCTCCTAATATGTTTTGTTTTTATTCTAACTATCATCCTACTAAGGGAAAGTTAGATGAGTTAATGGCATTTATGACTGATGGAAGAGGATTATGGAAGATAACTACTGATAGAAGAGTCAATTTTTAGGTCTCTAAGTTAAATGCCACTTCTAAAGCATGTCATTATTATATCTCATCTAAGTTGTTGCCTTTAAGTCATACTAGTGAAGTTATAAGGGAGAGAGCTGTTTTGAACTATTGCATTCAGCAAGAGAATCCTATAGATATTGCAGCAATAATTTATGATTATATTTTGAATTGTGCCAGATCTACCACTACTGTAGGTATGGAATTTCCTTCCTTGATTCATTTATTATGTGAGCGGTCTAGTCTGAAAGTTGAAACTTGGGAAGAGGTTCTCCAGCCTTTGAAACCAATTACCAGTGTAAACATTGGAGCTTACACTGTACATTCTGAGTTAGGCTGGAGAGAACGATTTGGTAGGGCTTCTACAACTTCTGCTGCTTCTACTTCCCGTGCTACTACTTCGCGAGCTTCATCATCTAGTGATTCACAGACTGGTTTGTTGAGAAAGATTTTGAAGAAGGTGAGTCTTACTCGTGAGCATGTTAGAGACATGGATGGTAAGACGGATAATATGGAAAGATATATTGTCAAACATGATGAATATGAGGAGAATTATCAGCATTATTTGGATAGATTGATTAGAGGTGATCTGAGTGCTAAGATGCCCCTCATCCATTCAATATACCTTATGTGCCATCCAGAGATTGGAATGAGCAAGATGATCATGATGGTGAGGATGATTAGTGGATTTGTTTTTTTATGTGTTACTGAGTTTCTGTTGATGTACTGATGTATGTTGTGTCGTGTGTTTTATTTTGATGTTGTGTTTGTAGTGTGAACTCTGGTAGTATGATGATTGTAGTTAGAATATTTTTTATGCATATTTAGATGTATCTTTGTTGGATTGATATTCTATATGTTGCTTTGTGTGATATATGTGTAGTAGTAAATGTTTATTGTGTATGTCGTGTCAGAGTTTTTATATGTGTACTTTAATTCCAAAACTGTTAGGAGAATATGAAACACTATTAAAAATTATTATCTAAAAACTGCATGTTTAAAACTTTTCAAAATCTACTACTACCATTTGTTATCTAGTATTGGTGTGATTTCAGTTATTTTCAGTTGGTGTGTATTTGCTTTGAAAACCTCCACTACTATAGAAGTCTTTTGAAATTTTTATTTTTCTTTTTATAAAAATTGAAAAAAAATTGAATTTGATTTCTTTTTACTCCTGTTTTTAAATTATTATACTTGCATGTCGGCATATTTTTAGGTTGTGTGTTATTTTAAGGGGGGTCGCCTACACGTAGTCGTCTGGCGAATTTTTAATTTAATTAAAATAAATAATTTGAAAAGTAGTATTTGATTTTGAAAATAATTTTAAATTTGAAGGTTTTAAGATATGAGATTAAACCGATCTCACATCCCAAGTAGTTTATATAAACGAGCACCGCACCACAAACCGTGTATCTATCCCTAAGGATAGACACACTCGCTCGATCAGTGGGGCTCGATTAAATAAACTAGAAGATTTGTGACATCCGTTTGGTCTGCGAACCAATTTTATAAGCCGACAAAATTCCCCGCTTAATATGAAAACATTAAACGGGGTTTATATTACTCAGGTTCTTTAAAATTTCCTATAAAGGCAAGCCCCTATAGTTAATTACATCTTAAGTGATGGGAATCACCTAAGAAAACTCTCGATAATAATCAATAATTCTGCTCTCAAGGATTTCAAAGTTTAAGATTTTCAAGGGATTGAATTTTGGAATTTCAATAGGGAATGGATCAAGTTTGGAACATTTTGTTTTGTGAATCCAAATGAAGAAAAGTAGGAGAAATCACAGATTCGAAGTGAACTTCGGTAATTTCCCGACTATCCTATTATTTGGCTTGGATTTAGGAAAGTCCTAATATTTATTTAAATGTTTTGATCTTGCCAACTTTAATTAATTAGGGCTTATATTTATATGATAAAATCAAACAAATAGCCTTGAAGATGTGAGGGTTTATTGTCGTACCGGACGACTACCTCGGAATCCTAAAACTGGTTAGGGCTTAATTTACATGACCCGATCATGCAAATGCCTAACAAAGGTTGAGGGTTTATGTTGCACTAGTGCAAACTACCTCGAAGTCCTATGGCTTTGTTGTTTAGTTCTAGGAAAGTTTCTGCTGAAGTAGACTCGGGTTTCATTGATGACGATGGCCGTGCTCGCCCACCATGCTCCGAGCTCCTCGTTGTTGCAGAGGTTTAGTTTTAGAAATTATAAATCGGGGATGAGAAAAGTGTTTTGGTTTAGAGAAAATCTTGATTTCCAAGTGTTTTTTTTTAATTAAAACAAATCTTAAAGTTGATTATAACGACACCGGTTAAGATCCCACTGGCTCCATCCTTCCGCATCATTATTTTTATCGGATTCACTTAGTCCGGATGAATTTGCTAAACTCAATCGAATGAGTTCCACACTTTCATTTAGACCGTGGGAAATCCCGTTAGCAACACGTAGGTTACATCATCCGAGGTATTCCCGATCATCCAACAGGACGTTTTAATTTAGTTGTAATTGTAGTTTTGTGTTCTGTTTGTGATTAAATTTTGAGTTGTTTTATATTTTGAAATGTTGTGGCGGTGAATTTTATCTTGCAATGACTTTTAACTTAGTTTTGGTTTCAGCTTTAGGGACTATCCTAAAGGTGTGGGTTTTCATGCAACTGATTGTTTATCATGCAAGAAAAGTAAGTGCAATGCGGCTTAAATAAATTACAATAATGTAAATTGCAAGAAAGTAAATTGCAATAAAATAAAAGCGTACCTAGAGGGTCTTCCCGTCATCCCAAGCTACACTTAAAACACAATTAGAATATTTAAGCAAGTTCCTAGGTAAAGCTAAGGGAAGGGTTATGGTTTTCTACCAAATTCCTAATCCTATAGTCTAGTCATCTCCTATGACGTCTAGGTTCTTTGTGTTTTGGTTTAAGGACGATTTTCTTCATCAAAGAACAATTAAGTCCAATTGTTCTTATTAATGTCCTATCATATGGAGGAAGTGCTTAAGAATAATCTTAAACATCTTTTCAATATTTTCTAGGATTGTTTTAAGTCCAAATGGGTTTAATTATACAAATGAATTAATCGTCCGAGAATTCAAGTTTTGTTGTTATCTTACTCAGATGAACTAGGACATTTGAATATCCTATAAGTGAAGTAACATTTCATTTAATGTTCTCGTTTAGGAGTTATAATAACCAAAGCTTTCGAGGGTAAATCGGTATTCAAATGATTTGATTTAAGTTAATGGGTTTAAATTTGGAATAGTGTTCAAGTTGCTTTATATTTAATTTCTTTCTGTTTTAGGTGATGTTATATTTAATTTAATTTAATTGAGTTTTAATTTAATTTAATTCAATATAATTCAATTTAATTTGATTTGATGTTTAATTAATTTGATTTGATTTAATTTTAATTTAATTTGATTTAATTTAATTTAATTTAATTTAATTTAATTTGATTTAATTTGATTTAATTTAATTTAATTTAATTTAATTTAATTTAATTTAATTTAATTTGTTTAATTTAATTTAATTTGATTTAATTTAATTTAATTTGATTTAATTTAATTTAATTTAATCTTTAATTTAATTTAATTTTTTAATCTTAATTTAATTTAATTTAATTTATTTTATTTAATTTAATTTTAATTTAATTTTATTTTTAATTTTAATTGAAATTTTTAAAAGAGTTTAATAATTTAATTTTAGTTTAATGATTAAGTCTTTTAATATTTTAAATTTGAGTTATCATTTTAATTAAGAATTGAATATTAATGAGATAATTAATTTAGGGATTTTTAAATTAAAGAATAAATCTCTTCCTAATAATATCCCTATTTTAATAATTCCAATTTTATTATTCTTCCAAATTTAATCCATTATTTAATTAAAGTTTAATCATTTTAAAATTGCTTAATGGGTTTCTACCCTTTAATCATTTAAATTTCAATCATCCAAATCAGATTAGGATCAAATATTTTACTTGTTAATTTTTTATTAAACCTAAAGTTTTAACTAAGGGTTAAAAAAAATTTAATTACCACTTTACCCTTTAAGCTTAATAATTTCATAACTCACTAAATTGAACTCAAATGAACTTGAAATTTTTATGTAACTTCAATCATATGTCAATAAAGACATGAGAGGAGAAAATGTGATTTTTTTGTATTTAATTTATTTATATAATTATTTTTGGTAGAAAATAGAGATTTTCAAGGAAAATTTAATAACATGACCAAGGGAAAGTTTCTGTCCTTAAGAAAATTAGGGGACATTCCTAATGACCAGAGGATCACTTGGACCAATTTTGGTGATTTTTTGAATTATATTATTTTTATTATAATTATTTTAAATTTTGGAGTGTTAATTAATTTAAAAATAAAATAAATGTTGAAAAATGAATTTTATATTTTTCAAAAATCTCTCTGATATCAAGGAAATCAGAGAAGCAAATTTTGCAATTTTCTGATTTTTCTATGATTTATTATAATTATTTTAGTGAAAATGCTAGAAAATACATTTTTTTTATTTTAAAATTACCTTAAAGCTTTAAAATTTAATATCTCACTAAATAGACTTAAGAAAAATGTGGGATTAGTTCCTATGTGATTAAAATTCAAAATTTGACATTTTGGTGAATTTTATTATTTTTGTGATTTTTATTATTTTTTAATTATTAAAAATATTAAAATATTATTAAAAATCAACTTTTTTAGAAAATTGAAATTTTAATTTTCTTAGGTTCCCCTGATATCAGAGAGGCTCCAAAACCAATTTGGTGAATTTTTGAAAGGTATTTTAAAAGTTATGAATTTTTAAAACTTAAAATGGCTAAGTGGCTTAATCAACCCAATTAGTGGGGCTAACCAAGTCCAATTGACCTCAAACTTTTATGGTGGATTCCTCTAATCCTAAAGGTCAGTGGAGAATTGATTTCAAGTCAATTTGATGCATGGTTAACTCTAATTAATTAAAGACCTATTTTGGGTGTTTAAGCCAATTAGGGTTGTTTTAAATGAACTAAGTCAAAACCTATTTTTCCTAGGGTTCTCTCGGTCATAAGAAACATCACCAAATTTTCCTAGAATTTATTTCACAACATGCTATTTATTGGAATTAAAATACTCAAAACAGCAACATGAATTTGAAAAATCAATAACTTTTTATAGGGATGGCCTCGACTTTGGAAAATTCAGGGAATGTTCCTAAATTCGGAGGCTTCAAAAGCCCTATGGTCTCATGCCATGGTGAATTGTATACATGCATGGAGAATTAAAAGTATGCGAGAGAAAAAATAAATTATAAAAAATAAAATACTTGGTGAAATTAAATGATTTATTTTCCACATTATTCTCCTCCGTTCACCGAGCAAGAGGGTATTTTTATTTTATTTTTCTGATTTTTCTACACGTAGTTATGAATTTTTGAAGTTTAGGGAATTAAATAAATCAAAAAATACCCTAATTTTCTATTTATCCACGCGGCGCCAACTCATCCTCGGTATCTCCGAAACACCGCGTGTCGCGCTCCCATTCGACGCTACCACCTGAGTCAGCAGCCCGGGCCCCGCCGTTCTCGTACCGTCTCCTGGTCCGACGCCATCTGAGCCGTTCGTCCGCGCGTGTATTGAATGGACGTCATCCGTTCATCGTCCCCGAGCGTCCTCACCTGAGAGCCGTCCACACTAAATCCCTAAGATCTCACTCGATACTCAATGGATTTTCATGTTCTTATGCTCTGTGGATTCATCTTGAAGAGACGAACACATCTATACGGCTATCATGCATTTAAATTAAAACATTCGAAATGGAGAATCTCTAGAAGCTCGGGATGAAAAATTAGCTCATAACTTTGCTCAGAGAAGTGTGGCTTCAATCTGAGAGTTGTTGCACCTTCGATTGGATCCCAGCGAAGCTCCGCGATGAAGTCTCCCGGTCCAGTGAATTGTCCAGGTGTGATTTCGACCAAGCCCGATCACAAAGCTTGGAGGCTGGAGCAACTCGGGTGGCCTGGAGATGGGGCTTTTGCTCGGTGGACACCTTCCCTTGGTCCGGTGAAGGTGTAGAACCAATCAATTTGGGGATTGACTCCACCGTGGAGAAGTGTCCTCGGTTTTGGGTGGAATTTCGGCTGGGAAATTGGATTTTATCAGTGGGGATTAGGGCAAATCGACACCGGGGCTCAACTGCTCTAAGGGTGGAGAAGGGTTTGGAACAATTTTGGCGAGTTTCGGCAAGGTTTGTGTAACTCTCCTCCATGGCCGCGAGGGTGAGGGGTTTAAATAGGAGAGGTCGGAGAGCCTTCCGGGGGAGTCGAGGCATGGGATCGACCTGCTTCCGGTGAGGAGAAGAACAACCATAGTGACCATTTGGCATGGGGCGGCTCAGCAAGTGGGAATTCCAAACTTTGGCTCCTCCCAAGGTCTCGGCCATGGTGTTTTCCGGCGATCCAGGCGGCCGGCCGACAGGCATGGGTCACCCTCGTGTCCAGGTGGGTCGGGGTTGGAGGTTTGTGCAATCAATCGGCAATTGTCATGTGTAAAGGCTTTGAATTAAAATGGAATGGGGAGGGGATCATTTTGGCCTTAATTTGGTCAACCCATTGGTTTGGGTTGGGTGCACCTCCCCATGGCCTCGATTTTGGGCCGAGAGGATCAGTTGGGTCGCCCAAGGGAGAGTGGTGTGGTCTCTATCCATGATGAGGTGGCTAATCATGGTTTAGTGTGTGACATGCTTAAGGTAAAAAATGCTTAATGAAAGGTTAGGAAAGGGGCCCCTCCTTTTACCATTAATGGCATGGTCACATGTCAAGCCTTCCATGGCTTCATGTGGCTTCGTCCACGGCTTGCATGGCTTGTCTTTGGCTTCGGGGAAAGTCGAGTCAATTTCATGGAAATGGGTTTTAAGAATTTTGGATATTTTGGTGAAAATTTGCATGAAGCTTAATTTGGAATGGTTTAATTGATGATTTTGAAACTTAGGGGTGATTTTGATTAAATGGATGATGAGGGGAAATGCCATGTGGGCTTTGGATGGATTTGGGCTTTTGAATGTGGTGAAGTGGGCTTTTAGGAAAGTTTAAGGGGAATGAGCTTTTTGATTTTAGGATGGGCATTTGGGTAAAGATTTTGTGAAGAACTTTGTCAAATAAATGTCATAATTGGTTTAGGGATGTTCTATGAAGGGCTTGGAATCAATTTGGTGTGATTTGGAGTTGAATTGGTTTGAATTTGGATTTATTTGGTAAGTGGGCCTATGTAGGTCAAATTGGGCTAACTTGGGCTAATGTTGGGCTAGGGTTGAAATTGATATAAAATAAATGTTGAGAAATGTTTATGGGAGTGTTTCAAAGAGGTTTTGACTTTGGTTGGGCTTTGATTTTGGGGTTCGGGCTCATTCTGGGTTAGGTTTGGGTTTAGGTCAAAATAGGGCCTTTTAACTTTGGGTTGAGTTTGAGTGGGGTTTGGGTCTAAATTTTGGGCAAATCATGTTAGTATTTTGTTTGTGGGAATGTTAAGGAAGATTTAGAAAAGATTTGGGGTTAATTGGAATTGAATTGGGTGAGTTTGGGTTAGGTTTGGGTCATGGGTCCAAATCGGGCTTTAAGGCCAAAAGTGAGATCGGATCCAAATGTCAATCAAATTGGGCTTGGATTTGGTCTAGATTGGTATTTAGGATATTTAATTGAAGTTTAGAATTGAATTGGACCAAAATTGGGGTCAATTGGGTAGGTTTGGTTTGACATCGGGTTCACTTAGGGTTAAAATGGGTCAAATTGGGGGTTTTGACAAAAGTAGGGTAAATTGACAAAATTGGCCCATGTTGTAGTTGGACAAAATGAAATTGGGAATATTTAGGATTTTCTGGAATTTTCTGGGAATTTGCTGAATTTTTGGATTTTTAGGTCAAGAGGGGTATTTTGGGTATTTGGAGGGTATTGGGAGGTTTTCTTGGAATTTTTGGTATTCTTGGGCATGGATGATCAATTTAAGTGATGTGGAAATGTTTGGGAATGATTTTGGAGAATTTTGGATAATTTGGAAATTTTGAGAAATTTGGGTAATTTCGGGGGTTTTGGGTAGTGTAGCGGGTGTAGGGTCCCGGGGGTCAAAAATTGAAAATTTGGAAATTGAAGATTGGGTGGATGTAAGTGGAAAGAAGTCATTTTGGTTGAGCCATGAAGTCATGTCAAGCCCATGTGAGCCATGAAGGGACCCATTTGAGGCATTCACTATGTTGTTCCTAACCCTCTTAGCCAAGGGCTTAGGGGTTAAGGACCATCCATGTGAATCACCCACATGAGTCAGGAGGTCAAGTTAGGTATAGGTGTGTGAAAGTGTAGTGTATAGGTGTAGTGTATAAGTGTAGTGTGTGTGTAAGTCAGCCCCTTCACCAGACCAGGCCACCTGTGGCGGTCCTAAGGCCAAAGAGTCCTATAGGAACTCATCCTTTAAACTTCCACATCCGATTTCAACCCTCTAGGTGATTAGAGGTGTACAGTCAAGTTTGTGGAGTTTGCAGGGAGTTAAGAAGTGGTTTGAATTTCTAAAAGGTGGGTCCCAATTCTAGTCCTCTAAGATAGTCAAAGGAAAAGCCTAAGGCTAGATTCTAACTACTAAAGAGAAGAAGAGAAGACCTCATCAAAAATGAGGTCAACATTGCATATTTAGGATATTAAGATTCCTGGAAGCATGTTATGTTAGTTTTTAATTCTCACCCATGTATCATTTCTTATGCTTAAATGTTTTATCCTAACTAAAAATTAAAGTTTGGGGGGGGGATTTTAAAAACAGAAAACTTTTCAAAAACCTAAAATTTTATTTGTTCTCAAGAATACTTAAAATTAATTTGATTTTTAATTAAAAAGAATTATGTATATGAAGTTATATTAGGGGAACAAAATTTTGAATATAGAAATGAATAAGAGAATTTAGTTAAAATTTATAGTAATAATGAAAAATTTAAAGTTGAAATTTTCTTAATAAAAAAGAATTAAATATAGTTAAACTATCTTTAGTAAGAAATGTTGTATTTTTGGATAAATAGAAGATTTGACTTTTATTCTTCAAAGCTTAAATTTATTTTATTCAGGAGTAATTTTCAAATACTATTATTATGATTTTTAAGTGAAAGATGTATATCAGACCTTTATTTTAAATGAAAGGGTGGAAGTCAAAATCATAAAAAATTGGTTCCATACCTAAAGTATAAGATATAAGTTCTGAGAAAATCTAAAACTTAAGGTTATAATATAGTAAGTAAAATTATTTTCAAATAAAGATTTTTAAGTGAGAAAAATAAGTGTGTGAATCCTATATTTTGAAGAATCTACAAGTATTTCTGAATTAGATAGAAACCTATATTTTACATTATCATTTATCTAAGAACTTTCTAAACTTTAAGTTGGTCTTAATTACTAAATTTTTTTTCTAAATTGGACTATTTCATTTCTAGAAAAATTTTTTTTTACCTTCCTAAGAAACTCATTACATAATTTGCATGCTAAAATTTTTTATGTAATTAAGAGTCACTTGAGGACAAGTAACATTTTAAGTTTGAGGGATTTTGATACACCTAAAATATATAGTGTTTTTATGCACATTTTTATACCTATTTTTGATGATATTACACTTTAATGGAAGATATTTTGTGTTTTTCTTGTAGGTATGATGAAAATGAGTGATTATGATGAAAGGAGCAAAATTGGAACAAATTTGGAGCAAAAAAATGAACAAAATGAAAATTTGACACTGGCGGCTAAGCGTCGCCTGGTCGGCGCTTACGTGCCACTGTTTTAAAAATTAAATTTAATCAAATTTAGCGACATTTCCAAGGGGTGTTTGAGGCAACTTTTGATGGTAACCTCCTTAACTTTCTTTTGGCGGTAGAAGTGATCCAAGGGATGCAAGGTTTGGTGGATACATTGAATCGAGACACAATTTGAAGAGACACCAAGGCACCTTTTGGATTATTATTAAAATTATGTCATGTAAGTTACATGAGAGTCTTAAAGAAGGAGAGTCTTTAGAGAGTTTTTTTTAGAGTTATTACAGAGTTGAGAGAGTGTGTGAGGGAGAGAAATCAGTAGGAGTAGGAGTAGAGAGTAAGAAAGGAGAAAGGGGTTGGAGTGAAGCCTTCTTCTCACCAATTCTTTTCCTTCCTTTTATTAGTTTTTATTGAATTCTAAAGTCTATTTCTGAGTCATCAGAGTTGGGCAACCGACTCTGAGGAGTGTTTTAGTGGAAATTCAAGTTTCAAAGGAACTTCCGGAGTTTTGTGGAGAGGAATTTCAGATAAGTGTTTACTTCTATTTTATAGTTTTTAATTAAAACTTGTGTTTTCATTACGATTTCTATTTTCAAATCAATGTGTGCTTGTGTTTTCTCCATGAGTTCTGAGTAGTTTTATTTATATTTTTCTTTATTAAATGAAGAAGTAATTAAATTATGTAGGATTGTTGTGGAATGTATAAGTATTTAAAGTTGGAATAAGTTGTGAAGATTTAATTCCATGAACTTAATTTACTTCTTAATTTGACCAGTTAAGATGTTACAATTTGTTGTGAGATTATGTAAGATCCAATGCGGTATTGTCTGAGACAATAATTTGTAAAAATCACATACAATTATATGGATGAGATCTGTAATCCATATAATTGAATGCAAATATATTAGGAGATATGTTTTTAATGGGAGTAAAATTAGAGGCCTTTAGAGTCACAGGCTAAAGCCCCCTAATTTGGTTTAATATTTTAAATTTTGTTATGAGAAGTTAGCCCCCAGGTAGATGGAATCGAGGGAACTCTTGAGTGAGAGCTGGTATCTTCCATGCCTAACCATTTTCAAAATTTTAAAATTTCAAATTAACCAATGTTCTTTATAGAACCAAGTAAGGGTAAAGAATAAATTTACTCATATTTGTCACAACACATTTAAATACTTCCACAATAATACTTTCATAATTATTACTGTTTTATAAAAGAAAGAAAAAGATATTTTATTTCTTAGTGTTTTATGTAGTGTTTTAAAGTTTTGATAATTTTCATTTCCTGATTAGCTTTTTATCAAAAATACCAAAAATAACTTTCAAACTTTATAAATCAAAACATACTTTCAAAAGCCATTTAAAAAGTAAAAATATAATTTTCTTATTTCTTTAAAAAATTTTTACATTTCCCTGTGGGTTTGATATCTCGGGGCTTGATCAGAAAGTCCTATATTACTTGATAAACAATACGTATACTTGCGTAGTATCCCATATTATAAAATCATAATTTTCATATCTAAATCGTAAGCACATATATTTGTCGGGGATCAACAATCCACCTTGGCTGCCGGAAAACCCAAATCTGAGAGCACCGCCTTGGCTAAAACCCAAAATTTAGCCTATCTAATGTGGCTCACTCCATTAGGATTGTTGCCCACTTCTTCCCTCCACCTAAGCGGCCTCTCAGCCACCTCAGACAGCCATTGCAGCCACCACAGCCTCCTTTATTTAAACACCACCTCTCATGGCCGAAGGAGGAGAAGTTCAAATTCTTTGGGGAAACTCTGCCAAAATTGATTCTAGAGACTCCTCAAGACCTCTTAAGCTCCATCTATCCTCCAGTCCTAATTCCCACTGCTCGAGCCTAATTTCTCAGCCCAATTCTTAGGTTAGAAACAAGACACCTCTCCAAACTCCATAGAATCCCAAATTAATTACACCCACACCATTTCCAGACTGAGAGAGGAAGATCCACCACAAATGCCCCATCACAGAGAGCCCCTGGCCATGACTTTGATCAACCCCCCAAATTGGATTTGATCAAGTTCATACCTGGACCCAAGGAGAGCTCGAATTGGTGTTTGTTGAAGCTTCGCGAGATCACCATGAAGGTGTATAACCATTCTGATTGAGGCTTCCCCTCTCAGACTAAGGTATTGAGCCCTACCCTAGCCCAAACCTTATTTGATTCTCCATGCATGTGCAACGTATTTCATACCGTATAAACCATATAGATAGGTTTATCTAGATCAGATGTGTCTATAGAAACAAACCTCACTCGATTTGGTTAAGTCTAGCTGAAGATCATAATGTTAGAAGGTGGACGGCTCACGAGTTGAACCAAATAGGGACGATGAATGAGCGTCGTCGAAACACATGTGTATCCCTTGGACGACCAGGATGGATTTGAACGACGCTTGGGTACGTGAACGCGGAGCCTAGTCAGTGCTGAGTCAGAAGGTGACATCGAATTAAATGGAGAAGCGTGGCCTTTCGATTCACTGTAGGTTGACGTTTTTAAGTAGGAAATTAGGTTATTTTTATTTATTTTAATTCTAGAACTTAGAAAATTTATAACTTGGTGAAAAAAGTCATAAAAATAAAATAAAAATATCCTCTTGCTCAGTGAGCAGAGGAGAAAAATGTGGAAATATATTTGAGATCATTTGGTTTATGTTTGATTTTTAATCAATTAAATAAAATATTGCATGTTTCAATCATATCTTGGTATAGACATTTCACCATGGCTTGAGATGATGGACTTTTATTCTTTCTGCTAATGGAACATCTGATTTTTCTAGAGTCAGAGATATCTATGATCAGATCCCTATTTTTTGAGTTAAACATCCCTCTTTTAGTATAAAAATTATAATAATAAAAATATTAATTGGAAAAATACAAAAATTACCATTTGTAGGTTAATGTGGTTAAAGGATCATAGCAAAAATATAAAATGGGCTTAATAATTAAAAATGACACTATGGTAATGAACTCATTAAAATCACTTAAAAATTAAAGAAGTAAAATAAAAAGATAAAAATCACAAAAATGACTCTCCAGTGTTAAAACTAATCAGGAGAACTCTCCATAAAAATTTGGAATAAATTTGAGTTAATTTATCCATTAAAATGAATTTTATAAGTGAAATGGTATTTTTTTGAATTAAAATTATTATGATAATTAAAATATGAGTCAAAAAAATAATAAAATTAGTGTTGGGAGTTCTCTGTGAACAGAGCAACACAAGAAAAATAAAATAGGAATAAACATAATTATTTTATTTTTAATTCTATTTTAAATATTTAAATATTTAAAAATTCATAAAAATCACAAAAATATTAAAATTCACTAAAGTATCCTAAATTGTATCTTGATCACTTAGGAGTAATTGAAATAATTTTCTTAATTTCCTAAGAGAAGATATTAAATTTTAAAGGGTTAAAAATAATTTTTAAGCTTAAAAATGGACTTTTCTTATTTTATCACTAAAATAATTATAAGAATTAAAATTTAAATCAAAAAAATATGAAACCTGATTCTCTAGGTTCCATGAACTTAGAGATACTTAAAAAAAATATAAAACATAATTTTCAAGTCAAAATATATTTTATATTTAATTAATACTCAAAATTGAATAATAATTATAATAATTAAATTAAAAAATTAAAAATCATGAAAATTGGTCCAAGTGGTCCACTAATTAGGTGAACATCTAATAATTTTTCTAAGGACAGAAGCTTTGTCTTGATTAAGTTATTAAATTTACTTTGAAAATCCTTATTTTTTCATTATAATAATTATATAAATTAGATTAAAATAAAAAAAATCACATCTTCTTCAATGATGTTTTAATTGAGCCCTGGTGGGGTAGCATAAAAATTTCGAAGTCATTTGAATTTGATTTAATGAATTATGAAGTAATATGGTCTTAACGGGAAAAATGGTAATTAAAAAATTTGTCTTAATTAATATTTTGGCCTAATCAAAGGATAAATGGGCAATTAATGATCATAAATTGATAGTCCAAATGATTGAAACACAAAGGGATAAATGGTAGAAACTACTCTTATCTTTGTCACAAAAGGGATAAATTTGTAATTTTTTTTAATTATGTTAACTTGGAAGATAATCAAAATTAAATGATCCCAGGGTTAGGGGTTAGACTTTGGAAGTTAATAATTCATCAATCTAATACCCCTTGTTGGTGTTTAAATGACAATTCAATATTTTTGTAAGGATTAAAATCACATAGCTTAATATTTCTTAAAAGTTACAAATTTACCCATAGGTCTTAAGGGCTTGTTAGTGAATTGAGCTTGATTCAAATTATTTAATGAGATTTAGAAAAGTTAGTATAATTGATCACAAACATTCTTGAAACACTACTAACCCAACTCTAAGTTTAATTTGGCTAAATTCTTTAATAAAACAAAATGCCCCTAAGTGCCCCACTCACATAATGCATGAATGAAATATCAAGTGATGATTACACCACTTAGAGGGATAATAAAAACATTAAAGGTCCATTGAGCATGAGGGTATGGATTAGATGAATCACTTAGCAACATAATAAGCTTAAACAAATTGGAGACGATTCGATGGATCGTGAAATGTCAAGGGTATAACTCGGGACCTTTTTATAATCCTTTGGATACCTTAGAGGACACTTGACCTTATTATGGTTTGCTTAATGAAATCATCCTCACAAATGAACAGATAAAAATCCACCAAGTTATGACATAGGATTTGGTAGGTGCACTTTAGCCCTGTTTTTCCTATTTTCTGGCATGCAATTTCAATTTCCTGCAGATTATACATACATATGTGCTGCAAATGGTAATCCTTCAGCTGGAGTGCGAGAAGAGGATTGGTACGCTTTTACAGTTTTATCAGTATTTTCTTTTCTCTGCATTTACTTTACTATACTTCCTGCTTATAAATATGCATGATAAACAACAAGGCTACCCTGCATGTCAAAACTAAAACTTTCAGGATAGCCACAAAACCAAAACAAAAAAATTAAAAATTAAAACAAAAAAAGATAAAATTCACCACTACAACAATCAAAATATAAAACAACTTAAATTTTAATCACAAAACTTTCAGGATAGCCACAAAACCAAAACAAAAAAATTAAAAATTAAAACAAAAAAAGATAAAATTCACCGCTACAACAATCAAAATATAAGACAACTTAATTTTAATCACAAACAAAACAAAATCTCAATTGCAACTAAATTAAAATGTCTCTTTCGATGATCGGGAATCCCTCGGAAGAGGCAACCTAAGGTTGCTAACAAGATTTCCCATGGTCTAAATGAAAGTACTGAAATCATTTAGTTGAATTTGGTAAATTCACATATACTAAATGAATCTGAAGAAAATAGTGGTGCCAAAATGAGGGAAGAGTGGGATCCTAACCGGTGTTGCTATAATTAACTTAAATATTTCTCTAACAAGACACTAAGAAACCTCAATTTAAACATTTTTAAAAAAATGACACTTCTCTTATCTCTTCAAATTGACACTTCTAAAATTAAACCCGCTATGGCAAGAAGCTTGGAGCAAACATTGTGGGCAACACGACCAACTTCAACAGCAAAAATCCTTAGAAATTAACAACAGGCTATAGGAAGCTGAGGTAGTTTTCCTAGTGCGACATAGAATCTCACTTTATCTTTTAGGCCTTTGCTTCTCGTGCAACATAATCCCTATACTCACCTTAGGACTCCGAGGTTATCATCTAATTTGACATGAATCCTCCAATTTTCCAGGCTATTCACATGATCGGTATCAAGTCAATGTAAGTTATATTTAATAAAAATTGGCAAGAGATCCCTATAATTGAAGCCAAACCCTAGAATAGTTGCGAAGTCACCAAGATTCTTCTTGGATATATGACTTCCTTTAGCTTTCATTCCTTTGGAATCCTACAATAATTGCTTCGAAACTTGAGCCACTCACCTACTGGAATTCCTACTACCATACACTTTTGGAAAATCCTACCTTTTGGAAGTCATGAAAATATTATTTCCTGATATAAACCGATAGTTTTCTTAGGTGACATATGTTATCTAAGTTGTAATTAACTATAGTGGCTTGCCCTTATAGGAAAGTTAAAGACCCTAAATTAATATAAACCCTATCTAATTCTTTTATATTAGATAGGGGAATTATTAGGTCAACATAAACGGTTCGCAGAAAAAACGAATGTCATGGATTCTTTAGTTTATTTGATCAACCCACAATGCCAATCAAAGTATCCATTCTTCAGGATAGATACATGGATCGTAGTGTAGTGCTTTATTATTTAAATTATTGCATATATGAGATCAATTTGATTTAATATTTTCAAATTAAAAATGATATTTTTCTCAAAAAATTCTATGTATATTTATATCTAAATTAAATCGAGACTCTTAAATGACCGACAAAATATTGAGAGTCCGTTGGGACAAATTACAAATTAATTAATTAATAAAACCAAAGAAACACTTCCTAGTTATACAGAAGTAAATCCAAAAGACCATAATAAAGAGTAAAAAGGTTGTTCAACTTAGAAGTGGAAGAGAGTTGAAAGGTAGAGTTTAAAAAGAAATTGAAATAGAGAAAGAAGAAATTGAAGAACATAAAGAGGATGCTCCAACAGATTTTGAGAGTCCTATTTCTCCATTTCAGATTGATTTAGAAAAACTGCCACCGCCTTCATTTCCTCAGAGACTTCGTCAACAAAAGTTGGATAAATAAATTTCAAAATTGATGGAAATCTTTAATAAGTTTAAAATTAATATTCCTTTTGATGAACCTTTAGAACAAATGCCAAGATATGTGAAGTTTATGAAGGATATTCTTAACAGAAAAAGAATGTTTGAAGATAATGAAACAACACTTAGTGAGGAGTTGAGTGCTATAATTCAGAAAAAACTTACTGAAAAGCTTAAAGATCCTCAGAGCTTCGCAATTTCATGTGCAAATGGAGAGAAATTTTTTTGGAAAAGCTTTATGTGATTTAGGTGCAAGAATTAACCTTATACATTTATCTATATTTAAAAGACTGGGATTAAGAGAAATATCCTCTACAACTGTAACTTTACAATTAGCATATCATTTTATAACATATCTTAAGGGAGTTGTAAAAGTTATTTTGGTGAAAGTGGATCGATTTATCTTTCCTGTTGATTTCATTATGCTAGATATGAAGGAAAATTAAGAGATGCCTATCATTTTGGGGAGAACTTTCCTAGCTACAGGAAGAGCAATGATAGAAATGCAAAAAGGGGAATTAAATGTGCGCGTCAATGATCAAACAACTACTTTTAATATTTCAAAATCAATGAAATACCCTACAATAAGTAAAGATGATGAATGTTTCAGGATGGATGTAATAAGATAACTTCGTGAATGCCATTTCAAAACAACTTATGGAGAGAATTAGAAATGAAAGAATTCGAGAACGAGTAAGAAGAGGAATTAGAACATTTTATTGATTTTATTGAAGAAGATTCAAATTTTGTTTAAGAAATTTTTTGAAATTTTGGACATGATAAAAAAAGATAATTTTTTTTTGTCCATCAATTGAGAAACCTCTGTCAGCATATTTTTAGGTTGTATTGTATTTTAAAAGGGGGTCGCCTAACAGAAGTTGTCGGCGAATTTAAATTTTAAATTTGATTTAAATATATATATAATTTAGAAAGTAGTATTTGACTTTGAAAATAATTTTAAATTTGAAAGTTTTAAGATATGAGATTAAACCGATCTCACATCCCAAATAGTTTATATAAATGAGCACCGCACCACAAACCGTGTATCTATCCCTAAGGATAGACACACTGCTTGAGGGTGGGGCTCGATCAAATAAACTAGAAGTTTTGTGACATCCGTTTGGTCCGCGAACCAATTTTATAAGCCGACAAATTCCCACGCTTAATATGAAAGTATTAAACGAGGTTTATATTACTCAGGTTCTTTAAAATTCCCTATAAGGGCAAGCCCCTATAGTTAATTACATCTTAAGTGACGGGAATCACCTAAGAAAACTCTCGATAATAACCAATAATTCCGCTCTCAAGAATTTCAAAGTTTAAGGTTTTCAAAGATCGAATTTTGGAATTTCAATAGGAATGGATCAAATTTGGAACATTTTTGTTTTGTGAATCCGAAGGAAGAAAGGTAGGAGGAATCACTGATTCGAAGTGAACTTCGGTAATTTCCCGACTATCCTATTGTTTGGCTTGAATTTAGGAAAGTCCTAATGTTTATTTAGTATTTCAATCTTGCCAATTTTAATTAATTAGGGCTTATATTTGTATGATAAAATCAAACAAATAGCACTAGAAGATGTGAGGGTTTATTGTCGTATCGGACGACTACCTCGGAATCCTAAGACCGGTTAGGGCTTAATTTGCAATGCAAATGCCTAACAAAGAGGTTGAGGATTTATGTTGCATTAGTGCAAGCTACCTCGAAGTCCTATGGCTTTGTTGTTTAATTCTAAAAAGGTTTTGCTGAAGTAGGTTCAAGTTTTGTTGATGACGATGGCCGTGCTGCCCACCATGCTCCAAGCTCCTTGTTGTTGCAGAGGTTTAGTTTTAGAAATCATAAATCAGGAGATGAGAAAAGTGTTTTGGTTTAGAGAAGTCTTAATTTCCAAGTGTTTTGTATTTTGATTAAAACAAATCTTAAAGTTGATTATAACGACACCGGTTAAGATCCCACGGTTCCATCCTTCCGGCATCATTATTTTTATCGGATTCACTTAGTCCGGATGAATTTGCTAAACTCAACTGAATGAGTTCCACACTTTCATTTAGACCGTGGAAATCCCGTTAGCAACACGTAGGTTACATCATCCGAGGTATTCCCGATCATCCAACAGGACGTTTTAATTTAGTTGCAATTGTAGTTTTGTGTTCCGTTTGTGATTAAATTTTGAGTTGTTTTATATTTTGAAATGTTGTGGCGGTGAATTTTATCTTGCAATGACTTTTAACTTAGTTTTGGTTTCAGTTTTAGGGACTATCCTAAAGGTGTGGGTTTTCATGCAACAGTTGTTTTATCATGCAAGAAAAGTAAAGTGCATCTGCAATAAAGTAAATTGCAGGGAAGTAAATTGCAAGAAAGTAAATTGCAATAAAATAAAAGCGTACCTGGAGGGTCTTCCCGTCATCCCAAGCTACACTTAAAACACAATTAGAATATTTAAGCAAGTTCCTAGGTAAAGCTAAGGGAAAGGTTATGGTTTTCTACCAAATTCCTAATCCTATAGCTAGTCATCTCCTATGACGTCTAGGTTCTTTGTGTTTTTGTTTGAGGACGATTTTCTTCATCAAAGAACAATTAAGTCCAATTGTTCTTATAAATATCCTATCATATTGAGGAAGTGCTTAAGAAGAATCTTAAACATCTTTTCAATATTTTTAGGATTATTTTAAGTCCAAATGAATTTAATTATATAAATGAATCAATCGTCCGAGGTTTTCAAGTTTTGTTAACTTGCTCAGGTGAATTAAGACATTTGAATATCTTATGAGTGAAGTAGCACTTCATTTAATGTTTCATTTAGGAGTTATAATAATCAAAGCTTTCGAGGGTAAATTAGTATTTAAATGATTTGATTTAAGTTAAAAAGTCGCTTTATATTTAATTTCTTTTATGTCTTAGGTGACGTTATATTTAATTCAATTTAATTTAATTGAGTTTTAATTTAACTTAATTTAATTTAATTTGATTTGATGTTTAATTAATTTGATTTGATTTAATTTAATTTAATTATTTAATTTAATTTAATTTAATTTAATTGTTTAATTTAATTTAATTTAATTATTTAATTTAATTTAATTTAATTTAATTTAATTGTTTAATTTAATTTAATTTAATTATTTAATTTAATTTAATTTAATTTAATTTAATTTAATTTAATTGTTTAATTTAATTTAATTTAATTATTTAATTTAATTTTAATTTAATTTAATTTAATTTACTTTAATTTAATTGTTTAATTTAATTTAATTTAATTATTTAATTTAATTTTAATTTAATTTAATTTATAATTTTAATTGAGATTTTAAAAGAGTTTAATGATTTAATTAAGTCTTTTAATATTTTAAATTTGAGTTATCATTTTAATTAAGAGTTAAATGTTAATGATATAATTAGTTTAGGGATTTTTTAAATTAAAGAATAAATCTCTTCCTAATAAATATCCCTTATTTTAATAATTCCAATTTTATTATTCTTCCAAATTTAATCTATTATTTAATTAAAGTTTAATTATTTTAAAATTTGTTTAATGAGTTTCTACCCTTTAATTATTTAAATTTCAATCATCCAAATCAGATTAAGATCAAATGTTTTACTTGTTGATTTTTTATTAAACCTAAAGTTTTAATTAAGGGTTGAAAGTTTAATTACCATTTTACCCCTTAAGCTTAATAATTTCATAACTCACTAAATTGAACTTAAATAAACTTGAAATTTTTATGTGACTTCACTCATATGTCAATAAATGAGAGGAGAAAATTTGATTTTTCTGTATCTAATTTATTTATATAATTATTTTTGGTGGAAAATAGAGATTTTCAAGGAAAATTTGATAACATGACCAAAGGAAAGTTTCTGTCCTTAAGAAAATTAGGGGACATTTCTAATGACCAGAGAAGCACTTGGACCAATTTTGGTGATTTTTTGAATTATATTATTTTTATTATAATTATTTTGAGTTTTGGAGTGTTAATTAATTTAAAAATAAAATAAATGTTGAAAAATGGATTTTATATTTTTCAAAAATCTCTCTGATATCAAGGAAACCAGAGAAACAAATTTTGCAATTTTCTGATTTTTCTATGATTTATTATAATTATTTTAGTGAAAATGCTAGAAAATACATTTTTTTTTTAATTTTAAAATTACCCTAGGGCTTTAAAATTCAATATCTCACTAAATAGACCTAGGAAAAATGTGGGATTTGTTCCTAAGTGATTAAAATTCAAAATGTGACATTTTGGTGAATTTTATTATTTTTGTGATTTTTATTATTTTTTTTATTTTTTAATTATTAAAAATATTAAAATATTATTAAAAATCAACCTTTTTAGAAAATTGAAATTTTAATTTTCTTAGGTTCCCCTGATATCAGAGAGGCTCCAAAACCAATTTGGTGAATTTTTGAAAAGTATTTTAAAAGTTATGAATTTTTAAAACTTAAAATGGCTAAGTGACTTAATCAACCCAATTAGTGGGGCTAACCAAGTCCAATTGACCTCAAATTTTTATGGTGGATTCCTCTGATCCTAAAGGTCGGTGGAGAATTGATTTCAAGTCAATTTGATGCCTGGTTAATTCTAATTAATTAAAGACCTATTTTGGGTGTTTAAGCCAATTAGGGTTGTTTTAAATGAACTAAGTCAAAACCTATTTTTCTTAGGGTTCTTTGGTCATAAGGAACATCACCAAATTTTCCTAGAATTTATTTCACAACATGCTATTTACTGGAATTAAAATACTCAAAACAGTGACTCGAACTTGAAAAATCAAGAACTCTTCATAGGGATGGCCTCCGACTTTGGAAAATTCAGGGAATGTTCCCAAATTCAGAGGCTTCAAAAGCCCTATGGTCTCATGCCATGGTGAATTGTATGCATGCATGGAGAATTAAAACAATGCAGAGAGTAAATAAATTATAAAAAATAAAATATTTGATGAAATTAAGTGATTTCTTTTCCACATTATTCTCCTCTCTTCACCGAGCAAGAGGGTATTTTTATTTTATTTTTCTCGATTTTTCTACACGGAGATATGAATTTTGAAGTTTAGAGAATTAAATAAATTAGAAAATCCCTAATTTTCTACTTATCCGAGTCGGCGCCAGCGCATCCTCGGCAGCTCCGAGAGTCCACGCTGCGCGCTCCCATTCGACGCCGCCACCCGAGTCGACGGCCGGGCCCCGCGGTTCTCGTACCGTCTCCTGGTCCGACGCGATCCTGGCCGTCCGTGCGCGCGTGTATTGAATGGACGACATCCGTTCATCGTCCCCAAGTGTTCTCACCCGAGAGCCGTCCACACTAAATCCCTAAGATCTCACTCGATTCTCAATGGATTTTTACGTTCTTATACTCTATGGATTCGTCTTGAAGAGACGAACACATCTATACGGTTAACATGCATTGAAATTAAAGCATTTGAAATGGAGAATCTCCATAAGCTCGGGATGAAGAGTTAGCTCATACTTTGGCTCGGAGAAGTGTGGCTTCAATCCGAGAGTTGTTACACCTTCGATTGGGTCCCGACGAAGCTCCGGATGAAGTCTCCTGGTCCGGTGAATTGTCCGGATATGATTTCGACCAAGCCCGATCACAAAGCTTGGAGGTCGGAGCAACCGGGTGGCCCGGAGATGGGGCTTTTGATGGTGGACACCTTCTCTTGGTCTGGTGAAGGTGTAGAGCCAATCAATTTGGGAATTGGCTCACTGTGGAGAAGTGTCCTGGTTTTGGGTGGAATTTCAACTCTGAAATTGAGCTTACAGAGGAGAAATGGCAGGGGAATTTCACTGGGGATCAAGTGCTCTAAGGATGGAGAAGGGTCTGGAACAATTTTGGCAGAGTTTTGGCAAGGTTTGTGCTTCTTTTTTTTCATGGCCGAGAGGGGTGGAGTTTAAATAGAGTTGGCTGGGGGGCCTCCCAGGGGAGTTAGGGCTTGGGATCAGCTGCTCTGCGTGAGGAGAAGATCGGCCATGGTAGCCACTGGGGATGGGGCGACTCGGCAAGTGAGAATTTCAATGTTGGCTCACATGTGAGCTCTCGGCCATGGTGTTTTCCGGCGGCTCAGTGGCCGGCCGGCCGAGCAATGGTCACCATCTTGGTCGGGTGGGTCAGGGCTGGGGTTTAGTGTAGGCAATTGGCAAATGCCATGTGTAAAGTGGTTGAATCAAAGTAGAAAGGGGAAGGGGCCATTTTAGCTTATTTTGGTCAACCCATGCAAATGGGTTGGGTGCACCTCCCCAAGACCTGGTTTTGGGCTGAGGAGGTCGGGTGGGTCAACCTCCCATGTGTGGTGGAGTCTCCATCAAGGATTAGGTGGCAAAGCATGGTTTAGAGTGTGACATGCTTAAGGTAAAAAAGGCTTAAGGGAGGCTTAAGAAAGATCCCCCTCTTCTTGCCATAAATGGACTAATGACAAGTCAAAGCCCTCATGGCTTCATGTGGCTTGAGAATGGCTTGTTCATGGCTCCATTTGGCTTGGGAAAAGGTTGGCTTATTTCATGAAAAAGGGTTTTAGAAATATTTGGCATTTAGGGGGTAATTTAACATGTGGCTTGATTTGGAATGGTTTAATTGATGATTTTGCAACTTAGGGGTGATTTTGATCAAATGGATGATGAGGGGAAGTGTCATGTGGGCTTTAGGATGATTTGGGCTTTTGAATTTTGAAGGAAATGGGCTTTTAGGAGGGTTTAAGGGATGGGCCCTTAAGTTTAAAAATGAATTTATGGATGGGAATTTTGTAAAGAGGTTGGGCCAAATAATTATTGGGTTTAGCTCATGGATGTGTCATGAGTGATTTGAAACAAATTGGGGGTGATTTGGATTTGAATTGGGTTGAATTTGGGTTAGGTTTGGGTTTAGGTCAAAAATGGGCCTTTTGACCTTGGGTTGAGTTTGAGTGGGACTTGGGTTCAAATTTTGGGCAAATCATGTTAGGGTTTTGTTTGTGGGAATGTTAAGGAAGATTTAGAAAAGATTTGAGGTTAATTGGAGTTGAATTGGGTGAGTTTGGGTTAAGTTTGGGTCATGGGTCCAAATTGGGCTTTAAGGCCAAAAGTGAGATTGGATCCAAATGTCAATCAAATTGGACTTAGATTTGGTCTAAATTGGTATTGGGAATGTTGAATTGAAGTTTAGAATTGAATTGGACCAGAATTTGGGTCAATTGGATAGGTTTGGTTTAACATCGGGTTCACTTTGGGTTAAAATGGGTCAATTTGGGGGTTTTGACAAAAGTAGGGTAAATTGACAAAATTCGCCCATGGTGTAGTTGGACAAAATGAAATTGGGAATATTTAGGATTTTCTGGAATTTTCTGGGAATTTTCTGAATTTTTGGATTTTTAGGCCAAGAAGGGTATTTTGGGTATTTGGAGGGTATTGGGGGGTATTTTTGGAATCTTTGGTATTTTTGGGTATGGATGATCAATTTGAGTGATGTGGAGATGTTTGGGATTGATTTTGGAAAATTTTGGGTAATTTGGAAATTTTGCAAAAATTTGGGTAATTTCGAGTGGTTTTGGGTAGGTTTAGTAGGTGTCGGGTCTCGGGGTCAAAAATTGAAAATTTGGGAAATTGAAGATTGGGTGAATCTAGGTGGAAAGAAATCATTTTGGTTGAGCCATGAAGCCATTTCAAGCCCATATGAGCCATGAAAGGACTCATTCGAGGCATTCACTATGTTGTTCCTAACCCTCTTAGCCAAGGGCTTAGGGGTTAAGGACCATCCATGTGAATCACCTACATGAGTCGGGAGGTTAAGTTGGGTATGGGTGTGGTTTTAGGAAGTGTGTGGAAATGTAGTGTGTAAGTGTAGTGTGTATGTAAGTGTATGTGTAAGTCGGCCCCTTCACTGCGACTCGGGCCACCTGTAGGCGGTCCTAAGGCCAAAGAGTCCTATAGGAACTCATCCTTTAAACTTCCACATTTGATTTCAACCCTCTAGGTGATTAGGGGTCTATAGTCAGGTTTGTGGAGTTTGCAGGGAGTTTAGAAGTGGTTTGAATTTCCAAAAGGCGGGTCCCAATTCTAGTCCTCTAAGATAGTCAAAGGAAGAGCCTAAGGCTAGATCCTAAGCACTAAAAAGAAGAAGGGAAGACCTCATCAAAAATGAGGTCAACAACCTCCTAAACTTGAATTGAAGTTACTTTCAAAACATTTAAAATATGCTTTTTAGGTGATTACTCAACTTTGACGGTTATAATTTCCTCAAACTTAATTTCAGTAGAAGAAGAGTGTTTATTGAAAATTTTGAAAAAATATAAGAAAGCCTTTGGATGGAGAATTGCCGATATTAAAGAAATTAATCCTTCAATTTCTATGCATAGAATTCTGATGGAAGAAAACTGCAAACCCATGGCTGATCCTCAAAGGAGATTAAATCACATTATGTAAGAAATGGTTATAAAAGAAATTTTAGAGTGGTTAGATGTTGGGATAATCTATCCTATTTCAGATGGTGCATGGGTTAGTCTTATACACTGTGTTCCTAAGAAATGAGGAATGACTGTAACTGTCAATGAACATAATGAATTAATACCAACAAGTCAAGTTAAAGTTGGTAAATATGCATTGATTATAGAAAATTAAACCTTGCCACGAGGAAAGATCATTTTTCATTACCCTTTCTGGATCAAATGCTGGATAGACTAGCTGGGCATAAATACTTTTATTTTCTGGATGAATATACTGGTTATCACCAAATATAAATAGCACTAGAGGATCAAGAGTAAACAACTTTTACCAGTCCTTATGGTACATTTGCTTTTGGAAGAATTCCCTTCAGTTTCTGTAATGCCCCTGCTATATTTCAAAGATGTATGATGGCTATTTTCTGTGATTTGATTGAAAAAGGAATTGAAGTTTTTATGAATGAATTTTTCGTGTTGGGAACTTCATTTGAATTGTGTTTAGAACATTTATCGCAAGTTCTTAAATGTTGTGAAGAAATAAATTTAGTCATAAATTGGGAAAAATGTTAGTTTATGGTAGCAGGAGGAATTGTTTTGGAACATCACATTTCGGATAAAGGTATGGAGGTAGATCTTAAAAAAATTAAAGTGATCTCTAATTTACCTCACCAAACAAATGTGAGGAAAATTAAGAGTTTTTTAGAATATGTTGGATTCTACATATGATATATTAAAGACTTCTCAAAAATTGCAAAGCCACTATGTCATTTGCTCAAAAAATATGTAATTTTTAATTTTGATAAAGTTTGCCAAAAATCTTTTGAGCTTTTAAAAGAAAAATTATTCACTGCACCAGTTATTATTTCAACAAATTGGAAAAAACCATTTGAATTAATGTGTGATGCAAGTGATTATGCTATTTGAGCTGTTTTGAGATAAAAATATGATAAAATTTTCAAAGTAATTTACTATGCTAATAAAACTCTTAATGAAGCTTAAATTAATTATACCACAACTGAAAAAAAGTTATTAGCAATAGCTTTTTCCTTTGATAAATTCAGATCAAATTTAATTTTAACCAAATCTGTGGCACATACAAATCATTCTGCTATTAAGTATTTAATGAAAAAGAAGAATGCAAACCAAGATTGATAAGATGAATTCTTCCTTTGCAAGAATTTGACTTTGAAATACTAGATAGAAAGGGACTTGATAATCAAATTGTTGATCATCTATCCAGGCTTGAATGAGACAAATCACTTAGTTCTGAAGAAGAAATTAATGAACATTTTTCAGATGAAAAATTATTCAATGTTAATGAATGGCGTGTTCCATGGTATGCATGTATTGTGAACTCCATTGATAGTAACATTTTACTTTATGGTCTGACACTCCAACGAAAGAGTAAATTTTTATTGAAGCTAAGACCTATTTTTTGGAAGACCCATTTCTATATAAACAGGGGAAGGATCTAATTATTCGAAGATGTGTGTCTTTAGAAGAAAATTTTGAAATTACCTTAAATTGTCATGATTTTGATTTTTGGGGAATTTTGGTGTTGATAAAACAACATACAAAATTTTAAAATCTGAATTTTATTGGCTATTATCCATAAAGATGTTAAAGTTTATAATAAAAATTGTGATTGTTGTCAAAGTGTAGACAATATTTCTAAAAGAAATGATTTCCTCCTCAATTATATTTGGAAGTTGAAATATTTGACGTTTGGGGATTAAATTTCATGGAACCATTTAAACCATCTTTCAGAAATTTATATATACTATTAGCAATAGACTACATGTCTAAATGGATTAATGTTATTGTTTTACCTTGATGTGATGCTCAGAGTATTGTAAAGTTTTTAAAAATAAATATATTTTGTAGTTTTGGAATACCGAGAGTGATCATAATTGATGGGGGAAGTCATTTCAAAAATGCAATAATTGAAAATTATTAAAGAAATATCGTATCAATCATCGAATTTCTACTGCTTATCATCTTCAGAAAAGCAGTTTGGCTGAAGTTTCTAATCATGAAATCAAAAGAATTTTGGAAAAAATCTATAAATCCAAAAAAAATGGATTGGTCAGCCAATCTTGATTATGCTTTGTGGGCTTATAGGACTGCATACAAAACTCCTATAGGAATGTCACCATTCAGGTTAATTTATCGGAAAACGTGTCATTTACCAGTGGAACTTGAGCATAAATCTTATTGGGCTATTAAGGAATTTAATTATAATTTGAAGGATGCTGGTAAAAAGAGATTATTGCAATTATTTGAGATGGAAGAGATAAGGAATGAGTCTTATGATTTTTAAAGATAAGAAAAAGTGGCATGATCGAAAGATTCTTACTAAAAATTTTGAGCTAAAGCAACAAGTTTCTCTTTATAATGCAAGATTGAGGTTATTTTCAGGCAAACTTAAGTCCGGTGGATGGGCCCATTTGTTGTGATAAAAGTTTATCCCTATAGAGCTGTGGATATCAAACATCCTAAACCATGAAAATTTTTAAAGTGAATGAGCATAGACTGAAACCCTATTTCTTAGGGGATCAGACTAAACTGAAAGATGTTTTGATGTTGGGTCACCTAGAATAAGCACAGGCCATGTCGGAGCTGACGACGTAAAACCAAACACTCTGTGGGAGGCAACCCATCGTTATCGGTATACTTTTGTTTTTAATGTTATGTGGTTGTGTTTGTTTTTAGAATTGTGGTAGTATTTTGAAATTGTTGTGATACTTTTAAGACTTTATTTGATGTGTTAGACATGTTAGAATGAGTATGTAGATGTTAAGCTAACTTATGCTAAAATGAGCATTGGCGCCTAAGTGCCCAAATTTGGCGCTTAAGCGTCATAGCTATAAAAACGTGCCTAAATGATGTTCTAGAAGAGTTAAACGTGGAAAAGTGGTCTTGAATGTTATTTGGTAATTTTTAGACGAGTGAAGTGGGTATAGGTTCTTCTAAACTCTATAAATGGTATGAAATTGAAGAGAATTTTCGCCCCTCTTCAAATTTTCACTCTAAAGTCCAAGTGAACAAAGATTTGAGTTGTAAAAGGTGATAAGTTAGCAAAGATGTCTTCTTGGGAGAATGAAATGAGGAAGAAGGATGAAGCTATTAAGAAGAAGTTTGTAAGTGCGCAAGATTTATATAACGGATTCCTAGCCCTTATTATTGAAGGAATAGCGGAGAAGATCGCAAAAATTGAGGCTGATGTGGCTTCAATTGAGGCAAAGGTAAATGAAAATAATGCACATATAGTGCATATTAGTTGGAAACTCAAAATGCAATTCATTCATATAAGTTATATTAAAAAAGCGGACAAGGCGATGTATCTAAAAAACAAATGGATTGAAGAGGATTCTATCAAAGTTCTGTTGAGCTCTTTTTTGGTGAGGTCTAAACTTCCTCTTAGTACATAAGATCTAGCCATAGGGTTTCCCCTTGACTATCTTAGAAGACTAAAGATGGATCTCACCACCTAGAAATTTGACAACTTCCTAGCTCATTGAAATTCTACATGGATGGTCATGAACCTCCAACCCACTTTGAAGGTTAAGACCAACATGTGGAAAATCAAGAATGAGCCCCCATAGGCTGGCTAGGCCTTAGAACTAACCTTGGGCGGTCTGGTCTTGGTTAGGTCAACTTGCACACACTGCACCTTCTCACATACCCTAAACCCTAAAATCACTCATACTTAACCTGACCTCCTGACTCTTTGGAAAGCTCATATGGATGGACCCAAACCCTTAGCCCTAGGCTTGAGGGTTAGGAACAACATATTGAGTACCCAAAATGAGTCCTCATGTGGCTCTTATGTGTTTAACATGGCTTCATAGCTTACTCACCCACCTTAGCCCAAATTTCCACCACCAAAATTGGCCAAATTACCAAAATTCCTCTCCATAGCCCACATAATCCAAAAATTTCAAAAAAATCCCAAAAATTCCAAAAAAATCCCAAAAATTCCTAAAACCCTCCAAATATTTCAATTTCATTTTGGAATCACCACATTGACCCAATTTGACCAACTTGATCTAATTTTATAAAAAGCTCCAATTTGCCTTTAAGGCACGATTTCCCAAAATCCAAGCCTAATCTCAATCAAAATCAAGCCCAATTCGACCCCCGTTTAGTTCCAACTACACCTAAAACTTGAATGTCCCAAAATTGACTAAGTAGCTTAATTCTCCAAATTTAAACAATGTCAATCAACTTTCCCCCAAATTGAATTCTAAACTCTTCATAATATTCCAATAAACTAAATGCAACATTCAATTGCCTCCAATTTGGACCCAAACTTCACCAAAATCTAACCAAACCCAAAATCTCTAATTTTTCCCTAAATTAACTAAGTGCCCAAATGTCCTCAAATTGAGTGACCTAACCCAAAAATTTCCACCCAATTAATGTTGAAAACTATTTATCATATCCCCATAAACCTTTTGCAACCATCAATTGGCCCTTGACCCAACCTTAGCCCAACATTAACCCAACATAACCTAATTTACTCAATATTGACCAAATACCCAAAATCCACTAAATTGACCATTCAATTAAATTCAAATTCACCCAAAATCTTTTCTAAACTCTTCATAATACTTCCCTACACAAAACCCAACATCTAATTAGCCCAAAATTTGATTCAAACCTAACCCAAACTCAAGCCCATGTTCACCCCAATTTAAAAGCCCAAATTTAAGCCCATGCCCCATCTCATACCAAATAGCCCAAATTTCAATCAAAAGCCCACATGACAATTTCTTCACATCATCCATTGCATAAATCATCTACCTAAAGTTTTATTCCATGATCAAATCACTCCAAACATAGCCTCATGACAAATTTCATAAAAAAACCCAAAAAATTTAAAATCCTTTCTCATGCAGCTTCCCAAGCCAAAGGCAAGCCATGAAGCCTTGCCTCAAGCCATATGTTTTCCATGTGATCCCTTTACACCTCATCATTCCATTAATGGAAAAGGAGGAGCCTCTTTCTAGCCCCCTTAAAAAATCTCTTAACCCTTTTAATGACACACCCTTACCCATGTTTAGCTAAATCATCTTGGATGGGGAGTTCTCTACCCAAATCTAGCTGACCCAACTGATCTCCTCAGCACCCAAACCAACCCCCCTAGTGGGTGAACCAAACCCAATTCCATGCTTTGACCCATTTGAACCCAAAATCACCCCTTCCCCCATTCCATTTAAATTCTTCACCTTTACACATGGCCAACCTCAATTGATCACACCAAAATAAAGCCCTGACCTCCCTGAGTTGGATGGTCACTCATGCCTGGCTGGCCACCCTGGCCATCGGAAAACACCAACCTGAGAGGCCAAACTTGGTTAAAAACCCAAATTGCACCCATCCAAGCTGGCTAAGCCCAATTAGCCATTTGGGCATTTCTCCCCTCCACCTAAGCAGTTGGGCTAACCCACTGACTAGTCCAATTGATGCCCCAAACTCCTCTATTTAAACTTCACCTCCCCCCACAACGAAGAAGAGAGCCATTGGAATTCCTTAGGGAGACTCTACCAAATCTTCTTTGACCAAATTCAAATACAGAGAAGCCAATCCCTACCATTTTGCAGCCCTCAAATCCCCTAGCCGAGCTCAATTTTGGAGCTCAAAATTGAGCCCAGAACAGAACACATCTCCAAACTCCACCAAAATCAAATTAACTTCACCCACACCTTCCCTACATCACACTAAGAAGCTTTCCACTCAAAGCCCCATTACCAGACTACTCTAGTAGTGACTTCCATCAGACCCCCAAATCTGGTCTAGCCACTTTCATACCTAGGCAATTCAACAACGTAAGAGGCTTCATCCCTGAGCTCCTCGGGCCTCTACGAACTTGTCGAGCACATCCAATCGAGGCTTCACCTCTTGGAATAAGGTATTAAGTCCTTCCCCCAAACCGTGTTTCTTTGAATTCTCCATGCATGTTTAGTTAATTTCAATGCATCATAGTCATATAAATATGCTCTCCTAGTCTAGACAAGTCGATAGGACCAAACCTCGCTAGATTTGGTTGAGTATAGGTTGAGAAATTAGGGTTAGAAAGTGAACGGCTCGTGGTGCACACCAGTTGGGGATGAAGGCGAGCAATCATTGGATTGCGCGGTTCATGAATGGAGGGCTCTGATCGTGTCGAACAGAGGAATGGTTCTTGCATGTGTCATTAAATCGAATAGCGCCAGCCTACCAAGGAACGACACGCGTGGGCTTCGACGCTGTCGAGGATGACACAGATAAGAAGATTAATATGTGATTAAATAAATCAGAAAATACCACCCTAACTTAGAAAAATCATAACTTTGCCTATAAAATTCTAAAAATAAAATAAAATAAAACTTTCTTGCTCAGTGAACAGAAGAGAATAATGTGGAATTGATTTCATTATTATTTGATGCATGTGTGATTTTTAACTAATTAAATATGGTTTAGGGTCTTTTGATTCTCCATGTGCTTAAACATTTCAGCATGACATACCATTTAAGGCTTTTGTAGCCTCTGTCGTGGGGGATCTTTTCTGATCTTTTCAAGACTAGAGAAGACCCCTATAAGGAGATATGTATTTTTCAAATTTAAGCACCTATGTTGGCAAATTAATTGTAATAATTAGCATATTATTTAGAAAAATCTAGGAAACTTATGGTAGGTTTCTTATGACTAAAGGACCATAGGAAAAATAGAAATTTGGCTTAACTCATTTAAAATAACTCTAATGGTCACTAAACCCTAAAACTTAATGAAAAATAAATAGAATTAAATATAAATGGAAATAACTTAAAAATCTTTCTCCACTGTAATTTAAGGTCAGAGAAATTTCCCATAAAAATTTCAAATCAATTGGACTTGTTTAACTCACTTAAATGGATTTTTCAAGAGAAATGACAACTTTAACATTAAAAATAATTGTTATAATTAAAATACAACTAAAAAAATAACCAAAATGATTTTGGGACTTCTCTGTGATCAGAGGAGTCTAAAGAAAATAAAATTGGTTTTTTTTTGTAAAATTTGCATTTTCAAGCTATTTTTAATATTTAAATAATTAAAAATTAATTAAAAAAAATCATAAAAATGACTAATTTATTAAAATTCACCAAAATGTCATATTTGGTCTCCTAATCACTTAGGAGAAATTAAAATAATTTTTCAAAATGTCCAAGTAAAGATATTAATTTTTTAAGGCTTAAATTAAATTTTAAAAGGCTAAAAATGGATTTTCCTTAAATTCTCCCTAAAATAATTCTAATAATTAAAATATAAATCACAAAAATATGAAATTTGTTTCTTTGGGTTCCCTGGACTTATAGAGATTTATGAAAATTATAAATTTGAATTTTCTATTTTTTAAAATATTTTATATTTAATTAATACTATAGAAATTAAAATAATTCTCATAATTAAATTAAAACTCTAAAAATCTTGAAAATATGTCCTATTGGTCCTCTGGTCTATAGGAATCTCCAATAATTTTCCTAAAGACACAAACTTTGTTTTGACAAGTTATTGAATTTCCCTTGAAAATTCTTTTTTTGCAATAAAGTAATTATAAAAATTTAATTAAATTCAGAAAAATCACATTTTCCCCTCTGATATTTTAATTGACCAATGTGTTAGGTAACATAAAAATTTGAAAGTCATTTGACTTTAATTTAATGAATTATGAAGTGAACAATCCTAAAAGAGTAAAATGGTAATTACTGAATTTAGCCTTAATGAATATTTATGCTTAACTATGGGAAATGGGCAATGAAAAATATTAAGTGATCTCCTTAGATGATTGAAACATGAGAGATTAAAAGTGGTAGAAACCAATTCAACACTTTTCAACATTAAGAGAAGATATTAAGTGAAGAGTTTCAATCTTGGAAGATTTTAATTCACTGATTTAAACCCCCTTATTAATGAACTAATCAAATTCCATTTTAATTCAATGTCACCTCTAATTATAGGCCCACCCATAAGACTTAAGAAAACTCATTAATGAAATTTGAAATAAAATAATATAATCAAATGAAAATGATTTTAAAATAATATAATTAATTTAAAATAATTTAAACTAATACAATTAAAACAATTCTATGACAATATAATTAAATTTTAAAATAATATGATTAAGTTAAAACAACTTTAAGATAACATAATTAAGATAATATAATTAAATTTTAAAACAATATAATCAAATCAAAATAATATAATTAATTTGAAATATTTTGAAAAATATTATAATTAATTTGGAAAATTAATTTGAAACATTTAAAAAAATTACTAATTCAACTTTAATTAAATTGGTTAAGTTCTTTAATGAACTAATTTGCCCCTAAAGGCTCTCACTCTCACATAATTCCTACATGAAATGTCAAATGAATATTACCCCACTTGAGGGATAATCAAAATATCTTAGTTCACTGAGCAAGAATTAAAACATCATCAACAAACATCTCAGTCCACTAATTAAATCTAATTAATCAATTAAACCTTATTTAAATTAGACTTAATTAATTATAACACAATTAGACTTAACCACTAATTAAGTCTAATCAATCAATTAAACCTTAGCCAAATTAGGTTTAGTTAACCTTGACATAATTAGACTTAACCATAATTAAGTCTAATTAATGAATTAAACCTTACCCAAATTAGGTTTAATTAACCTTAACATAATTAGACTTATCCATAATTCAGTATAATCAATCAATTAAACCTTATCCAAATTAGGTTTAATTAATCATAACCCAATTAGACAATCACTAATTAAGTCTAATTAAACCTTACCCAAAATAGGTTTAATTAACCTTAACATAATTAGACTTAACCATAATTAAGTCTAATTAATCAATTAGACCTTACCTAACTTGGATTAATTAACCTATACTTTGATTCAACCCAACTTGAACCAAAGTCAAACTCAAACCTTTAGGTTCATCATACATTGAGCCTAACCTTAACCTATACTTAAGTTCAATTCATATTGAACATAAAGTTAAAACTTATAACTCAGGTTCAATCTAAATTGAACCCAAGTTAACTCAAACTTATGTTCAACCCATATTGAACTTAAGTTAAAACTGCTAACTTAGGTTCAACCTAACTTGAACCCAAGTTAACTCAAACTTAAGTTCAACCCATATTGAACTTGAGTCAAAACTTCTAATTTATGTTCAACCTAATTTGAACTAAAGTTAACCCTTAACTTAAGTTCAACCCATACTAAACTTAAGTTAAAACTTCTATCTTAAACTTGAACTCAAGTCAACCAAACCTTTAAGTTCAATCTATATTAAACTTAACTCAATCAAACTTTTAGTTTAACTTAAGTTGAATTTAACCAAAACTTCAGGATCAATTTAAAATTGGTATGAACCTCAGGAAAAAATTTAAATCAAATTCATATTAGACTTAAAGCTTTTAGATAAAAAATATATCGAATCTAAAATATTAAAGTCAAACTTATGTTAGATTTTACTTAATTTAAGTCTAATCTATATTATACTTAAAACTTTAGATTCAAAAGACATTAAATCTAAAGTCTTAAATCTAATTCAAAAATATTATATTCAAACGACACTGAATCTAAAAGCCCAAGTCTAGTTTACAACTTTTTAGATTCAAAAGACATTGAATTTAAATCCTTAAATCTAGTTCATATTAGATTTAGCTCGAAAATATTAGATTCAAACAACACTAAATCTAAATTTCTAGTCTAATTTATATTAGACTTAATTGAAAACCTTTAGTATCAAAGGACATTTGAATCTAAATTTATAAATCTAATTCATATTAGATTTAACTCAAAATTATTAGATTCAAATGAAACTGTATCTAAAATTCTCAAGTTTAACTAGATCTTACAAACATTATACCTAAATAAACTTGAATCCTTTCTTTAAGTCTAAATAACATTAGATTTAAATAAACCAATCAAATCTGACATATAAAAATCAATTAGAATGACACATGAAAAATTTTAATTGGTTAATAAATCGTAAACAACCTAAAATTTTCCAACCTAAAATTTGAAATGAAACATTAATGAGAAAAGATCACCAAATTCAACTTAAACACCAGCATACTTCATCTACGGAGATTACTTGGATGATGTAATCCTGGTTGTTGACAAAAATCTTCTGGTCTTGGTTTAAACACCTTTCAGACTAAGTAGATAAAGGCATTTGATGATGAAGCCATGGACATCTTGACCGGGTTGTCTAAAATTAAAAATTAATCAACTAAATTAACAATTTAAGAAATAAAATTAATATTATTTCTTTTATAAGAATCATTCTAACACTATTTTCTTACAGGTTGAAGACAAATTTTGCTTTAGATTTACTTTGCATGTTAATAAGGTGTGCTAACTCTGTTTTGCTGGACGACAAGCTAAAGACGGGACAAATGACAACAAAACAAAAAAAAATCATAACGACATCAAAACAATGACATTGACAAAACAAAATAAAATAACATTAACAAAACAAAATTAAAATGACAAATAATGAAAGAAAACCTAAAACTTTTAGGATAGTCACAAAACCTGAAACTTTTAGGATGACCACCAAATAAATAACAAACTACAAGAGAAAACAACAACAAAATGACAAACAACAGAACAAAAATAAAAACAGACATAACAAATGACATTGACAAAATCAAACCTTTAGAGTAATACGTATATTACCCCTAGGATTGAACATTGACGTTTCTATCCTTATTTTTAAAATCTCTTAGAAAAAAATGTTAATATTAATCAGAAGTTTTCTTAGATAAACCTAATTGTTTAAGATGTAATTAACTATAGGAGCTTGCTTCTATATGAAATTTAAGAACTCAGAAAAGGTGTCACACCTAAAAATCTATCGTTATCAAAATTTCACATTTGATCCTCGCATAAAATTTTCTAGAATAAGGTATTCTAAAATCTCCTTGTGTAAGGATTATCACTGACATTTCTTATTCTACTATTTTCTATTTTATCAACTCTTATTTTCTTCAAATTCTTAACATCTAAGCATCCTTTACATGATCCAAATAAATAAGATTTCTTGAAGATTAGGATGATATGATATATAAAAAGAGTGGTGATTCCCTCAAATAATAATATTGACATAGACACAAGAAAATCTTGGCGGCCCAAGACACTCTGGATGCCACCAAACCACTTGATTTAACCCAGTCAAAACCAATAACTAGCCACTTTAGAGGAGTTGGTGAGACAATTACATTTAATAAAATAAAGTCATGGACTAGCAATTAAGAACATTGAGGGACAATTGGGGCAAATTAGTGAACCGATTCAACCGTAAGAACCCAGGAGCACTCCTTAGCAATACTAAAGTAAACCTAAGGAGAAAAGGAAGGAGCAGGTCCAACCTATGAAATTGAGGAGTGGTAAAGAGTTAGATGAAACTCAAAGGATTGTGAATGCCCCCATTTATGTAACATTTAATTTGAAAAATGATGAAGAAAGACCTACGAAGGAAATTGAAAAACATGAAACCCTAAGAAGAAAGAGCCTGAGAGACTTCCACCTTGATTCCCTCAGAGGTCGCAGAAGCAAAAATTAGATCAACAATTTTCTAGGTTTTTAGAGGAATTCAAGAAGTTAACCATAAACATTCATTTTGCTCAAGCCCTAGAACAAATGCTTAGTTAAGACAAATTCATGAAGGACGTGCTGACCCAAAAAGGATAATAAAGGAATACAAAGACAGTGGCAATAACAGAAGACTGTAGTGCAATCTTGTAGAAAAAGTTACTAGAAAAGATAAAAAAACCCAGGTATTTTCACTATCCCGTGCTCCATTGGAGAAAAGGTTATGTGGAGGGCTCATAGTGATTTGGGAGTTATCATTAAGTTGATGTCACTGTTAATTTTCAAAAGACTTGAACTAGGGGACGCTATAACCACCACCTTGATCCTTCATTTAGCTGACAGATCCTTAGCCTTTCCAATTGGTATCATTGAGGATTATTTAGTTAACATAGTAAGCTTCAAATTCCTTGCTGATTCTGTACACTTGAACAAGGCGGAGGATAAGGAGATACCTTTAATTTTGGGAAGACCTTCTTAGCTACTGGTAGGGTAATGATTGATGTACAACAAGGAAAACTGACCATGAGGGTGAATGATGAAGAGGCAACTTTTGATATCATTAAGTCTATGCGATTTCTTCAAGATCCAGTGATGATCATTCTTTAGGATTGACTTGGTGGATGGGGTGGTGATTAGCAAATTTTATGAAACATTGGAAGATGACCCAGCAGAGCACGAGGTGTTTGAGGATGAGACTGAGAAATTTAGTGTTGAATTTGCTCTGCTTGTAGAGAGCATCTCTGTACTTAGGAGAGCTTTTAACATTACCTATGATCATATCTACTAAATTGATTGTGGAATAAAAGGACAAGCTCATGTGGGTCCTTAGAGCATTTAGGAGGGAATTTGGTAGACCATAGTGACATCAAAAGAATAACTCCATCCCAGTAAATGCATAGAACTGTGATGGAGAGGGACATGTGCCTAGAACTTACCCACAAAGGAGACTGAATCCCATCCTTAAGGAGGTAGTAAAGAAGGAGATCTTGAAGTCGCTTGATGCAGACAATATATACTCCATCTTATATAGTGTTTAGGTTAGTTTAAAGCACTGTGCATCAAATAAAGGAGGGTCACAGTTGTTAAGAATGAGAAGAATGAATTGATTCCCACAAGGACCATTATAGGATGGAGGATTTGCATTGACAATAGGAGCTGATTGTCACCACTAGGAAAGATCATTTTCAATTGCCTTATCTGGACCAAATACTTTATAGGTTAGCAGGGCATCCTTTTTATTGCTACCTAGATGGATATTCAGGATAGAAACAAATCTCCATAGCTTTTGAGGACCAGGATAAGACCACCTTCAGAACTTTTGACTGTAGGAGGATGCGATTTGGACTATTCAATGTGCTAGCCAATTTTTAGCGCTGAATGATGTCCATATTTTCTAACATGTTTGAGACTGGCATTATGGTCTTTATGGATGACTTTTTTGTGCTTGGAACTTCATTTGATTCCTACCTGATTAATCTTGCAAAAGTTTTATAAAGGGGTGAGGAAATAAATTTTGGCTAAATTGAGAAAAATGTCAGTTCATGTTGACTGAGGGGACAGCCCTGGGACACAGGATTTCTGAGAGAGGAATGAAAGGTGACCCTGCCAAGATTGAAGTTGACCCCTGGGGGGATTTTGACAAGTTTATTGGTTGAATCTTCACTTCAAGAGGGAGGTTCAAAATTATATTCCCTCCTTGATTGATTTTATCTCACTTTAATGCTAACTCTTTTTCATTCAAGAAATTTAAGATTTTGGAATAGCTTAATTTAAAAATTGAGATTAAATTCAAGATTCCACTGGAATTGAGCATGAGAATGAATGTTCCTTTCAAAAATTTACTCGAAATATTATATGTTGGAAAGGTAATTTTAATTTTCAACTTTTAAAAAAAGTTTTGAAGATTGAAAAGTTCGGATATGTTAAATAATTTATATTTAAACATTGAACTCCCTCAAAACCTTGCCTTTATTGATATCTATCTACAAAGATATATGTATTATTTTTGGCCAATGGATTGATCAAGTCAATTACTCTTCTATTTCCCTTCTTTTTTTCTTCAATAGGGTTCATACTTTAGACTAACCCTCAGTGCAAAACTTGTCATCCAAGATGGAAACAATGTTGATTCTCCATTCTTTATGTTTAGTGATATAGTATTTGTAGTTGGTGTTTCGTCATATATTACAATTTTTTATGATTCCTTCATTTACTTGTAGGTTTACAAAAGTGTGGAATTGGCAAAATAGTGTCTAGAGATTATTATCATGATGAGATAACATCATTTTTGTTTCTTCATTGATTTATATATCTCAAGAATGCTATCTTAATTTCAAGGTCCCCATAAGATGATATAAAAAATTGTTTCTAAATTAAGATTTATTTCACTCTAGTTCAAGAATGAAATGATATGTGGATGGAGAGGTTTAATATTGAATAATTTCAAGATATCTTGATTGAACCAGATTTATAAGAATGTAAAGTGGGCAAATGGATCAAACTTCACAAGGAAATAATATTTTGATATCAAACGAATAGAAATCCCAAAATTTTACTTAAGAAAATGTTGCCACATTTTTAAAAGCTAAATCATTATGTTTGACCTTATTCATTTATGTAAAGAAACTTTTCATAAGGTTCAGGTTCTCTGTATTTATATTTCAACTTTTTGCTTAAGTGATAAGATGTTTATTACAATGAATTCTGAAATATGTAGTTTCGGTGAAGAGAGAATTAGTGATAGATTTTTTTAACATCGTGGTATACGAAGCTTATCCTTTCTTCTTCAGGGCCGGGAATTAAGAGTGATGTTTCTACCAAGAGACAAGTTTGTATAACTTATCATACAAGTTCTTATACTTATTGTTGAGAACTTTCAAAGGTTATTTCAGGTAATTGGCTACCCTTATGTTGAGAAATATTCTTCAGATAAACAAAAAGTTTAAAAGAACCAAAGAATGTAATTTTATTGCATTAACACTTGAGAACGATCTTATCCTACAAAAATCAAATCTGCATTAATTATATTGCAATTAATAAAGTTTCAACATAATTTGACGACCAAGTCATTAAAGTTTGAACAGGTTGGACTCAAAAGAAAGACCAAAGACATCTTTTTATGAGTGAATTACAAACAAGATGTTGACAACTGTTTGATTTGGATTTTGACTTTATAAGGGTCTCAGACAAAAATATGTTCCACTCTTTCTCTTTTTTCTAGATGTAAGACAATTTCATATTTTCAACAGAGACAACACTGACAGAGCTTTGTGTTGGCTTTCTAAGATATTATCTTGGAATTATTATAGTTTCATTCTTGTGTTTGTCTTCCAGCTAGTATTTGAAAGTGATAAACTTTTCAATTGTGTGGTTGAACATTCCATGGAACTAACAATAGTTAGGATATATATCCATTTTTAATTCTTCAAGTTTGTGAAACTCGAAGAGTTAAAGTTTGGATCCTTAGATATGCTCTTGAACATATCCTTGACTGTCTCATTCTTGATAGACTATACCCGATTCTTGCTTTCTTGAAATGTAAGTCCACATTTTCTGTGTCTTTCATATTTATACAATTGTTATAGTTGTTGTTTCTATTGTGGTGAAAATTTCTCTTTGGTCCTGACATCTTGAAAGAGTGTAGATGCTGATGTAAGAACTAGATTTTGATTAACTAAGATGGAATTCACAATTTCTTCCATCTTCTTCTTCAACATCATTATATGTTCATCATTATGTCTCAATTAATTTAGAAGACATTCACCTGCTGTTATCGGGACATGATAGTGAATCATCAGAGTAGTATTGATAAGTATTGATAATTTCATCAATCCTTTTATCCAATCTTTCTATTTGTTCATCTCATCGTAACAGTTGATCTAAAAGTTGTTTAGCAGTGTTTGGTAGAGTACCTTCTTTATCTTAGAATTTAACATTCTCTTCTTGTGTTTTCTTAGTGAAGCTGTAGTCTTAATAATCATGATGATGGCAGTCTCTTCTGAAGCTTTAAAAGCTTCTCTTTTTCTTTGAGAGCTTTGATGCTAGCTTCACATAACATGTCATCAATGGGTTTAACCCTGACATTCTTTGGATCAACTGGGAGGTGTTTGAGGAACGACATTTTCCTTCAACAGATATGACAGGAAGAATATAAGAAGCATTCACTCGAATCACTAAAAATTAATGAATTAAAAGTTAAAATTATTTGAAAAGGAGCTTAATAAAAGAATTTAAGGTTGGACCTTATTCATGAAGTGAACAAGGAAATGTTTTATAATATGCGGCTTGAAGTTTTAAGTTTAATTTTATTTTAAAGTGTTTTAGTTTTAAGTGTCTTCCAAATTTTAGTTTGAAATTTTGAGCTTTGTTTCAAATTTTCTCTTAAGAGTGTTTTAAATTGAAAGATTCATTTTAAGTGAAAATTAGTAATGTATAGTTTCAAAATTGAATAATGAAATCAAAAGGATCTAAATAAACTAAGGTACGTAACTCTATGGAAGGAGGTCTGAAAGAGAAGGTTCTGCTGATGAAATGGAGTTTAAAGGAGAGGCCTAGGACCTAAAGGATATAGGGTGGGACCCACAATCCAGGTGAAATTATTGGACCCATTCTAAAATGAAAAGTCCAAAGATAGTAGTCTGAATTTGTAAGAGGTATAAATACTATTGATAATTAATAACCTGGCTAATTACAAAAGCAGGATAGAAAAGCACGTCCTCAGCAGAGTCGCCAGAAAAAGAGCCTGTTTGGGAAATTTTTGTTTGCCAACACCATAGTGCCTTTTGGAGGACATTCTATCTAAATGATCGAGCACAGTATTGTACATAATAATGTCCTTCAGAAGAAAGAGAATATTACCTTAGAAATGGGCCTAACCACCTGGATGATGTAAGCCTTATTTTTGTCTACGGAACCAGGGTTTTTTCCTTAATTACCTCAAAGGTGTAAGATAAGTTTCATTTTAATCTTGGGCCTTGCTTCTTACAGGGACAAGGCCCCATTAATAATTGCATCCTTAAGTCATGAGCCCTAAAGAAAACTCTCAATTAATGTAATAAGACGAATTGCGAAAGGATTTAAAGGATTTGAGCTCAAAGGGGTAGAAAAGATTGATTATCTAGTAAGGTAGGTCTCATATCCTAGAAATAATTTTGAAAGGATTGAAATGCTCTTTGAACTAATTTGATAGGGTTTATAAGGTGAATCACTAATATTTAAAATGATAGACATGAATTAATTAGCACCCCTATACTATAGAGTAGGGTACAAAAGATTTCAAGATGGAAATTCAAACCTAAACTCTAGAAAGAAGCCAAATAGGTTGACTAACCTAGACACTGAGAATGATTTACCCAACCAAGATGTCCACTGCTTTCTGTTATCCCAGAAAAATTATTATCTGTCAAGAATATCCCTTATATGTCGTAGCTCAAGGGATTTGTAGTCTTGAAGAAGTTTGAAATATCTTCGTCGGTAATTATTGGTTACATCCTTCTAAGGTATTCCCTTTAGCCTCCGGGGATGAGTTTAAGCGTTTTGTATGTCCTAGTCCTTAATTCGAGCTAGGTACCTAAACTATCATAGGGTTCTATTTTTAGACTAACCTAAGGTAAGTGAATGACCCTGAGTTATGGTGGCCACATTAGCTAACCTAGTGTTCATGTCGAATATGCCAAAGTTATAATTTAGTTATTTATCATGGTGGAATTTAATTATAATTTGATGTTCAATACTCAATTAATCATTTGTTTGGTTTCCTAGATCTTGTCAGTCATGTTGGATAATCAAGGTTTTTAAAGTTTTGAAGTTTGTTATTTTTATATTTTTGTTTGAGAAGAAAACCACCTGGAAGGGGCTTCCATCTCTTATTTTTGTTTCTATCTTTAATTTCCTTTTTTTGTTTTTTTTTTGTTTTTTTTAAACATGATAAACATAATAAAACATGCAATAGAACACGAGAAACAAGCAATGACGTAACAAAATATGAAATAACACATTCAAATATGGAGACATGCATAACTCAACAATAGCCTTGTATTAGATATGGGCTAATTCAAGGTAATTCAAGTTTAAACCAGGCTGACTTGGGTAGGTTAGGGTTTGATTTGACTTGACCTGTCTTAACTTGAGTTGACCAAGGTAGGTTAAGTTTCGATTTGGGTTGATCGAGTTAACTTGGGTTGACCTAAGAAGGTTTGGGTTTGATTTGGGTTGGCTAGGGTTCACTTGTGTTGACCCGGGTAGATGAGGGTTTGATTTGGTGTGTTTTGGGTCATTTGAGTAGTTTTGGGGTGTATTGAGTCATTTGGGATGTTTCGAGGAGTTTTTGGTCATTTGGATAATTTTGATGTATTTTGTTCATTTTAGAAATTTTTACATGTTTTGGGTCACATGGGTAGTTTCAGGGTGTTTTGGGTCATTTGGATAGTTTCAAAGTGTCTTAAGTCATTTGGATAGTTTCAAGGTGTCTTAGGTCATTTGGGTAGTTTTGTGGTGTTTTTAGTCGTTTGGGTTAGGTTGGGCTAGATCTATGCTGAGTTAGGTCAAGGTTAGGTCAGGTCTGGATTGGGTGAGGACTTGGTTAGGTTTTAGGGTTTGGGTTATGTTGGGCTACATCTAAGCTAGGTTTGGTCTAGGTTAGTTAGGTCAGGGTTGGGTCAGAACTGGGTTGGGTTTTAGATTTTGGGATATGTTGGGCTAAACCTAAGCTGGATCATGTCTAGGTTGGGTCAGGTCTGGGTTGGGTCAAACAGGGCTAGATTTAAGGTTTGCATTTAGTTGGGTCAGACCTAAGTTAGGTTTATGGTTTGGGCTAGCTTGAGTCAGGTATGGGTTTGGTCAAACGTTGGTTAAGTTTTAAGATATGGGTTAGGTTGAAGTAGACCTAAACTGGGTCGGGTCTAAGTTGAGTCATGTCCGGGTTGGGTCAAACCTGGGTTAGGTTTAGGGTTTAGGTTAGGTCGGACTAGACCTGAGTTGGGTCGGGTCTAGGTTGGGTCAGGTCTGGATTGGGTCAAACCTAGGTTAGGTTTGGGTTAGGTTGAGCTAGACCTGAGCTCGATCCTATCAAGGTTGGCTTAGGTCTAGGTTGGGTCGAACTTAGGTTATGTTTGAGTGTTTGGGTTAGCATGAGCTAGACCTGAGCTTGGTTGGGTCTAGGTTGGGTCAGGTTTGGATTAGGTCACACGTGAGTTAGGTTTTAGGGTTTAGGTTATGTTGGGCTAAACCTAAACTAGGTTGGGTCTAAGTTGGGTCAGTTCTGGGTTGGGTCATACCTAGGCTAAGTTTAGGGTTTAGGTTAGGTTGGACTATACCTGAGCTAGATCGGGTGTTGGTTGGGTTAGGAATGGGTTGGGTCAGATCTGAGTTAGGTTTGGGTTTGGTTGAGCTAGATCTGAGATGGGTCTGGTCAAGGTTGGGTCTGGTCTAGATTGAGTCAGACCTGGGTAAGGTTTTAGGGATTAGGTTAAGTTGGGCTAGATTTGAACTAAGCTGCGTCTAAATTGGGTTAGGCCAGACCTGGGTTAGATTTTAGGGTTTGGGTTAAACTATTTTAGGAATTAGAATTAGGTCGGGTTTGGATCGACCTGATTCAAACCCAAATCCAAGACTAATCCATCTCTATTGAATTAATCTAAGCTAGATTCTTACCACAAATACATAAATTAAAACACATAAATTAAAGCAATAAAAGAAAAGTGAAAAGAAATACAAAGTGGTGGCTGAGCGGAGACCAGAGAACTGGTTCGAAACATTCTCCACTTTAACTCCACCGGATTACTTCCCTCTCTCCCAAGCAAGTGCACTGAGCAAAGCACACATAGCCCCCCACAGGGACAAACAACCACCTTTTATAGGAAATGGCGGCTGCCCTGGGCTTTTGAACAGACGGGAGAACAAAGATCAGGATTACTTTTGTGGATTCTACAATAGTCAACAGTTGTCGGATGTTTTCAGTCCTCCGATCGAATGGATAGTCCAAATGAGAATCCATGGTCAAATGGTATGGATTAGTGATGTAAGATTGGGGTTGGCCACGCCAGGCCTGAATGAGGCAAGTGTGCTGCTATTAGGGCTTAGAGGCACTGAGCCTTTCCAGATGCTTCATATGACTACAAAAGTTACATGTGACCCAAAAATGAGGTTAACAATGTAACCTTAATAAAAATTTTTCACTTCCTCTCCCTTAATAAGAGCAAGAATTGCATGAAAGAAAGGTTTTTTATTTCCGTCAAAATCTTAATAAAGTAAAGGGATTACTTGAGGGCAAGTAATGATTAAAGTTTGAGGGATTGATATGCGTCAAATTTTCATACTTTTTATTCTTTTGTTTCAACAATTTTCCACTTAAAATACATGGTGTTATGCTTTTGGAAGGTTAAAACTATATTTTGTATGTTACAGGAGGACTAGCACAAAAATCAAAGTAAATTGAGGAATTATATGAAAACCCAGACTGGCCTAGCCATGCCTGGAACTTGTGTAGCCACACCACTTGAGCGGCCTAGTCAGGCTATTTTGGGTGTAGTCACACTCAATAAGCTGAGAAGACTCGTGTGATGGAGCACTCACCATAGCCATGCTGAATTGTGGTGTGACCATGCCGTCCAACCCGAGGAGGCGACGTAATTACGCCGTAGGTCTGGCGCGATCATGCTGGTATGTATTTTCTAATTTGGATGAACATTAAGCTGAGTTCCACACCTAAATCATAGAGGCACGATCCTCATCAATCTTGAAATAAATAACAAAAGAACTATGACCCATGTTTTCTTCTATTTTGTTTTCTTTAGAATATGCAAGAGTTAAAACTTTCTTTGATTGTTTTTTGATCTCACCAAACGAGGTTTAAATAGTTAGTAAACTATAGCTTTTACTTTTCAAATCGATTTCTTAACAAGCTTCCTCGTGGGTATGATACGTGGCTCTCATTTAAAACTGCATATTACTTTGACATGCATACCAGGGTGAAATGGCCACTTGCTTCGTTGCGCTTTTCTATCCATCACCTGGTTCCTTTAAACTTCTCATTTAAACCCCATTTAGTGAGTAAGCTTTAGTAGAGCTGTAAATGAGTCGAGCCTGGCTTGTGTTCGGCTCGTTCTTCATTGGCTTGTGTTCCAAATCAGCTTGTGTTCGAAATCGCTCATGAATCGTGTGTTTGTGTTTGACTCGAATAATATTTTCCAGCTCGAACTCGGCTCGAGTTCAGCTCGAAATTGGAGATAACTCGGAAGAGGAAGATGACTTGGAAGAGGAAGGGTAAGATGTCTCGAAAGAGGAAGATAAATAGCAAACCCTAAGCTCTCACCTTCAAAACCCTTTTGCGATTTTGAGAGGAGAAAAAGATGACTCGGAAGAGGAGAGCCGAAACATAATTTTTGTGAGCAGCGAACCCAAACGACAAACCCTAAGCTCTCACAGCCGAACGCCTTTTGTGATTTTGAGAGGAATGAGAAGAGTCAGAAGAGGGAGAGGCAGTCAAACCCGAGAATATTCGAGAGAGAGATAGGTCGTGGCTTTAGAGTTAGGGTTTTTTTAATTATTTACTTATATATTATATTATATTAATTATATAACTTATATTATATAAATATATAATATTTATGTAAGTAATATTTATTAATAATTTGTTATATATTATAATTTATAGGATTTAATTTTTGAAAATTTGATAAATTTTTTAATTTTAAAAGTTTTAACTAATTAGAATTTATAATATTTAATTTTATGAATACGTATTATATTTGTGTGTATATTTATTTATTTATTTCTTTTCAAGCTAATTTGAGCGGAACACGAGCGATTTGCTCGTGTTCGGCTCGTTTATATTTCAAGCTTAAAATTTGTTCATGTTCAGCTTGTTAAGCTTAATGAACGAGCCAAACACGAGCTGCTTAACAAGCTGAACACGAGCTGTTCACGAACAACGAGCCAAATTGACAGCCCTAAGATTTAGAACTTTCTTTTATCAAATTTATTTATGTTCCTTCCTTACAGTGAGTAATCTTTTGAGAAATTTTTATTATAATTTCACTAAGATTCAGTGATTCAAGAATAAGCTTTCCAGACGTCCTTCTTTACACCTTAAATAGAAGAAAGATATCACTCCCTAAGGTGCTTGAAAATAGAACAAACCAGGTGCTAGACCTGATTTATCTCAATGATAGGTTTGTCATTAAGTTTAGGATGAGCTTTGATCATCTTAATATGACCTTTGATTGTCTTAGCTTTGTCTATGGACCCTTAAATTGTTGATGAAGAAAAGCCACTTATAGAATTTAACATTAGCTATGAAGAAGATTTTTTACCACTAAAAAAAAGGATTATTGAAATGTTCATTATTTTGATTGTTGTTGCCCCTGAAACTTCTAAAATGTTATGTCCTTCTGAGAAAATAGAAATTAAGCTAGTCTTTAGTTCTCTAAAAATCGCAAGTGTGCTAAAGTACTGCATAAAATTCTTAATAGCCCATCAGTCTTTTATTGATCTTCCAAAATTTATCTTGTGTTAACCAAGACTCAATGAAGAAATAAAAATAGGAGGCTTCACAAGAAGTACATATGGGCTAAACAAGAAAGGGAATTAATTGAAAAGAAGAATGTCTATGATAGAGAAATTGACTTACTTGAAACCTCGTCTCTTGGGAAAAAATAGGTTTTCGCTCACTTTATACAATATAAGATGTGCATAAAATAACTTAGTCATCTTTGTCTCCTTTTGGTTGTTAATTTCCTAGTAAGAAAAGAAGAGAAATAACTCTACTTGTCTGCGTGGAATATTTAAAAGAATGAAAAAAAGAGATAACTTCACTATGAAAAAAATTCTTGACTTTATAGGTGTAGTTTCTCAAAAAAAGAAAAAAATCCTGGAATATGATCGGCTCCTAAGGCTCAAAAGTAAGAAATATTATGAGTGTAAACAAAGTTCTTAAGAACAAGTTAATAAGAATAGGTTAATCAATGATAGTGTAATATTAACAGAGTTTGAAAGGTTAAACTGGGGCTCTGCAAGTTCCTCGTAAGTGCATCATGTACACCACTTCACACCTAGAGCACCTCCCTTTATCCTGCTTCTGAGAATACTCTTGATTAATGTTTTGAATTATATCATGCATAATTTTTGATAAATGTCTACGAGATGATTGATATCAAGGACTCAATTTGATGGATTTAAGACAAGAAATTTGAGTAGAATTTGAAGTTTTGGATAAGCTTGATTCGTGTTGATTCGCTTGAGCTGAAAAACTTGAGTTGTTTGAGTTTAATTTCAATTAAAGTTTGCATTGAATTACTTAAGTTTGTTTTAGAAGTTGTTTGTTGAGAATATGTTTAAATTTTATTTTAAGTTAAGTTTCATTAAAATTATTTATTCAAGTTCTTAAAAATTGATTTTTTTTATGTTAATGCTTGTTAAAATCATTAGGTTTATTTCTATTTTTTTAGACTATTTGAGTTCATTTAAAGATTATTAAGTTCATCTTACTAATTTTTTTTTTTTTTGACTTCTCTTAAATATTTAAGATTTATTGATGCTTGTTAAGATTCATTAAGTTTATTAAAGTATGTTGGATTTAAGTTTCATAAAATTGCTTTATTTAAAGATTGTTCAATTTTATTAACATTTAGTGGAATTGATTCAAGTTAAATTTAATTAAAATTATGAGGTTTAATTAAAGTTTAATAAGTCAAATTTAATTGAAGTTTTTAATATTTTATAAAGTTTGTTGAAATTTAACTACTATCTATTTAATGCTAATTAAAGTTCATTATCTTTCATTAAAATTGAATAATGTTGGTTGAAATTTGATTCTTGTTTATTATATTTGGGTTTCAGCTTTTTAGGTTTGATTTTTTAAAATCTTGAATCTGTATACAATTATAAATTGAAAATTAAAGTTTGATATCAAATTTAGGATTCAAATTTTAGTTTTATTTTGGATTGAGCATGAGCAATGGGTAAGCTGAAGTTAAGTCTGGAATTGAATTTGAGACAAAAGCAAGTTGATTTTGGTTTGAGCTTGGTAATTAATTTAAATTGAATTTGAGTTTGCAAAGTGGAAATTGAGTTTGAAATTGATATGGGATTGAGTTTGATTTGAGATTTGAGTTTGATTTGAGTTTTAGATTTGAGGAAGTTTTATTTAGGTTTGAGTTTGACTCTAGAATAGGAGGTAGGAAAGGTTTGGAACATTTCTAGGAGGTGAAACCTTAATCTAAATTAAATCTATAAAAAGAAAGCTGAATGAGTGTTCTAACCAAAATTTTGAGAATAATTTCTCCAGTAAAAATGTCAATGGATTTTCAACATCCCAAGTGCCTTAAGATCCTTATACTATTAATCTAACTAGATAATTGGAGGTCTCCTTTATTGTCATATCGATGAATAAGATTGTTCTTCATAATCTTTAGTATTTTGGAGCAATAATCATGGGTTACTTCATTCTAAGGTACACACATTGTACAAGAGGGTGAGACAAATGGTTTTATAGGTCTCAGTATTACTGGCTATTGCACACCTAGTAAACTATCTTAAGTTTCGAAACGGACTACTCTCGAGTGTTTGTGCTCCTCAGTTTTTTTCTATGTTAGGTAATCTAGAGTTCACAGATTGGTTCTACCTATGTGGTGTTAGTCACGAAGAAAATCAAGGTTTCTTCTAAGTTTAAAGTTTCATTTTCTTAGTTAATTAATTGGTGGAATAAATCAAGGTTTTCTTCTAAGCTCAGCGTTTCATATTCTGTGTTGATGAATAAATCAGGGTCTTCCAGTTTTTGGCTATTTTGTGTTTTTCATATACCAAAGAGTTTAACTCAAACCTTCATATTTATATTTGTACATATGTAAGGTTCATCCACATTCTTACGAAATATGTTTTCTTTTACACATAGAAAAAGAATTTTATAATAATACTAATCATTCAAAGAGTATTAGCAACGTGGACTTACTTGCATATGAAATGTATATACTTGAAATGGTCCAAGCTTTACATGTTGAAGGACTAAGCTTATGATTTACATACTCTTAACTCTTGAAAAGGAACATGCTCATTCAAGAAACTATACCCGTGAATATGTAAGCCTTACTTAGACCAAGTTTTTCCAGAGTATTTGCAAAGCTTATGTAGCATTAATATTTTAATTAGTAAGCTAATTTGAAAAGGACTTTTTGAGGTTGGCTTCTTTTAATTGAATTTGTTTTAATTTGTTTATTAAAGTTTAAAGGGCTTTTAGGTTTATTTCTCTAAAATAATTTGCATTTTTTATCTATATAGAAAGTTTTCTGCTAAGAGTTTTTAAAAGGTTTGGTTTATTTTATTTAAATTTCTTACAGATTTAAGTTATTATTGTTATTTATTTTCCTTTTAAAGTGTAAGGTCGTGGGTTTGTTGGTTTTAAATAACTCATTTAACCAAAATTTGACTTCAATAAGATCAGAAGTCTTTAAATATTATGTAATTGAAGAATCCAAACATTATACTACTTTTGAATCTATAATTATTTTAATCAGGATTCGAATAGACGACATATGATATAATTAAATGCCGGCCTTTGTTGAATGATAAAGTTTAATTAACCTTCTAAAGTGTATAATCAATTAAAGTAATTAGTAATGGTTTCAAAGCAAATTGGTCAAGTATATATTTAAAGTAAGAAAAAAATTTCAAGAATTTGTAATTTTTCAGATCTTTCAAACCATTTATTTCCCCAGCTTCATAATTTAATAAATGAAGGTCGGACCAGATGTTACAAATCCCTAAATTCTTTATTCTGATAAAATTAAACCCTATAAAAGGTTGAAGACAAGAACAAAGCCACACACCACTCAATTCTCTATGCATTTATACATTCAATTAGTATAACATGAAAGATTGATATTACATAAGAAACAATTGAATTTAAAACATTGTAATGACTCCGGAGAGAGCATATAAACATCTCAACATTCAAGTAACCGAAATAAATAAATAAATAAAAACCCCATCAATATCAGATTTAATAGGAATGTATGAGTTCAAGAAAAAATAGATGCGCGCCATCAGTCCCTCTATATTTACGTATTTGACACCTAAATCTTATTTTCACATTCATTCATCCAAATCTTTCATAGCAGGTCAAAATAGCATCAGTATAGTTTCTCATGCATAAGCATAAAGAGGTATATGTGAAGGATTTAAAACATAGAGCGTTAGATTTATAAATATATACAATTTAAGTGGTACATATATACATCTTCCTGAAGTTTATTTACTGACTGTAGTTACAATAAATATGTAATGGCAATTGTATAGACTTCATGACTACAAATGATTCTAAGGTGGGAACATCAATCATTGGGCTTGAGATGTCAGAACAAGTTTTAACAAAATTTCCAAATACCTCAAAACTCATGTTAACTTTGTGTTTCCTCAGAATTAAATTTAAAAGAAAGCTCCCAAAATTTCCATAGGTCAAAGCATGAGGATTCCATATTTTCCAAAGGGTGAAATACATAAACTTCAAACTTTCATAAACAGATATATTGAAACTTCACATAAATCTATGGATTACTTCAGTTTTTATTCATAAAGGCAATTTAATGAAGAACTATCACATAGCAAGAAATTCCATATATATATTTGCATATATATAAGCATAGTTCTTCATCAATTTAAATATCTAAGATCTAAAATTTTATTCCACGCTTTTTGTAACCCATCGAAGATAACCTTTCATGTTTAAAGGAAATGATGTCTGTATAAAGAAATTAACATTTTAAAGTATTAGACATATGATTACATAAAGATTGAATAAAATTATTCATTGATTTTATTTCAAACTCAAAATCAGAAGTCAATAAATCAATTCCATTGAGATTATGTAGATATATATATATATATATATGCATATAACACTTTGATAAGACATAACAAAAGAGGTTCAAAATTATTTAAATATGCCATTTGATTCTATGTATTTACATAGCTAAACTTTAACCCTTCATATTACCACTTGCTAAATTTCTTTTATATCCTATCAAAAATTTCATCAAGATGAACTTCCATGTACATGTACAATGATAATTACATAAAGAAAATAAAGTTTACTTGTTTGATAAGTAAATACATAAGAATCATATAGTAAATATGAAAACTTCCTCAGTATTGAAATAACTATAACAAATCCTTGCACAAATTTAGGATTTAAACATAACCATTGCAAAATTATGGGAACGACAATTCCAACAAGTCAATAATATACACACACCTTATTTTAAATTTAAAGAAGTAATGATATAATACTTGCATACGGTTCCTGTCCAACTCTAGTCCTGAAAATTTCATCGATGATCGAACTAATTTAACTCTCATTTTGCTTGTGAGGTAGCAAATGAAGTCTTTTAGTCCGATCGGAGTTGTTCAACAAGCAAAATACCGATCGGTTCTCACCTAAGCGACAAGCAAAGTCTAGCAAAATGCTCTGGGCAGTGAGTCAGCGAGTCACTCATCACATGTTGAGGGGTCTTCTTATTGCTTCGCCAATCCTTATGGGAACTCAACTTGAGTTTCAATATGTTGGTTTTAATCAACTCAACTAAATGTTGAGAATTCAGAACCACACTTATGAAACTATAAGGAGTCAAGAAGTGGTTCGATTTTTTAGTTGGTGTGGGTCCCAATACTAATTCTCTAAGAGTCAGCAGGGAAATCTTATGGCTAGATTCTAGGCTCTAGTGCGGGAAACTGACCTCATAATAATGAGGTCAACAAATAACTCCCAATAGTTGTGGTGTGCTGAACAAGCACACTGTGCATATTGGTATTGACTGAATCGATCAACAGAATATGAAGCAATGTCTAAGTGAAAATACCTAAGATAGACTACAGATCAAACCAAATTTTGGATTGAATTTGAGTTGAAAATTTTAAAACACTCGCTAGGGATTTGGAAAGGTACCTAGGGAGAGGCTCAATAATCATTTTTTAAGCCTGTGTTTTGAATTTTGTTTATTCATTCATTTGTTTCTTTTGTGAGTTGTCAATTTTGTTTTGAGATTTTGAGGATGAAAACTATCAAAACCCATTGCTAGGGATTTGACGGTTTTAACAAATTGATTTGATGCAGTGGATAATTTTGTTTGTGTGAATGAAAGGATCATAATGAGAAGGAAAGCATTGTGACTTACATCCAATTCAAAAGTTAATCAGAAATGTTTTCTATATCGGGAAGGAAAGCAATAGGACTCACATCCAACCCAAGAGATAACAGAAAACTTCTACCACATTAGGAAGGAAAGCATCGAGACTCACATCAAACCTAAGAGGTCATAAAGAGATCTGATTGAAAAGGAAAGCACTAGGACTCACATTAACTTCAAGAGCTGATCGGAAAATGTTTGTTACATTGGGAAGGAAAGCACTGAGACTCATATCCAACCTCAGAGATAGTGAAAGAATGTTTATCACATTAGGAAGGAAAGCATTGTGACTCACATCCAACTTAAGATGTGACGAAGGGATCATATTGAGAAGGAAAGAATTGGGACTCACATCCAACTCAAGAGCAAATTGAAAAATGTCTGCTACATTAAGAAGAAAAGCATCAATACTCACAACCAACCCAAGAGGTAGCGAAAATATGTATGTTACATTAGGAAGGAAAGCACTAAGACTCACATCTAACATAAGAGGTGATGAAGAGATCAAATTGAGTAGGAAAGCAATGGAACTCACATCCAACTCAAGAGATGATCAGAAAATGTCTGCTACATTAGGAAGGAAAGCACTAGGACTCACATCCAACCCAAGCGGCAATAAAAAAATGTCTGTCACATTAGGATGGAAAGTAACGGGACTCACATCCAACCTAAGAGGTGATGAAGCGATCAGATTGAGAAGGAAAGCACTGTGACTCACATCCAACTCAAGAGTTGATCAGAAAATATCTACCACAGTGGGAAATAAATGCACCAGGACTCACAACCCAGTGGTTGTGAAAAATCTTTATTACATTAAGAAGAAAAACACTGGAACTCATATGCAACCTAAGAAGTGACGAAGAGATCATATTTACAAGGAAAGCACTAGGACTCACGTCCAACTCAAGAGCTGATCAGAAAATGTCTTCTACATTAGGAAGGAAAGCACTTAGACTCACATCCAACACTAGAGAAAGCGAATGAATATCTGTCACATTAAAAAGGAAAGTATTGGAACTTACATTAAACTTAAGAGGCGATGAAGAGATTAGAATGATAAGGAAAGCAATGAGACTCACATCTAACTCAAGTGTTGATCGAAAAATGTCTGCTACACTGGAAAGGAAAGCCCTGAGACTCACTTCTAACCTAAGAGGTAACGAAGAAATGTTTGCCAAATTAGGAAGGAAAGCACTGGGACTCACTTCAAACTTAAGATGTAACGAAGAGATCTGATTAAGAAGGAAAACACTATGACTCACATCCAACTCAAGAACTGATCAGAAAATATCATTAGGATGAGCTCGATTTCATAATCGAACACGACTGGATATCTATTCCATGCAAGTATTGACATTCATTTTTGTATGCATGGAATGAATTTTTACAATTGAATCAAAATATCATATTTTTGCATGTTTCATCAATCTCCATTTACACTGACCCGATCGAACACTCTCTTCGGCTTGACCGATCAACTGTCACCAGTCTGATTAGTTTGACTGATCCTCTTTCGTCGATCAACCGACCACGCCAGTCTGATCGACCGCTTTCATCAACTCGACTGGTTGATCTCCACTGATCAGATCAGTCTCATCGACCCTGCTTTGTCGATCTACTATTCATGCTGGTCTGATCAATCACTTTAGTCGGATCAACCGATTGGCCACCACCAACTTGATTAGTCTGACTGACCCTGTTTTATTGATCGATCGTTCACACAGGTCCTAACATTCACTTTCGTCGACTTAATCATTTGATTGACACCATTTCTATCAGATCAATTGACTCTACTTGAATGTCACATAATTGCATGATTTCCTTATATTGCTTGGATGAAACACATTCGCTCCATGCACCTTGTTATGCATCCGTGAGCATATACCACCCATATGCTCATACCTCTCTTTGGCATGACTTTTCATGCCTACCTCGTGAGATCCCTATGTCACCAACATATTGTATGTTTGCATTTACACTCATGCATTATTGCAAGTTTGCTTATATTTACATGTTGCATGCTTGCATTGTATATGCCTGTGGTTTGTACCTTTGAGTCACTACCTCCTTAGCACTTATTCCTAAGTCATTGCCTCCTCGACCCCCCAAGTCACTACCTTCTCAAAACACTCATTCTCCGAGTCACTATCTCCTCAACACACTCATTCTCGGAGTCATTGCCTCCTCAGCACACTCATTCCCGATTCACTTCATTCTCAGCACAATCACCCCAGTTACTGCCTCCTCGGCACACTCTTTCGCACAATCACTCTAGAGTCACTGCCTTTTTGGCACACCGTTCATTGAGTCACTGCTTCTAAAACACACTCATTCTCAATTCACTGCCTCCTCAACATACTCACTCTCGAGTCACTACCTCCTTGGCACACCCACCCACACTTGAGTTGTGTTTGCATGCACTACTCCGCACAGTTTGCACAATCATCATTAGTATATGCCCTAATATACTTGTTATGAATGTTTGCTACCTTTTGATCACTCCTACCCCTATAGGACGATCACACTACATTGGATCACTTATCCCCGAATATTTGTGCTTACGATTTAGATAGGAAATTATATTTTTATTATTTAGAAAATGAGATACTACGCAAGTATACGTATCGTTTATCAAGTAATATAAGACTTTTTAATTAAGCCCCGAGATATCAAACCCACAAGGAAATTTCTAAAAATTTAAAGAAATAAGAAAAATAACTTTTTAATTTTTAAATGATTTTGTAAAGTATGTTTTAAGATATAAAGTTTTTCAAATTTGTTTTTGGTTTTTTCTTAATAAAAAAGTAAAGAAAGTAACTAAAGTTAACACAACTTTAAAATAGTATGCAAGCAAATGAGAATAAATATCTTTTTCCACTTTCAATGAATCAGTAATAATTATGGAATTTCATTGTGGAAGTATCTAAAATGTGTTGTGCCAAATAGAAGCAATTATATTCTTTACCCTTACTTGGTTCTATAAAGAACATTAGTTAATTTGATGATTTGAAATCTTGTAGATGGGTTAGGCAGGAAAGATACTAGCTTTCGCTCTAGAGTTCCCTCGATTCCCTCCACCTGGGGGCTAACATCTCATAACAAAAATTTTTCACCTCAAACCAAATTAGCGGGTTTTAGCTTGTCACTCTAAAGTCCTCTAATTTTACTCCCCATTATAAGTATATCTTCCTATTTATTTGCACTCAATCATATGAACTACAATTCTCATCCATATAATTGCATGTGATTCTTTCCAATTGTTGGTTGAGACAATACCACACTGGATCTTATATAATCTCCCAACAAATTTTAACATCTTAATTGACCAAATCAAGAAGTAAATGAAGTGCAGGGTAGTGAATCATCACAACTTCTTCCAACATTGAAATCCTATACTTCACACAACCTCCATAATTTAATTACTTCATCATTTAAAAGGAAAAAGATAAAGAAAAATACTCAGAATCTATGGAGAAAACACAATCAAAACTTGATTTGAAAGTAGAAATCATAGTGAAAACACAACAAGTTTTACTTAAAAATCAAATGTAAAACAAAGTTAAATACTTATCTTAAAATCCTCTCCATAAGACTCTTGAAGTTCTTTTGAAACTTTGCTTTCCCTTTACAAGAGGTTGGCGCCCAACTTTGTTGACTCCAAATCTCTATTCTACTCTTAATAAAAACTAAATACAATTAATAATAAAAGTGGTGAAATGGAAATGTGTGCTCTCAATTAATCTCTAATATAAACTTGTCTCTTAACACTAATCACGCCCTCCAACAATAACTCTTTTTCTGATCTTCAAGTCTTCTTTTTAAAATTTTCCAAAAGGTGTCATGGTGTCTCTTCAAAATATGTCCAGATTCAATGTATCCACCAAGAATGCATCCATCCGTTCAAATTTTAAATGAGTTTTGGTGATGATGGGAAGTTAGTGAAGTTTAAACCAAATGATGCTTCAAAAAAACCCTTCAAATTTGTGCCAAAATCAAATAAATTCGTCACTTTAACTATGGCGCCTATGCGCCAGTGATGCACTGAAAATATATATGGTTTTTGTTATCTAATTTTACCCATTTTTTGTGATATTGCACTTTAAAGAAAGATATTTTTCATGATTTGCTACATGTATGATGATTTTAGGTGATTGGAGTGAAAAGAAGCAAAAAGGAAAGAATCCAGAGCAAAAAGGAGCAAAAAGGAGCAAAATGGTGAAAAAGTGTTCTGGCACCGCCGGAGCCCAAATCCAATGAGCACAGCAATTAAATGGCACGATAGAGCGCCGCCGGCGCCTAAAGTCGGTGGAGTTCAAATTTGAATAGTTTTGGCGACTTTTTGAAGGGATGTCTATGGAAACTCTTGGGATTTCGTCCCTATCTTATAAGTAACTACTTTTGGTCGAAAAGTGGCGTGGAAAAAGTGTCTAGAGAGTGTCTTGTGTCTTCTAGAGTGTTAGGATTTAGGAGTAGAGAGTGTAGAGTGAAGATTTGAGAGGGATTCTTCTCTAAGGAGGGGAGGAGAAGAGGTAAGTGAGAGATTGCTTCTTCCTTTCCATTCTAAGGAGAGAATCAAGTGTTGTAAAGAAGAGAGAAGAGGATTCAAAGGAACATCAAGTGAATTGCATTGGGGAAGAGAAAGTGATAAGTTGTATTTTCTTTATGGTTTGTATGACTTTTCTTTTATATATAAAATACAAGTTTTATTGTATCTTCTCTATGAATTCTGTGTAGTCTCTCTTGTCTTTCTTCTTGCATAGAGATGTGATGATGGATTGATGTGGATTTGATGTGCTTTTAATGTAATGAAGAAGTTGTGACAATTTTTCATTTAGAACTTAATTTACTTTCGATTTGGCCAATTGAAATGTTAAAATATGTTGTTGAACATTAATTTTGAAAGGATTTTATGTCCTACAACAATAATGAAAGCTTCATTCAATTTCTATGGATGATTTACGTAGTTCATGGGAATTGAGTGCAAATGAATAGGAAAATATGTTTTGATGGACTTCAATGTAGAGATTTTAGGGTGACAGACTGAAATGCCCAAATTGGTTCTGAGATTAGTAATTAATATCAAAGGTTAGCCTTCGAGTGAAGGGTGAGTTGGAGCTCCGAAGTGAGAGCCGGTATCCTCCCAGCCTAGCCTTAGAGTTAGTGACTAAACTTAGAATATGTCAATGTTCTTTTCTTACTTAGAAGAGGGGGTACTCTTTTAAGGGTAAAGAATCATCTATGCTCCTATTTGGCACAATAAAATTATATTCCATATCAATCCACACATCATATTCTCATTGCAAGAGGAAAGATACCTTTCTCATATATCAAAAACCTTCCAAATACTTAATTTAGTGTGTCTGTTAGTTAATTCATGTTCTTAAAGTTGTTAGAAGTAATTGTAGTTAGTTAATTGTAAATGTTTCGTTGTTCTTACTGTTTCCTGCTGATCACAGAAAAATATATTAAGAAATTCATATCTATTTTTGATGAAATTGCACTTTAAATAAATCTATTTTCTTTATTTTACTACAGGAACGAAGATTTATAAGTGATGGAAGCAAAAAGCATGAAATGGAGCGAATTTGGATCAAAAAGGGAGAAATTCATGCAAAATGAACTAAGTCGCCGACGGCGAGATCGAGGCCGCCGACGACGAGATCATAAGGAGAATTTCTGAAGGAATTACAACTACCTCGCCGACAGCGAGCTCGAGCCTGCCGACAGCGAGATCATGCGGTTTGAAGACCTTCTAGAAGCCCCGCTGACGGCGAGGTCGTTTCTTGCCGACGGCGAGACAGTTCAAAATGCAAAATACATTGAACCTGGACGCTTTTTGAAGAAGTGTTTAAGAATTCCTTGGACCTTTGCCTACCTCTATAAATAGAGGCCGAATTCTAGTGTCTGTGTGTCTCTTGAGTCTTCAGTGTGTCTATTTAGAGAGTCTATTTGTGTTTGTGTGTTAATTTAAAAGTTTTAGAGTATAATTAGTGAGATAGAAGTGTGCTGTACTAGAAGAAAAAGTCAAAGGAACTTCAAGGAGTCTGCTTGGGAAAGAAATTAAGATAAGTATCTTTGTTTATTGTTGTTAACTTTAAATGAAATCCATGCTTTGTTTTGTTCCCATGCATTCTGAGTAGTTTTCTTAGTCTTTCTCCTTGTTTATGAAAATTATGCGAAATGATGAAATTAAATAGAAGTACCTAATATATTAAAAGAAGTTGTGTTAATTTTTACTTAAAACTTAATTTACTTTCAATCTGGCCAATTGATTTGTTAAAATATGTTGAATTATCAACTATAGTAAAAATTACATCCAATATTCAGGGAAGTCAAAAACCTTGGAAGGAGGGTGCAATTAAATAGGGAAATATTATTTATCGGACGTAGAATTGGACATTTTAGTGTGACAAACTAAAATATTCAATTTGGTCCTATTGTTTGAGAGTCGAAGTGTAGATGTTAGCCCTCGAGTGAGGGGAACATGGGAGCTCTGAAGTGGCAGCCAGTATCCTCCCAGCCTAGCCACAGATTCAATAATCAAACATAGGATTAGTCAATGTTCTTTGCACCTGGACCAAAGGGTAAAGATAGGAATGCTCCTATTTGTCACAATACAATTCAAAAATTCTATTTAGATTCATCATTCACTTAATTTTATAAAAACAAGGAGAATGATACATTTTTTTCTGAATTATCTAATTCAACTTTATTTCAAGCATTAGTTTACTTAGTTTGCTTTAGTTACTTTAAATTTCTGTTTACTATATTAGTAAGTAATTCCTTTAAATTTTAGCTGATACAAATCTATTAAAAACATCCCTGTGGGATCGATAACCAGGACTCCACTAGAGCTCTGTATTACTTGATATGCATACTTGCGTAGAATCCACATTAAACATTCCATCATAAAATAATATATATATATATATATATTAAAGCGGGATCAAGTTTTTGGCGCCGTTGCCGGGGAAGTTTCTGAATTTATTTACTAGAGTAACGGACTATTTTGTTTTATAAAATTGTATGCGAAAATTTGTAGACGAAAATTTAATACCTTATGATTCAGAATTAGAACGTACAATTGAAAGAATTAGAAAACAAAAAAGAGAAATTATAAATTTAACACAAATGACAAATATTCCTGAAAATGAAAATATCAATCAACAGAGATGATTATGAGATTATGCCAACCCTACATTAGATGAAATTCATTTAACTATTCAAAACCCTGATGTAGCTGCTAATTCATTTGAACTTAAACTTGCAATTATCCAAATGGTACAAAATAATCAATTTAGTGGTTCACCTACTGAAGATCCTAATTTACATCTTGTTAGTTTTTTAGAATTATGTGCTAATTTCAAATATGAAGGAGTATCTAACGATGCTATTAGACTTAGACTTTTTCCTTTTTTCCTTATGGGATAAGGCTAAAGTGTGGTTAAATTCGTTAGCACCTGGATCTATTAAAACTTGGGGAGAGTTATCACAAAAATTTCTATCCAAATATTTTCCACCATCTAAAACTGCTAAGCTTAGAAATGATATAACTTCTTTTAGTCGATTTGATGGAGAATCAATATATGAAGCTTCGAGAGAGATTTAAAGAACTTCTTAGGAAATGCCCACATCATGCGTTACCGTATTAGTTAATTATTCAAACTTTCTATAATGGATTAGTAGGATCTTTAAGATCAATCATCGATGCTCGTCTTCGGAGGATCATTAATGTCAAAACCTTTTGATGAAGCCTATGCACTAATCGAAGAAATGACAACCAATAATTTTCAATGGCCTGCTGATAGAATGAATCCGAAAAAGATAGCTAGTATTCATGAAAATGATGCAATATCTATGTTAGCTTCGCAAATCGCTACTGTATCTAAAAAATTAGATCATTTTGGAATGAATTATTCTCGAACTATATTAGAAGAAAATTCATCTGGACAACTTATAGAATCCCAATCTCAATATGAAACTATAAATGCAATTAATAACAGACTCAATAATCCTTATGCGAATTATTATAATCCTGGATGGAAAAATCATCCTAATTTTAATTGGAATAATAACACAACTAGTCAATCATGGATGAATAACATAATACAACCATTAGGAAATCCCTCTAATCAAGGAAATTCTAATTATAAATCTAATTATCCACCTGGATTTAATAATAATAACCCACAATTTAAAGATAAGAAATTATCTATAGAAGAATTAATATTAAATATGGGTCAACATTTACAAAATCAAGGAAATCAATTACAAATACAAGGAAACCAATTACAAAATCAAGGAACATTTATTAAAAATATTGAAACTCAACTTGGACATATCGCTACTGCACTTAATAATAGAATACCTGGAACATTTCCTAGTAATGTGGAAATAAATCCCAAAGACAGGGGAAATGAACAAATTAAAGCAATACAATTACAAAGTGGAAAAGAATTAGAACCCCGAATTCAGAAAGAACTTGAATGTCAAAAAGAGGAAGTGGAAATTGAAAAGGAAAATAATCAACAAGATCCAAACTTAGAAAATCCTTTAATACCAATGAAAGTTTCTGTTGAAAAACCTCCACCACCATTTCCTCAACGACTAATTCAACATAAAAAAGATAAATAGTTTGCTAAATTCCTTGAAATTCTGAAGAAATTAACTATAAATATTCCTTTCGTAGAAGCTTTAAAACAGATGCTAAACTATGTAAAATTCATGAAAGATATTCTAAATAAAAAAAGAAGGTTTACCGATAATGAAATGATCGCACTTAGTGAAGAGTGTAGTGCTATTATTCAGAAAAAACTTCCGAAAAATTAAAAGATCCCGATAGTTTCACTATACCTCGCGCTATCGGAGAAAAATTCTATGGAAAAGCTTTGTGTGACTTTGGAGCAAGCATCAATCTAATGCCTCTATCAATTTTTAAAAGATTAGGATTGGGAGAAATTTCACCTACTTCGATAACTCTTCGATTAGTCGATCGTTCTGTTACATATCCTAAGGGAGTTATTGATGATGTATTAGTAAAAGTGGACAAATTTATCTTCCCTGTATATTTTATTGTCTTAGATATGGAAGAAGATAAAGAAATTCCTATCATTTTAGGAAGACCATTTTTAGCCACTAGAAAAGCTATGATTGATGTTCAGAAAGGAGAATTAACTATGAGAGTAAATGACCAAAAATTAACTTTTAATATTGCTAAATCAATGAAATATCCTGCGCTAGAAAAAGATGATGAGTGTTTTCGAATGGAAGTACTCGATCATTTACAAAAAGAACATTTTAAGGAATATTATGAAGAAAAATTAGAAAAAGAAAATACTGAATTAATTGAAAAAGTCGATATAAATGAAGAACTAGATTATATTCAAGAGAAATTTGAATTTTTGAATAACACGAGAAAACATCGAAAAAAATATAGTTCCATCGATTATTAAACCTCCCGAACTTGAGTTAAAAATGTTACCTAATCATTTGAAATATGCTTACTTAGGTAATTCTTCAACTCTACCAGGTTATTATTTCATCCGAATTAAATGAATCTCAAGAACAAAAACTTTTAGATACTTTAAAAAAATATAAGAAAATTTTTTGTTGGACTTTAGCAGTAAATTAAAGGAATTAGTCCTTCAATCTGTATGCATAGAATTATTTTAGATAATGAACATAAGCCTAAAGCAGATCCCCAAAGGAGATTAAATCTGATAATAAAAAAAGTAGTCAAAAAGGAAATTTTAAAATGGTTAGATAATGGTATTATATATCCTATTTCTCACAGTGCTTGGGTAAGCCCAATTCACTGTGTACCTAAGAAAGGAGGAGTGACCGTCAAAGCTAATGAAAATAATGATCTTATCCCTATAAGACAAGTTACTAGATGGAGAATATGTATTGATTATAGAAAATTAAACACTGTCACCAGGAAAGATCACTTCCCTTTACCATTTCTAGACCAGATGTTAGATAGATTAGCCGGACATAAATATTGTTTCTTAGATGGATATACCGATTATCATCAAATACAAATTGCTCCTGAGGATCAAGAGAAAACTACATTTACTAGTCCTTATGGTACTTTCGCTTTTCGAAGAATGCCTTTTGGATTATGTAATGCACCTGCAACATTCCAGAGATGTATGATGTCTATATTTAGTAAATTAATTGATAATGGAATAGAAGTACTTATGGATGATTTCTCTGTATTTGGAACAACATTTGACACATGCTTAAATCATCTTGAAAAAGTATTTGAAGTATGTGAGAAAACTAATTTAGTTCTTAATTTGGAGAAATGTCAATTTATGGTTACAGGCAACATTGTATTAGGGCATAAAATTTTGGAAAAGGGCATGGAAGTAGACCCTGCAAAAATTCAAGTTATAGCTAAATTACCACCTCCAACTATGGTAAAAGGGGTAAGAAGTTTTCTTGGACATGCTGGATTCTACAGACGTTATATTAAAGATTTTTCAAAAATTACTAAACCTCTATGCCAACTTCTTAAGAAGGACAAGAAATTTGAATTTACAACTAAATGCCTGAATGCTTTCGAATTATTAAAAGATAAATTAATTACAGCTCCTATAATAGTTTCACCTAATTGGGCGAAACGATTTGAACTTATGTGTGATGCTAGTAATTATGCTATAGGAGCAGTTCTTGAGCAAAGATGTGATAAGATTTTCAAAGTTATATATTATGCTAGTAAAACTCTAAATGATGCTGAAATAAAATATACAATTACTGAAAAAGAATTATTAGCAGTTGTATATGCTTTTAATAAATTTCTACATTATCTAATAGGAACTAAATGTATTGTACATACTGATCATTCTGCTATAAAGTATTTAATGCAAAAGAAAGATTCTAAACCAAGATTAATTAGATGGATATTATTAATGCAAGAATTTGATTTTGAGATCATTAACAGAAAGGGAACTGATAATCAAATTGTGGATCATTTATCAAGATTAGAAAATCAAGAATTATCTGATACTGATAATGAAATTTTAGACAGTTTTCCTGATGAACAACTTTATAATATAAATGAGTGGAAAATACCTTGGTATGCTGATATAGTAAATTATATTGTAAGTGACATTTTACCACTTATGTTAACTTTGCAACAACAGAAAAAATTCATTCATGATACTAAAACATACTTTTGGGATGAACCATACTTATATAAGCAATGTAAGGATCTAATTATTAGAAGATGCGTGCTTTATGAAGAAACTGAACCAATCATTCAAAAATGTTATGACTCTAATTTTGGAGGGCATTTTGGGACAGATAAAACTGCGTATAAAATTCTACAATTTATATTCTACTGGCCTACTCTATTTGGAGATGTAAATAGATATATAAAAACATGCGATAAATGCCAAAGAGTAGGAAACATATCGGGAAAAAAATGAAATGCCTCTGAATTTTATATTAGAAGTTGAAATTTTTGATGTTTGGGGATTAGATTTCATGGGACCTTTTAATCCTTCATTTGGAAACTCATATATATTAGTAGTTGTTGATTATGTTTCCAAATGGATCGAAGCACAAGCTTTACCTAGGTGTGATGCTAAAAGTGTTTCAAAATTTTTAATGAAAAATATTTTTACTAGATTTGGAATGCCGAGAGTGATTATCACTGACGGAGGAACTCATTTTAGAAACAAATATATTCACAAACTAGTAGAAAAATATAATATTTTGCATAAGATATCAATCGCTTATCATCCACAAACTAGTGGATTAGTGAAGTTTCTAATCGAGAGATTAAGCGTATATTAGAAAAGTCCGTAAATCCTAATAGATTAGACCGGTCTATAAGACTAGACAATCGCATTATGGGCATACAAGACTCGCTTATAAAACTCCGATTGGAATGACTCCTTATAGGCTTATATATGGAAAAACTTGACACTTACCGGTTGAATTAGAACATAAAGCATATTGGGCGATTAAAGAATTTAATTATAATATGAAAGAAGTTTGGTGAAAAGAGATTGTTGCAATTAAATGAATTGAAAGAATTAAGGAATGAATCATATGATAATGATAGGATTTATAAAGAAAGAATGAAATTATGGCATGATCAGAAGATTAATCAGAGAAATTTTGAACCAGGACAAGAAGTTTTGCTATATAATACTAAATTGAAATTATTTCCTAGGAAATTGAAATCTCGATGGTTAGGACCTTTCACCATAACTCAAATATTTTCATATGGAACTATAGAAATTGAAGATCCAAAAACAGGACATAGATTTAAGGTAAACGGACATAGATTAAAACCATATTTCAAAGGTAGAAAATAAAATTTTAAAGAGGTTTTAATATTTAGTCAACCTGATTACAAACTGAAATTAGGTCGGGCTGACGACGTTAAACCAAGCGCTTTATGGGAGGCAACCTATAGTAGTCTTTTATTTTTAATTATATACAAATTAGTGAGTCTATATTATTAAAACAAATCTTACTCCTCAAATTTTTAATTAAAATCATCACAAATTCAAACCTATATGATGAGATCAGAAAATATTCGAACCAGAGCGAAAATGAGCGATTTTTACGAATCTCCTCGACAGCGAGCCCGAGCCCACTGACAGCGAGATCGTGTGCCATGATTTAATTTGGTTTTATAACTAGCTCGCCGACGGCGAGAAACTTCCCGCCGACAGCGAGGTAGTTGAAATTTTGGTTTCTTAAGAATTTTCGTGCGGTTTTGGACGGTTCTAAGCCATTTCTTTGTAGGAAATTATCCCAAATCCAATTTTACACTGTTTTCTTCCTTAGAAATGACTAGAGACCAATCCTTTCAATCCGAAATGGCCACCAAACTCTTAGAAACCACAAAAACTGAAGTTTTCAACCGAAGAAAATTCGTCAGTTCGGAGGCGCAGCGTATCTTCAACAAAGGCTTGATGAAGAAAAGACTTATTAAAGAAAGGGGATTTGTCAACAGAGGAGTAGAGAATTCCACCACAAAAATCGAAGAAATGATTGCACAGCGGCATTGGGAGGTATTTTGTTATACGACATTCGTCGTAGTTATTCCGAGTAGTTAAAGAGTTTTACTCTAATCTACATGCGATCAACAATGGAAATGTCTACGTCAGAGGAAGATGGGTAACATTTACTCCTTCAAGGGTAAATGAATTATTTTCTATAGAGAATACCTCTGTCTGTCATTATTCCAACTTTGTGCCTTCAAGATACAATATGAACGAGATCTATAGATACCTGACCAACGAACCTGATGATTGGGAGTTACGCGAATACGGGTATGTTAGTTTTTCTGCATCATTTCTTAACCCTGTCTCGAAGTATTGACATTTCTTTATCTCATCAAAATTATTACCTACTATGAGGGTAAATAAAGTTTCAAAAGAATGCGCTATATTAAACTACTGTATTCAAATTGGACTACCTATCGATGTTGGATCAATAATAGTAAAGTCTGCATTGGAATTGATTGTGCATGGGTCAGTTCATGGACTTGGACACCCATCGACTATATTTGCTTTATGCAGTCAGTACCAAGTTTCGTATGAGGCTTGGGAAAAGGTACTTTTGCCATGGAAACCACTCGATCCTACGGATATGTTTCCAACTTTGGATAACAATGATGAGATTACCATTATTTTTGACAAAGCATCACAGAACAATCCTTTAGCAAGGCCCCTTACTGATAAAACTAATTTCATTCTGAAGAAGATTAAAGGATTGGAGAAAGAGTTGCAAAATGTGATGAATTCCATCGACAATATCTCTGATATGTTTGATCACATTGATCTGGAGGATGAAGGAGCACTTTGATCATACTGGACATCTATAGGCCAGTTTTATTCATTTACTGAGACAGAAAGGATGGATTAATGAAGAATCTACTGCAGAATTCCCTTTCAGGCCTTTCTACAATTTATTTGTGCACCTGCGTCGCATCAAGAATATCAGAGAGGATGATAGTTCAGACACTGAAGAGTAGGAAAGATTTCTATTTTATGTCATATATTTGTGTATATATGTGTTAATTTGGATTTAGGCTTTATTATGATTTAAATTTTAATTTGATCATCTCAGATTTGATAAGATTATTTGTAAATTGTTATGTCTCAGCATTTAGAGTGTTGTGGTGTGGATTGCGATGCTGAGTATTATGGATTTGAACATTTAAGTTAAGTATGTTTGTTGACCTCATTTTTGATGAGGTCTTCTCTTCCTTTTTAGTACTTAGGATCTAGCCTTAGGCTTCTCCTTTGACTATCCTAGAGGATTAGAATTGGGACCCACCACTTAGAAATTCAAACCACTTCTTAACTCCCTGCAAACTCCATAAAATTGATTGTAGACCCCTAATCACCTAGAGGGTTGAGATCAAATGTGGAAGTTTAAAGGATGAGTTCCTATAGGGCTCTTTGGCCTTAGGACTTCCCTGGGTGGTCTGGTCTGGTGAGGGCTAAATTACACACACACTACACTTATACACTACACTTTCACACACCTCCTAAAACCACACCCATACCCAACTTGACCTCCTGACTCATGAAGGTGATTCACATGGGTGGTCCTTAACCCCTGAGCCCTTGACTAAGAGGGTTAGGAACAACATAGTGAATGCCTCAAATGAGTCCCTTCATGGCTCATGTGGGCTTGATATGACCTCATAGCTCAACCCAAATGATTTCATTCCACTTACATTTACCCAATCTTCAATTTTCTAAATTTTTCAATTTTTGACCCCCGGGACCCCGGACCCGCCTAGCCTACCCAAAACCCTTGAAATTACCCAAATTTTCCAAAATTCTCCAAAATCATCCAAATTTCTCAAAATCAATCCTAAAAATTCTCCCACCACTCAAATTGACCATTTTTACCCAAAATACCCAAAATTCCAGAAAATACCCCCAATACCCTCCAAATTACCAAAATGCCCCTCTTGACCCAAAAATCCAAAAATTTCCAACAATTCCCAGAAAATTCCAGAAAATCCCAAATATTTTCAAATTCATTTTGTTCAACTACACCATGGGCCAATTTTTTCAATTTACCCCACTTTTGTCAAAATCCCCAATTTGACCCATTTTAACCCAAAGTGAACCCAATGTAACCTTACCACATTGGGCAAAAGGAGAAGATCCTTTCCACATTCCCTTAAGGTGATTAACCATTTTCATGTCTCCCCTAAACCATGTTTAATCCTAGTTGTACTTGGATTGTGACTTGACCCCACTAATCAAGCTGAGCCAAATCACTTTCTCTTCAGCCTAAACCAAGTCTTGGGTGGTGCACCAAGCCCAAAAGGATGGGTTGACCCATTTAGAGCCAAAATAGCCATGCCCCCCATGCCACTTTGATCCAACTCCTTTACACATGTCCAAACCCAATTGACTTCACCATTGCCAAGCCCTGGCCTCCCTAGTCAAGATGGTGACTTATGCCTGCCGGCCAGCCGCCTGGGTCGCCAAAAAACGCCATGGCCGAGACATTCGAAGGAGCCAAGCATTGAAATTCTCCCTTACTGAGTTGCCCCATGCACAGTGGCCATTGCAGCTGTTATTCCCTAGCCAAGAGCAGCTGATCCTAGTCCCAAACTCCCCCTGGGAGGCCCTCCAGCCTCTCCTATTTAAACATCACCCCTCTCGTCCATGAGAAGGTGCTGAACCAACCTTAAGGAAACTCTGCCAAAATCACTCCAGACTCTCCCCCACACCTAGAGCATTTGATACCCACTATTCTCTTGCCCTAATCCCCACTAATTGAGCTCAATTTTGGAGCCCAATTCTCAGGCCAGAACAGGACACTCCCAAATCCTTCACCAAAGTCAAATTAAACTCACCCACACCTCTACAAGACCAAGAGAAGGAGTTCCCCAGTGAAAGCCCCCTCTCCAGGCCACCCATTTGTTCCAGACTCCAAAGGTTGAAATCGTGCTTGGTCAAAATCATACCTGAACAATTCACCAGGCCAGTAGACTTCATCTGGAGCTTGCTTGGACCCAATCGAAGGCGACACAACCCTCAGATCGAAGCCACACTTCTCTGAGCTAAGGTATGAGCTAACTCTTTATCCCGAGCCTCTGGAGATTGTCTATTTCAAATGCTTTAATTTGAATGCATGATCACCATATAGATGTGTTCGTCTCTTCAAGACGAATCCATAGAGCTCAAGAACACCAAAATCCGTTAAGTATTGAGTGAGATATTAAGGATTTAGTGTGGACGGTTCTCGGGTTAGGAGGCTTGGGGACGATGAACGGATGCCGTCCATTTGATACACGCGCGGGTGGACGATCCAGATTGAGTCGTATGAGGAGACGAAACGATACAGCGGGCCTCTGGAGTGCTGAGTCAGATGGCGGCGTAGAACCAGAAAGCACCGCGTGGCTGTTCGGAGATGCTAAGGTTGACGCGACGCCGATTCAGATAAATAGAAAAATAGGGATTTTTTTATTTATTAAATACCCAGAACTTTGAAAATTCATAACTTTGTGTAGAAAAATCCTAAAAATAAAATAAAAATACCCTCTTGCTCAGTGAATAGAGGAGAATAATATGGAAAAGAAATCATGTAATTTCATTAAGTATTTTATTTTTAGTAATTTATTTACTCTCTTCGTTGTTTTAATTCTCCATGCATATAGGAAATTCACCATGGCATGAGACCATAAGGCTTTTGAAGCCTCTGAACTTGGGAACATTCCCTGAATTTTTCAAGGTCAGAGGCCATCCCTATGAGAAGTTATTGATTTTTCAAATTTATGTTGCTATTTTGAGTACTTTTATTCCAATAATTAGCATGTTGAGAAATAAATTCTAAAAAAATTTGAGGATGTTTCTTATGACTAGAGGACCCTAGGGAAAATAGTTTTTGAGTTAACTCACTTGGAATAACCCTAATTGGCTTAAACACCCAAAATGGAACCTTAATAAATCAGAGCTAATCATACATCAAATTGACTTGAAATCAATTCTCCACTGACCTTTAGGATCAGGGGAACCCACCAGAAAAGTTTGAAGCCAATTGGACTTGGTTAGCCCTATCAAACAGGTTGATTAAGCATTTAGCCAAACTTAAAGTTTAAAAATTCATAACTTTCAAAATACTTTTCAAAAAATTCACCAAATTGGTTTTGGAGCCTCTCTGATATCAGAGGAATTTAAGAAAATTAAAATTGCAATTTTCTAAAAAAGTTGATTTTTTGCATTATTTTAATATTTTTAATAATTAAAAAATAATAAAAATCACAAAATAGTAAAATTCACCAAAATGTCACATTTTGAATTTTAATCACTTAGGAACAAACCCCATATTTTTCTTAAGTCTCTATGATGAGATTTTAAGTTCTAAAGCCCTAAGATAATTTTAAAATTAAAAAATGTATTTTCTAGCATTTCCACTAAAATAAATCTAATAAATCAAAGAAAAATCAAAAAATTATAAAAATTGGTTCTCTGGTTTCCTTGATATCAGAGAGATTTTTGAAAAATATAAAATTTATTTTTTAACCTTTATTTTATTTTTAAAATTAATTAATACTCCAAAACTCAAAATAATTATAATAAAAAAATATAATTAAAAAAATCACCAAAATTGGTCCAAGTGGTCCTCTGGTCATTAGGAATGTCCCATAATTTTCTTAAGGACAAAAACTTTCCCCTAGTCATGTTATTGAATTTAACTTGAAAATCCCTATTTTGCACCAAAAATAATTACATAAATAAATTAAATACAGAAAAATCACATTTTCTCCTCTAATGTCTTAATTGACATGTGAGTGAAGTCACACAAAAAATTCAAATTCATTTGAGCTCAATTTAGTGAGTTATGGAATTAGTAAGTTTAAAGGGCAAAATGGTAATTAAAATTTTAACCTATAATTAAAAATTTAAGGTTTAATTAAAAGGCTGGGTAAAATATTTGATACTAAGTTGATTTTGGATGTTTGAAACTTAGGTAATTAAAGGGTGGAAACCTACCAAACAATTTGAAAATAATTAAAATAAACCTTAATTAAATAATTAATTAAATTTGGAAGAATAAAAAAAATTGGAATTATTAAAATAGGGATATTATTAGGAAGAGATTTATTCTTTAATTTAAAAATCCCTAAATTAATCACCTCAATAAAATTTAATTCCTAATTAAAATGATGACCCAAACTCAAGATTTAAAATGTTAAAAGACTTAATCATTAAATTAAATTAAAGTTAAAACAATTAAATTAAATCCTTCCAAAATTTCAATTAAATTAATACTTTAACAATTAAATTAAATCATCTTTAAAACATATAAAATAAAATATTAAATTAAAATTTAAATTTAAATTAAATTAAATTTAAATTAAATTAAATTAAATTAAATTAAATTAAATTAAATTAAAACATATTAAATAAAATAAAATAAAATTAAATTAAAACATATTAAGTTAAATTAAATTAAATAAAAAAATATATAATCAAGTTAAAATAAAATTAAAATTAAATTAAAAATAAAATTAAATTAAAATTAAAACTAAACCAAATTAAATTAATTTAAAATTAAAACTAAACCAAATTAAATTAAAATAAAATAAAATAAAATAAAATTAAATATAACATCACCTAAAACATAAAGAATTCAAAATAAATCTAAAACAACTTGAACACTATTCCAAACTTAAACCCATTAACTAAAATTAAATTAAATCACAAATCACTTAAACACCAATTTGCCCTCGAAAGCTCTTGTTGTCATAACTCTTAAACGGAGTATTAAGTGAAGTGTTACTTCACTTATAGGATATTCAAATGTCCTAATTCGTTGAGCAAGATAACAAAACTTAAACTCTTGGATGATTAATTCACTTGTATAATTAAATTCTCTTGGACTTAAAATAATCCTAGAGGTATTGAAAAGATGTTTAAGACTCGTCTTAAACACTTCCTCAATATGATAGGATATTTATAAGAACAATTGAACTTAATTATTCTTTGATGAAGAAAATCGTCCTTAAACCAAAACACAAGAACCTAGACGTCATAGGAGATGACTAGCTATAGGATTAGGACTTTGGTAGACAACCAAAACCTTTCCCTTAGCTTTACCTAGGTACTTGATGAAATATTTAAATGCTTTAACATGTGTTTTAAGTGCAGCTTGGGATGACGGGAAGACCCTCCAGGTACGTATTTATTTTATTGCAATTTACTTTATTGCAAATGCACTTTACTTTTCTTGCATGATAAATAATTGTTGCATGAAAACCAAAACCTTTAGGAAAGTTCCTTAAACTGAAACCAAAACTAAATTAAAAATCATTACAAGATAAAATTCACCGCCACAACATTTCAAAATATAAAACAACTCAAAATTTAATCACAAACAGAACACAAAACTACAATAGTAACTAAATTAAAACGTCACGTTGAATGATCGGGAATACCTCGGATGATGTAACCCACGTGTTGCTAACAGGATTTCCCACGGTCTAAATGAAAGTGTGGAACTCATTCAGTTGAGTTTAGCAAATTCATCTGGACTAAGTGAATTCAATGAAAATAACGATGCCGGGATGACGAAACCGTGGGATCTTAATCGGTTCTGTTCTAATAACTTTAAGATATGTTTTAACTAAAACACTAAAAAACACTTGGATTTTAAGACTTCTCTAAAACCAAACTCCTCTCTTCTCTTTTGATTACAATCTTATAAAACTAAACCCTCTGCAACAACGAGGAGCTAGGAGCATGGTGGGCAGCACGGCCATCGTCATCAGCAAAACTTCAGCAAAGCTTTCTTAGATTTAAATAACCAAACCATAGGACTTCGAGGTAGTTTGCCTAGTGCAACATAAATCCTCAACCTTCTGTTAGGCATTTGCATTGCAAATTAAGCCCTAACCGGTCTTATGATTCCGAGGTAGTCATCCGATATGACATAAACCCTCACATCTTCGAGGCTATTTGTGTGATCACATCATACGAATATAAGTCCTAATTAATTAAAAATTGGTAAGATCAAAACATTAAATAAACATTAGGACCTTCCTAAATTCAAGTCAAACAATAGGATAGTCGGGAAATTACCGAAGTTCGCTTCGAATCTGTGATTTCTCCTACCTTTCTTCCTTTGAATTCCCAAAATGAAATGTTCCAAATTTGATCCATTCCCTATTGAAATTCCAAAATTCAATCCCTTGAAAACTTAAACTTTGAAATTCTTGAGAGCAAAACTATTGATTATTATCGAGAGTTTTCTTAGGTGATTCCCGTCACTTAAGATGTAATTAACTATAGGGGCTTGCCCTTATAGGGAATTTTAAGAACCCAGGTAATATAAACCCTGCTTAATTTCTTTGTATTAAGCGAGGGAACTTGTCGGCTTATAAAATTGGTTCACAGACCAAACGGATGTCACAAATCTTCTAGTTTATTTAACCGAGCCCCATCATCGAGCAGTGTGTTTACTCTCCGGGATAGATATACAGTTTGTGGTGCGGTGCTCATTTATATAAACTATTCGGGATGCGAGATCAGTTTGATTTCATATCTTAAAATTTTCAAATTTAAAATTGTTTTCAAAATCAAATACTACTTTTCAAATTTTTTATTTAAATTAAATTAAAAATTCGCAGACAATTTCTGTAGGCGACCTCTTTTCAAAATACAACATAACCTAAAAATAAGCCGTACAATTTCTGGCGACTCCTCTGGGGACTAGTTCCTCTCTCCATTTTTAATTAGATAGTTCTGCTTTCCAAAATAGGTAGTGTATCCATGTCCCTAGTGGATCAAACTACCCATCTTTCTGTTGGAATATTATGTTCATTTCTACCTTGAATGAGTATAGCCAACATTCTCTCGGGTTTAGGAGCCACTGTTTAGACACCTCTAAACAGAGAGGTTCCGAGATCCTTTTACCTCATTTCTGAGGTGGGGTGGACCCCAAATAGGTATTAGTTTAGATGCGGTCCTGCGGGTCGAGAAGTTTCTACAAGACTTTCTCTTCCTTTTCCAATTCCTAATCAATTCCTTTGCCCTTCCTACAACTCTCCTTCTTTTAATAATTCTCCTTCCTAACAAACAAATCTTTTCGAAAAACAATTATCTAAATAAATTTTCTTTTAATACCACAAATACATTAAGATAAACGGAAATGTGTTCGGACACTTTCTTTTTCGTCATAAGTTTTACGACAAGAAGAAGCACAATTCGAGGACTCACACTTGGAATCTGCCTTGCAGAAATGGAAGCCCCAAAACTGATCTTCTCCTTCGTCAACGGACCTGGACACCGGTCGTTTTCGAGGACGAACCGCCTAATAATGGAATCATTCGATTTGGACAAGGATTTGGGGACACCGACATCAAAATCCCCGACATCACTCTCTTTTCACTCACAAGCAAAGTACCGAAAACGGAGAAGCCATTGATTAAGTTTAACCTCAAGTCAACTCATGAATTCCCTCCTCTGCAAAAGATTCCAACTGAGAGGAGTACTGTTGTTCGCAGAAGGACTGTTGTTGCTACTCCCACTGGTCTAGTTGTCTCTACACCTACCCCGGCTTCTGCCAAACTAAAGGGGAAGGAAATTCAGAACTGTGATGAACCTGTTACCGTGGAGGGTACAGATCTTCCTGTGAGGCCTTCCGTTTTCGAGATCGGGTCCAGCTCGAGAATTCCACCACTGATACGGACTCAGAGGAGGAACAAAAGTAGAAGGATTGCTAGAGAAGCCAGAGCTGCTGAAGTTGCTTTCCTGGAGGAAATCCCAGAACTACTCGAGTATACACCGCTGCCTGAATACATACCACTTTTGGGAGGAAGTAGGTTCCATCCCCTCTCCGCCGCAGAGGACGAGGAAAATGTCCACAAGATTGCTTCTGCATTGCCTCAGCCCGCATATTACAACGACGACCGTAAGAAAAGGGCTAGAATTACGCCATTTGCTCGACTGCAAACCGTGATAGAGAAGTTAGCAAAGAAAGAAAAATGCCCTGTATCAGAGATTTTAAGAAGGATAGGGTAGGTGCTGGCCAAATCCCGTCTTGGGCCGCGAGTAAAACCTGCTATCGCTGCAGAAAAGCTGAATAAGAGAATGAAAGCTAGTCCACCTGTAGTTGTTTCAGGACTACAAATTAGGGATGATACCACCTTCCAGCATTTGGCTGACAGACCGTCCGGTCCTAGACCTTCTGCTGCTAGAAGGATGGTATGGCATCCCACTACCGGAAAATTAAGATTAAAACAACAACCTGAGAAGGAAAGTCTCGTCAGGAGACTTGAGTCCGAAGAAAGCACTACCGCAATGAAGGGGACTCATGAGAAGGAAACCCGACAGCTATCGCATGACAACTGCAAAGATGTACAGAAAAGACCACTAGAAGATGCTATGGAAAAACTAAGAACTGATATTCAGCGATTAGCAAGAGAAAGAGAAGAAAAATTCGGAGATGAAGTCGACTCGTCAGAGTTCATGGTTGATGAATATGCAGAAATTAACATGGTTGAAACACGAGCTTCGTCAGCTTTACAAGGTGTTCCTGCAGCCGCAGAAAGAGAGGAGCCAGAAGTGATGAGGATACAGCTTCAAGAGAAAGATGATATGATCTCTCAAATGACAAAGAGGATGGAAGAGATGGCTGCAGCCCTAGCCACTCTCCAGAGTCAGGTTCAACCCCAAAGAGAAACACCTCCAGAGGTTATTCACATTGTAGACGGAGGAAAGGAGATTACATCCATCAACAGGGATGATCAGTTAAAAAAGGATGCAATACAAAGTATGATTCTGGAAAAGGATATCAAGAGCATGGTGGAACAGCAGGTGCGAGAAGCCTTGGCACAATCAAAGAGCGGGACATCCATTCGGACGGGTAGACCTTACCCCGAAGAATTCGACGCTGTCCAATATCCGAAAGGCTTCATACCACCTCTGTTCAAGACCTTTGATGGAACCGGAAACCCTCGGCAGCATGTTGCACATTTTCGTGCCAGTTTTTGCAATGCCGGCGAAAGTGATGCTTTACTCTTCCGACAATTTGTCGGCGACCGTCGAGGGATCGCCTTTGATTGGTATGCGGAATTACCGAACGGTTCGGTGAAGACATTTTCAGAATTAGAGAACCTCTTCATCAAGCGATTTGCCGGAGCTCAGCACCACATCACTATAGGTGATTTAGTGGTAGAGAAGCAGAAGCCGAATGAAACTTTGGTGGACTACATACTTCGATGGAGGAATCTAAGTATGAAGTGTGAGCCACAGCTACAAGAACATCATGTAGTCGGCATTTTACTTAAGAGCATTCATGGCCCGATAGCACTTCTCCTCAAGGGATTTACTATTAAGACTTTCGAGAAGTTGTTAAGCAAGGCCGGAAGCTTGCAAGAGGAGGCGAAGCAATTAAGTTTCGTTGACAAAACAGACAAACAGAAGCCCGTGAAAACTTTTGAAAAGAAGTCCGGGATCGTCGCAGCAGTCGATAAAGGCAAGCAGCCAATACAAATACCGCCAGAACGGCCGCATTAAATTTATCAGCAACCTCAACAGAATTACCAGCAACCCCGACCCAGCTATCAGTCATCTCAACAGTATGAACAACAGCCTCGTCCACAACGTACGTTAAAGGAGCTTCTGAGCAGGGAGTATCCGTTCAAGAATGAGGCAGTGCCGAAAATGTTCTGCGGTCCGATGAAGACTCCGGATTTCCAACTGCCAGAACCTAAGAAACCAGAAGAAGTCGACAAGAAAGGTGATCCCAACTTTTGCCCTTACCACCGGATGCTTGGACACAAGATAGAAGATTGTATTACCTTCAAAAGTTGGCTCAACGACAATCTTCAAAAAGGGAACATAACGATCCCGAAGGAATACATGAAGGATCCCCAGAAAGGAGGTTCCGTCAATGTTATCTCAACAAATCTCATTTTTCCGATAGATCCCTATGCCACTGATGATGGATGGACTACCGCTTGGACAAAGTCTTCGAAGAAGATTTTGGATCGCATCCAAACCGCTTCGGTGCGAGCCTTAATTCAGAGTTCGAAACCTGTCAAGTCGACACTATCACTTGCGATAGAAGAACCACCTCAACAAGAGACGATTGAAGAAAAGATGAAAATTGATGAAGAAGAGAAGACCTAGGCTCCTGAGGCTAGACTAGGGGCTGCCTATCCTAGGATGGTTGTTTCCGATTCGGGGGAGAAATCCCTCGAATCTCTGACTCTGTATGATTATTTGCTCACTCCAGTGGGATCTTATAATGATGAGGGTTATGGCGTTGGCTACGTTTTGACTGTTTCTAATGATTACGTAACTAGCGACAACCAACCTAATCCGGACGTCGATTCTGATACAAATAACAATTCTCAAATCAATACATAATCTCGACGATCACAATGATAAAGAAGACATCCACCAAGGAGGCTATGAGAGTTCAACAAGCAACGAATCTATTTGCGAGTTTCGAGGAGCTCCAGTCACAATAGAGTTAGAGCCTTCAGACTCCGAAGCTAATCCAGAAGAACCTGTCATTCCGATTCAAAAGAAGACACCAGCAAACCCAATACTAGATTCAGAAGAAATCATAGAAGTCAACTTAAGAAGTGGAAGAGTTCTACCTCCGAGAATGAGTCCAAAGGACAAAGGAAAGCAGGTGGTTGTTCGGGAAGAACCAACCCCGACGAAGAAATACCCATTCGGGAAGAAATCGAGACACATGAAAATAAAGTGGACTACAACGTGCTAGCCCATCTTAGGAAACTACCGATCAACCGAGCATCTACGAAGCTCTCATCTTATCAAAGGAGATGAGAGAAGCTCTGATCAAGGCCTTACTTGATCAGGAAATTTGCTTAGCTCAAATGACCGGAGATTCCTTAGACGAGGTTTGCTCATTAAAGGAACAACGAGGTGTTACCTTCACGGACAATGACCTACTACTTGGGACGACGAGACCACAACTGACCATTGTACATTTCAGTTACAATTGGGAAGTTTACACTCTCCAGAGTATTGGTGGATCCAGGAGCATCAATCAATATAATGAATCTTCGAACGTTAGCATACATGGAAATTGATGCTTGCGAGCTCGAAACGGACAAAATGTTATTAAGAGGATTCAACCAGAAAGGAGAAAGAGCCCTCGGATCAATAACACTGCTAATGAAGACCTATGACTTAGCAAAGACAACCGCGAAATTTCACATAATTGATTCAGAAACGTCATTCAACGCTCTACTGGGCCGACCATGGATACATGAAAACTGGATGGTACCATCATCTCTACATCAGTGCATCAAATACTAGGATGGAGGGGAACAGTGCATCAAAGGTGACTTATAACCATTCTCCGTACATGAAATTGGAATCCATGAAGATGCAGCTTATTACGCACCTCAAAAAAAAACAATCTTCTCCAGAGATACCATAACGAATGAAGCAAAAGAAATTCGAGACAATAAAGAACCTGAAGTTCTAGTCCAACAGTCACTCACCACTCCCTTACGGCGAGATGGTGAAGGTTTCTCTAGAACTCGCATCCGAGGTCGAGGCCGGGGACGAGGTTGTGGAAGAGACACTGGGACAGTAGGACATAAAAAGCCAATGATCAACGTTGATTGGGAAGACAGTTCTGAAGAAGAAAAAGAAATCAAGCAAGAAGCAGCGACAATAAGTCGGAAAAAGCCGCAATTCAGGATCTCTCTCGAAGATGAAAAGAACGAGGAATATAAATTGATGTACGAGAAGATTAACCACTATGTACATACTATGACCACGAACCCGATCCATTCTAATAAGATCGAGGGTATGGTGGTCAAAGAGGTACGTAGCGGCGGTGCAAAGCCAATCAAATTCTACCGTGGTGCTCCTTCCTCCAAAACTGAAAATAATGTACAATTTGAAGATGCTACTTCATCAGAATTAATGGAATTACCTTTTGAGTGGTACTCTCCCTGTGTTCAAAATTTAATTCAACGTGGTGTCTTACCTCAACAATGGACAAAAGGTCAATCACAACATTTTGAAAAATTATGGAATAACTCCGATCGTCCACCCAATTCAAGGCATGGTCTCAGATTCGGCACAGTAGGATCAGTTGACGATACTGAATTTTGCTTGGTTGTCACTTGCGAGTCTAATGAAAACTGCATGGAGGCTATAGAAGAAATTGAAGATTTACAAATTGGAGACGCTCCTCCAGAGTTCGAAGAAGAGATCAAGTCTACAATAGATGAGTTAAAAGTAGTTAACTTAGGTACTAGCAAAGAGCCTAGACCTACCTTTGCTAGCTCCTTACTCAATAAAGAAGTCACCGAAGAAATAATCAAGTTATTAATGGAATTTAAAGACTGTTTTGCTTGGAGCTACGATGAGATGCCAGGATTAGCTCCGGAGGTCGCGATCCATAAGCTAGGAGTGGATCCTACTACGTTCCAGTCGGACAAGGTCCCGGAAGAATGCGTCTAGAAATCGAACAACAAGTCATAGCTGAAGTTAAAAAGCTAGTAGACGATATATTTGTCCGTGAAGAACAATACCTGACTTGGTTAGCCAATGTGGTACTAGTCAGGAAGAAGAATGGTCAGATCAGAATTTGTGTGGATTTCAGAGATTTAAACAAGGCATGTCCAAAAGATGAATTCCCTCTATCGATCCTAGAATTAATGATCGACATTGCTTCAACACATGAAATATTCTCTTTCATGGATGGATCTTCAGGATACAACCAGATAAAAATGGCTCCATAAGATGAAAAACTCACAGCATTCAGAACGCCGATCGGAGTATATTGCTACACAATGATGCCTTTCGGACTGAAGAACACAGGAGCAACCTACCAGAGAGCGATGACAAGAATTTTTGATGATCTCATCCATAACCAAGTCGAATGTTACGTGGATGATGCGGTCATCAAAAGCAAAGTAAAGGAAAACCACCTGTATGATTTGAGAATTGTTTTCGAACGATTGAGACAATTTAACCTTAAGATGAATCCCTTAAAATGCGCCTTCGGCGTCACCTCCGGGAAATTCTTAGGATTTGTTGTCCGACATCGTGGAATTGTAATCGACCCGGAAAAGATTAAAGCTATCTTAGAAATGCCACCTCCCAGAACCTTAAAACAACTACGATCTTTTCAAGGGAAGTTAGCATATCTTCGACGCTTTATCTCAAACTTGTCGAGTAGGTGTCGACCTTTCTCGGCATTAGTTAAAAAGGACGCCAAATTTATTTGGGAAGAGAAATGCCGGAGGGCCCTCGAGGACATTAAACGATAATTAATGACACCTCCTGTCTTAGCGACCCCGAGTCTCGGGTAGACCGTTGATACTTTATACTCGCGGCTTTGGACAACTCTCTCGGAGCCCTATTAGCCTGAGTCGATGATGAGGGTAAAGAAAATGCTCTTTACTACCTAAGCCGTCGTTTACTTCTGACGGAAGTAAGGTAGCCCACAATTGAAAAGCACTGTTTGGCCCTGATGTTCGCCGTTCAAAAGCTCAGGCACTACATGCTTTCTCATAAGGTCAACCTGATCTCGAAAATTAATCCATTGCAATACTTGATGACCCGTCCAACGCTTTCTGGCAGACTTGCCAGGTGGTCAATGGTATTATTGCAATTCGATATAATTTCGTGCCTGTTCGTGCCGTAAAGGGACAAGTCCTAGCAGACTTCCTCGCAGCACACCCTTTGTCGGCAGAATCTCCTCTCAATGACGACTTGCCAGATGAACAAATAATGAGCTTAGAAGTCCCTGATGATCCACGTTGGGAATTATATTTCAACGGAGCATCATCAACACACAAAGACGAAGAATCACAAGTGATAGTGCCCGGTAAGGCAGGAATCGGACTAATCTTTATAACACCGGAGCGGGGGATGTTAAGATATTCCTACCACTTAATAGAGCCGTGTACAAACAATGAAGCAGAGTACGAAGCTCTCGTAACAGGACTGGAATTAACTAATCAAATGGGGATAACAAACATCAACATCTACGGGGATTCGCAGTTAATCATTCAACAGATCGCCGGACAAGACGAGAATTTTAAAGCCAAGACTCGAGCAATACTTCCAGTATGCCATACAGTTGTTGGAACCGATTCCGAATGTGACGATCTACAAAATTCCTAGAAAAGAAAATGCTTTAGCAGATGCGTTAGCCCGCCTCGCAAAAGAATTTGCCTACTTGCAAGATGAATCAGTGGAAGTGTCAGTTCACGGACGTCAGGTCCTATCACAGCTCGACATAGACACAATACACAAATCGAGAAAGAAGAAGAATCGGATACAACGGTGACGGAAAACTCGGAAGATTGGCGACGGCCATTAATGGACTACCCGCAAACAGGAAAACTACCGGACGATAGGTCGTTAGCCCATCGGATCAAGAAAAGAACTCGTCCTACGCATTAATAAACAACACGTTATACGGAAGGTCTTTCAATCAAATGTGGCTAAGGTGCCTAAGAGGGTCCGATGCCCGTGAAATTGTTAAAGAGGTGCATTCGGGACTCGTGGCGCTCACCGATCGGGTCCGAAGATAAAAATGAAAATTAAAAGACTAGGGTACTACTAGCCCTCGATGATGACCGACTGCATGAAAATCGCCAAGAGTTGTCACCAATGCCAAGTGCACGGAGTGGTTCTACACCAACCTCCAAATGTGCTACATCCGAAAATTGCGTCGTGGCCATTTGAATGTTGGGGCACAGATATAGTGGGTCCAATAGAACCACCATCTTCAAAAGGACATCGCTTCATTCTTGCGGCTATAGATTACTTTTCCAAGTGGGCAGAGGCAGTTCCACTCAGAGAAGTGAAAGCACACCACGTGCTACAATTTTTCAAGAACCAAGTTGTCTACCGTTTTAGAGTGCCGCGCAGGATCATCTCAGATAATGGATCAACATTCAGAAGCACGCAAATCAATAATTTTGTCAGGAGACATAGAATCGACTGGCGATATTCAACAATTTACTATCCAAGAGCAAACAGTCTGGCTGAGGCTTTTAATAAAACTCTCGTTCAAATTTTAAAGAAAACTTTGGATGATAATAAGAGAAATTGGCACGAGAAGTTATTAGAAGCCTTATGGGCCTACCGGACAACCTTCGGAACTCCTACTCAAGCTACACCTTACGCTCCGGTGTATGGGTCCGAGGCGAGTGTTACCCTTAGAAGTCCGACTTCCTTCACTCGAATTGCGATTGCAAACAAAATCACGACAGAAGAGAATGCCAAATTACGACTAGAGGAATTGGAAAGCACCGGAAGGGAAAAGACTTGCGTAGCGCGAGCGAGATTTAGAGCTATACCAAGCTAAGATGGTTCAAGCCCATGATGATCGGTTCGCCCAAGAACCTTCAAAGTTGGTGACTTAGTTCTCGTTCTCAAGAGACCTATCCTTGCACACCGCAAGATAGGAGGAAAATTTGAACCACTTGGGAAGGGACGTTTGTGGTTGAGGCAGTCTACTCAGGAGGCTCCTACCAGCTAGTGAATTGCCAAGGAGAACGACATATGCTTCCGATCAACGGACGATACTTGAAGAAGTATTACGCTACTTGATGTTTCGAAGGAATGAATTCTTCATCCCTAGAAGCACGGGTAAAGTAATTACTTATGACTGGGTCCGAACTCAAAAATAATAAAACAAAACAAAATAAAAAAATATAATAAAAAAATGTGCTAAAATAAATAAAATCATGATAATAAAGTTTTCCTTGTACTCTCTTCCAAATCAAAATCTTTTTTCCGATCTTTTCCCACTTCATTCCTGTTGAATTTAAAAATAAAAAAAAAGAAGAAAAAAAAAGAAGAAAAAAAAAGAAAAAAACTCTATCTCTAATAAACATTTTCTTAATGTTCTTGTTCTTAGTACAGCCCCTGATCCTTTTCCTTGTCTTTTCGCAGGGAAATGTCGAACGGGCGGTTGGTCCTGAACTTTAGAAATGGCGTAAGCCTTGCACTCGATGAAAAGAGGGTGAAAGATGGAGCGATAATAGAGATTGACTCAGACTTCGCACCAGCAGGCCTGCAATACGAGGAAGTGACTGGATCCCAGTTGACCGAGAGGAACTGCTCAGTCAGACAGTAATGAGAGTGGGAGGCCCAAGTCACCAACCCGGTAGCAAGAAAAGGAAAACAAACACTGAGGAGGACAAGAGAATCAAGTCTGTAGTCGCTACAGCAGAAGGCAGGCTTGTCAGCACCGCGCCCACAGAGATTCAGGAAGTACGAAGAGCTACTCTCACAACGAACTCGGCGAAGAAATAAAAATCGCCGTATCCGCAAGATGTTAACTAAACTAGCGGCGAACCGGAGCGACGAGGCGGTCGCTACTACCAGGTGCATATACTTCGAGGATACCGGTTCGCCGGGAACTCGAAGAAAGGAGGCCGGCTCCGGGATAACGGAAGAGACCGGGGAAATCTCAAGAAGATCAGAAGAAGGGAGGCTACCACGCCACCATATAAAGCCACCAGTAATGCATGACCTTGTTGCAGAAGCAACCCCGGAGGATGTCCCGACGGAGACCATCCCCGAGGAGCCGAGGTATGCAAGAGAACGCGAAGGGATGGAGCCATATATCCCACAGTACGTCACCAGGCCTCGCCATTTGCAGATTATTCCAGAATACGAGCTAGAAAGAATGCAGAATGTCGAGAAGCAAACTTTTGAATACTTCGAGAGAATAAGAGACAGGAGGATCAATATACTAGAAGGCCTCGAGCTACATACAGACGTGTTCTCAGAATACAAACAACAACAAATCGTGGACTCGCATCCGGGATTTAAAAAATGGGTCGAGCGAGCCGCCTAAGAGAAAACACTTACTCAGAACCCCGGAGATGGATGCCAGGGAAAGGGAGAATTACAATACAATGTGGATGCTGCTACAACTTCATAGAAGACAGGAAGGGAAACCCACCGGGGATACTCCGTCATGGCAAGGTAAATCCAATGCCATTAGTCATCAAAAGGATGGTAAAGAGAATGATAACGTGGAGGGTACTGCTAGCAGATTGCATACCCAACAGTTGCATCATTAACATTTACAATAAGGGTGACTGCATACCCCGCACATAGATCACCACGACTTTGTCAGACCTTTATGCACAGTTTCTTTTCTGAACAAGTGTAATATCATGTTCGGATCTGACCTCCGAATAGCAGGCCCAGGTGAGTTCCGAGGGCCAGTAAAGATACCATTACCGGTAGATTCCGTCATGATACTAAAGGGTAATGGAGCAGATGTCGCTAAACATTGCATACCGGGAGTACCAATGAAGCGGATCTCAGTTACTTTCAGAAGGATGGATGACAGGAAAGCTCCTTACCACTTCTAGCCAGACCCAGAAGTAGAGAGCCTCCGGACTCACGAGCTGTGAGTTACATGGAAAATATCACACCTCCAACGTACATCCATACGACATCCTTGCCAAGGATGGCTTGGAAGGTGATGTTTTTGACCATGTGCCTCACTATTCAGACATGGATTTTTTTTGACAGATGCCTTTTTGGATGGATTGACAAAGATCATACATAGTCCGTTTTGAGTCTACATGGATTGTATGAGATGTATCCCAGATCAAGTTGTATGATGTATCTTCAACATGATTGGAATGGAAGTGACCATGTCACATTTTGGCCTTCACCTCTTTTGTGCAAATTGACTGGGAAACGCCACTAAAGTTAAATGAACTTCGAACAAAGAATAGAAAAGAAACAAAAAGAATAAAAGAAAAATTTCCTTAAAAATCTAAATAAATAAAAAAAAATGATGAACGCCAAATTCACATGAACATTAAATGAACGATAAAATAAATTTGAATCGTTAAAGGACAAACAAAATGAACACAGATTTCAAATCAAATCTCAATAAAATTCAAACTCAACATTCCAAATCTGAAATCCAATCCGTTCTACTCTCTCCCTTGTCTGGGATGGAAGCGGTCGATTCCATTGACACGGAGCCACGAGGTTTTCGATTCGGATCTGATGGCGAGGAATTGTATCCAATCCAAACCCGCAACGTTCGATCGACTCTTTTGAATGGGATATGTAGCATCTACATATTCCCTCCTAATTTGTTTCTTTCCACAAAAATCTTTTACAACTTTCATGGAATTCTCGAAACACCAAAATTTCACACTTTTCAAATCAACACTACAAATCTTTGCAAAATCAATTACGTCAAAATCAAACTTTTTGGGTTGGGGATTTTACATCCGATACTGCATTCCTTTAGGTTCTTTCCCTATCGCAATGAAATACATCAAAATCAAATTCTTGGGGTTGAGGATTTTACATCCGATACTGCATTACTTTAGGTTCTTTCCCTATCGCAATGAAATACATCAAAATCAAACTTTTGGGGTTGAGGATTTTACATCCGATACTGTATTGCTTTAGGTTCTTTCCCTATCGCAATGAAATACATCAAAATCAAATTCTTGGGGTTGAGGATTTTACATCCGATACTACATTGCTTTAGGTTCTTTCCCTATCGCAATGAAATACATCAAAATCAAACTTTTGGGGTTGAGGATTTTACATCCGATACTGCATTGCTTTAGGTTCTTTCCCTATCGCAATGAAATACATCAAAATCAAATTCTTGGGGTCGAGGATTTTACATCCGATACTCGCATTGCTTTAGGTTCTTTCCCTATCGCAATGAAATACATCAAAATCAAATTCTTGGGGTTGAGGATTTTACATCGGATACTCGCATTGCTTTAGGTTCTTTCCCTATCGCAATGAAATACATCAAAATCAAATTCTTGGGGTTGAGGATTTTAAATCCGATACTGCATTGCTTTAGGTTCTTTCCCTATCGCAATGAAATACATCAAAATCAAAATTTTGGGGTTGAGGATTTTACATCCGATACTCGCATTGCTTTAGGTTCTTTCCCTATCGCAATGAAATACATCAAAAAATTCAAATTCTTGGGGTCGAGGATTTTACATCCGATACTCGCATTACTTTAGGTTCTTTCCTATCGCAATGAAATACATCAAAATCAAACTTTTGAGGTTGAGGATTTTACATCCGATACTTGCATTGCTTTAGGTTCTTTCCCTATCGCAATGAAATACATCAAAATCAAATTCTTGGGGTTGAGGATTTTACATCCGATACTGCATTGCTTTAGGTTCTTTCCCTATCGCAATGAAATACATCAAAATCAAACATTTGGGGTTGAGGATTTTACATCTGATAATGCATTGCTTTAGGTTCTTTCCCTATCACAATGAAATACATCAAAATCAATCTTTTGGGGTTGAGGATTTTACATCCGATACTGCATTGCTTTAGGTCCTTTTCCCTATCACAATGAAATACATCAAAATCAAGCTTTTGAGGTCAAGGATTTTAAATCCAATACCGCATTGCTTTAGGTTCTCTCTCTATTGCAATGAAGCACACCAAATCAAGCTGTTGAGGTTAAGGATTTTACATCCAATACCGCATTGCTCTGAGTTCTTTTCTCATTGTAATGGTTCAATCCAATCAATTCAATTTTCTTTTGAGGATGAAGATGTTACATCTAAAACCACAAAATTCCAATTTTCATTTCAAGTTCAAATCCCTTCAAATTAATTTTAACAAAACTTCAATCTAAATTGAAACTCAAACTAAAATCTGAGCTCACACATCAAAACTTAAACTGAAACAAAATGAAATCTAAATCGAAACTTCCCCAGATCTTGTGATTTGGGGCTCACCTCCTTTTCCTTTCCCCAACGAGAGTTCAGGAATCTCCAGTCTCAGAGATATACTTGACACTCCCCAGCAGGAGCTCTTATACCCTATCCCAGGTTTGTCACTTGGACTTCTGTGTTGGATTTGTTGATCACTTCGGTCAACAACAATACGCGCGTTGTGCTCCGTTAGCTCACCACGCCTATTGGGGGTCCATTTGTTGACCTCATTTTTGATGAGGTCTTCTCTTCCTTTTTAGTACTTAGGATCTAGCCTTAGGCTTCTCCTTTGACTATCCTAGAGGATTAGAATTGGGACCCACCACTTAGAAATTCAAACCACTTCTTAACTCCCTGCAAACTCCACAAACTTGATTGTAGACCCCTAATCACCAAGAGGGTTGAGATCAAATGTGGAAGTTTAAAGGATGGGTTCCTATAGGGCTCTTTGGCCTTAGGACTTCCCTGGGTGGTCTGGTCTGGTGAGGGCTGACTTACACACACACTACACTTATACACTACACTTTCACACACCTCCTAAAACCACACCCATACCCAACTTGACCTCCTGACTCATGAAGGTGATTCACATGGATGATCCTTAACCCCTGAGCCCTTGACTAAGAGGGTTAGGAACAACATAATGAATGCCTCAAATGAGTCCCTTCATGGCTCATGTGGGCTTGATATAGCTTCATAGCTCAACCAAAATTATTTCATTCCACTTACATTTACCCAATCTTCAATTTTCTAAATTTTCAATTTTTGACCCCCGGGACCCCGGACCCGCCTAGCCTACCCAAAACCCTTGAAATTACCCAAATTTTCCAAAATTCTCCAAAGTCATCCAAATTCCTCAAAATAAATCCTAAACATTCTCCCACCACTCAAATTGACCATTTTTACCCAAAATACCCAAAATTCCAGAAAATACCCCCAATACCCTCCAAATTACCAAAATGCCCCTCTTGACCCAAAAATCATAAAAATTTCCAACAATTCCCAGAAAATTCCAGAAAATCCCAAATATTTCCAATTTCATTTTGTTCAACTACACCATGGGCCAATTTTGTCAATTTACCCCACTTTTGTCAAAATCCCCAATTTGACCCATTTTAACCCGAAGTGAACCCAATGTCAAACCAAACCTGCCCAATTGACCCAAATTTTGGTCCAATTCAATTCTAAACTTCAATTCAATATCCCCAAAACCAATCTAGACCAAATCCAAGCCTAATTTGATTGGCATTTGAATCCAATTTCACTTTTGACCTTAAAGCCCAATTTGGACCCATGACCCAAACTTAGCCCAAACTAACCCAATTCAACCCCAATTAACCCCAAATATTTTCTAAACCTTCCCTAACATCCATACAAACAAAACACTAACATGATTTGCCTAAAATTTGAACCCTAACCCAACTCAAATTCAACCCAAAGCCAAAACTCCTTACATGGGCCTACACCTAAACCTAACCCAAATAGGCCCAAACCCCAAAATCCAAACCCAACCAAAGTTGAAACCTCTTTGAAACAGCCCTACAAACATTTCTCAACATTAATTTTACACCAATTTCAACATTAGCCCAACATTAGCCCAAGTTAACCCAATTTGGCCTACCATTGGCCACTTTACCAAAAAGCCCAAATTCAACCCAATTCAAACCCAAACCACCTCAAATTTGTTTCAAATCACTCATGACACATCCCTAAACCAAATCCAACAATTATTTGGCCCAAACTTTTACAAATTTCCCATCCACCAATTTATTTCCAAGCTTAAAGAGCCCACTTTCTTAAACCTTCCTAAAAACCCATCCAAAACAAATTTAAAAGCCCAGAACTTATTCCAAAAGCCCACATGAAATTTCCCTCATCATACCTATAATTTAAAACACTTCCTAAGTTCCAAAATCAATAAACAAATAATTACAAATCAAGCTTCATTAAATTTGTCCACTAAAATACCAAAACTCCTTAAACACACTTTCATGAAACCAAGCCCACTTTTCCCAAGCCATATATAAGCCATGAAGCCACTCTTAAGCCACATGCAAGCCATGTGAGTTGTTCACATGTGACCTTACCTCATTAGGAAAAAGGAGGAGATCCTTTCCACATTCCCTTAAGGTGATTAACCATTTCCATGTCTCCCCTAAACCATGTTTAATCCTAATTGTACTTGGATTGTGACTTGACCCCACTAATCAAGCTGATCCAAATCACTTTCTCTTCAGCCTAAACCAAGTCTTGGGTGGTGCACCTAGCCCAAAAGGATGGGTTGACCCATTTAGAGCCAAAATAGCCAGGCCCCCCATGCCACTTTGATCTAACTCCTTTACACATGTCCAAACCCAATTGACTTCACCATTTCCAAGCCCTGGCCTCCCTGGTCAAGATGGTCACTTATGCCTGCCGGCCAGCCTCCTGGGTCGCCGGAAAACGCCATGGCCGAGACATTGGAAGGAGCCAAGCATTAAAATTCTCCCTTGCTTAGTTGCCCCATGCCCAGTGGCCATTGCAGCTGTTCTTCCCTTGCCAAGAGCAGCTGATCCCAGTCCCTAACTCCCCCTGGGAGGCCCTCCAGCCTCTCCTATTTAAACCTCACCCCTCTCGGCCATGAGAAGGTGCTGAACCAACCTTAAGGAAATTCTGCCAAAATCACTCCAGACTCTCCCCCACACCTAGAGCATTTGATCCCCACTGTTCTCTTGCCCTAATCCCCACTAATTGAGCTCAATTTTGGAGCTCAATTCTCAGGCCAGAACAGGACACTCCCAAATTCTCCACCAAAGTCAAATTAAACTCACCTACACCTGCACAAGACCAAGAGAAGGAGTTCCCCAGTGAAAGCCCCCTCTCCAGGCTACCCATCTGTTCCAGACTCCAAAGGTTGAAATCGGGCTTGGTCAAAATCATACCTGGACAATTCACCAGGCCAGGAGACTTCATCTGGAGCTTGCTTGGACCCTGGAGCGCTGAGTTGGATGAGGAGACGGAACGATACAGATTGAGTTGTATGAGGGGACGGAACGATACAGCGGGCCGCTGGAGCGCTGAGTTGGATGGCGGCGTCAAACCAGAAAGCGCCGCGTGGCTGTTCAGAGATGCTAAGGTTGACGCGGCGCCGATTTGGATAAATAGAAAAATAGGGATTTTCTTATTTATTAAATACCCAGAACTTTGAAAATTCATAACTTTGTGTAGAAAAATCTTAAAAATAAAATAAAAATACCCACTTGCTCAGTGAACAGAGGAGAATAATATGGAATAGAAATCATGTAATTTCATTAAGTATTTTATTTTTAGTAATTTATTTACTCTCTGTATTGTTTTAATTCTCCATGCATATAGGAAATTCACCATGGCATGAGACCATAGGGCTTTTGAAGCCTCTGAACTTGGGAACATTCCCTGAATTTTCCAAAGTCAGAGGCCATCCCTATGAGAAGTTATTGATTTTTCAAATTTATGTTGCTGTTTTGAGTACTTTAATTCCAATAATTAGTATGTTGAGAAATAAATTCTAGGAAAATTTGAAGATGTTTCTTATGACCAGAGGACCCTAGAGAAAATAGGTTTTGAGTTAACTCACTTGGAATAACCCTAATTGGCTTAAACACCCAAAATGGAACCTTAATTAATTATAGCTAATCATACATCAAATTGACTTGAAATCAATTTTCCACTGACCTTTAGGATCAGGGGAACCCACCAGAAAAGTTTGAAGCCAATTGGACTTGGTTAGCCCTATCAAATGGGTTGATTAAGCCATTTAGCCAAACTTAAACTTTAAAAATTCATAACTTTCAAAATACTTTTCAAAAAATTTACCAAATTAGTTTTGGAGCCTCTCTGATATCAAAGGAATTTAAAAAAATTAAAATTGTAATTTTCTAAAAAAGTTGATTTTTTGCATCATTTTAATATTTTTAATAATTAAAAAATAATAAAAATCACAAAAATAATAAAATTCACCAAAATGTCACATTTTGAATTTTAATCACTTATGAACAAACTCCATATTTTTCTTAAGTCTCTATGATGAGATATTAAGTTTTAAAGCCCTAAGGTAATTTTAAAATTAAAAAATGTATTTTCTAGCATTTCCACTAAAATAATTCTTATAAATCAAAGAAAAATCAGAAAATTATAAAAATTAGTTCTCTAGTTTCCTTGATATTAGAGAGATTTTTTAAAAATATAAAATTCATTTTTTAACCTTTGTTTTATTTTTAAAATTAATTAATACTCCAAAACTCAAAATAATTATAATAAAAAAATATAATTCAAAAAATCACCAAAATTGGTCCAAGTGGTCCTCTGGTCATTAGGAATGTCCCATAATTTTCTTAAGGACATAAACTTTCCCTTGGTCATCTTATTGAATTTACCTTGAAAATCCCTATTTTCCACCAAAAATAATTACATAAATAAATTAAATACAGAAAAATCACATTTTCTCCTCTAATGTCTTAATTGACATGTGAGTGAAGTCATATAAAAATTTCAAATTCATTTGAGCTCAATTTAGTGAGTTATGGAATTAGTAAGTTTAAAGGGCAAACTGGTAATTAAAATTTTAACCTATAATTAAAAATTTTAGGTTTAATTAAAAGGCTGGGTAAAATATTTGATACTAAGTTGATTTTGGATGTTTGAAACTTAGGTTATTAAAGGGTGGAAACCTACCAAACAATTTGAAAATAATTAAAATAAACCTTAATTAAATAATTAATTAAATTTGGAAGAATAAAAAAATTGGAATTATTAAAAAAGGGATATTATTAAGAAGAGATTTATTCTTTAATTTAAAAATCCCTAAATTAATCACCTCAATAACATTTAATTCCTAATTAAAATGATGACCCAAACTCAAGATTTAAAATGTTAAAAGACTTAATCATTAAATTAAATTAAAGTTAAAACATTTAAATTAAATCCTTCCAAAATTTCAATTAAATTAATACTTTAACAATTAAATTAAATCATCTTTAAAACATAAAAAATAAAATATTAAATTAAAATTAAAATTAAAATTAAATTTAAATTAAATTAAATTAAATTAAATTAAATTAAATTAAATTAAAAAATATTAAATTAAATAAAATAAAATTAAATTAAAACATATTAAGTTAAATTAAATTAAATAAAAAAATATATAATCAAGTTAAAATAAAATTAAAATTAAATTAAAAATAAAATTAAATTAAAATTAAAACTAAACCAAATTAAATTAAATTAAAATTAAAACTAAACCAAATTAAATTAAATTAAAATAAAATAAAATTAAATTAAATATAACATCACCTAAAACATAAAGAATTGAAAATAAATCTAAAACAACCTAAACACTATTCCGAACTTAAACCCATTAACTAAAATTAAATTAAATCACAAATCACTTAAACACCAATTTGCCCTCGAAAGCTCTTGTTGTCATAACTCCTAAACGGAGTATTAAGTGAAGTGTTACTTCACTTGTAGGATATTCAAATGTCCTAATTCACTGTGCAAGATAACAAAACTTAAACTCTTGGATGATTAATTCACTTGTATAATTAAATTCTCTTGGACTTAAAATAATCCTAGAGGTATTGAAAATATGTTTAAGACTCGTCTTAAACACTTCCTCAATATGATAGGATATTTATAAGAACAATTGAACTTAATTATTCTTTGATGAAGAAAATCATCCTTAAACCAAAACACAAGAACCTAGACGTCATAGGAGATGACTAGCTATAGGATTAGGACTTTGGTAGACAACCAAAACCTTTCCCTTAGCTTTACCTAGGTACTTGATGAAATATTTAAATGCTTTAACATGTGTTTTAAGTGCAGCTTGGGATGACGGGAAGACCCTCCAGGTACGCATTTATTTTATTGCAATTTACTTTATTGCAAATGCACTTTACTTTTCTTGCATGATAAACAACTGTTGCATGAAAACCAAAACCTTTAGGATAGTCCCTTAAACTGAAACCAAAACTAAATTAAAAATCATTACAAGATAAAATTCACCGCCACAACATTTCAAAATATAAAACAACTCAAAATTTAATCACAAACAGAACACAAAACTACAATTGTAACTAAATTAAAACGTCTCGTTGAATGATCGAGCATACCTCGGATGATGTAACCCACGTGTTGCTAACGGGATTTCCCACGGTCTAAATGAAAGTGTGGAACTCATTCAGTTGAGTTTAGCAAATTCATCTGGACTAAGTGAATTCAATGAAAATAACGGTGCCGGGATGACGGAACCGTGGGATCTTAATCGGTTCTGTTCTAATAACTTTAAGATATGTTTTAACTAAAACACTAAAAAACACTTGGATTTTAAGACTTCTCTAAAACCAAACTCCTCTCTTCTCTTTTGATTACAATCTTCTAAAACTAAACCCTCTGCAACAACGAGGAGCTCGGAGCATGGTGGGCAAGCACGGCCATCGTCATCGACGAAAACCTGAGTCTACTTCAGCAAAACTTTCTTAGAATTAAATAACCAAACCATAGGACTTCGAGGTAGTTTGCCTAGTGCAACATAAATCCTCAACCTTCTGTTAGGCATTTGCATTGCAAATTAAGCCCTAACCGGTCTTAGGATTCCGAGGTAGTCATCCGATATGACATAAACCCTCACATCTTCGAGGCTATTTGTGTGATCACATCATACAAATATAAGTCCTAATTAATTAAAAATTGGCAAGATCAAAACATTAAATAAACATTAGGACCTTCCTAAATTCAAGTCAAACAATAGGATAGTCGGGAAATTACCGAAGTTCGCTTCGAATCTGTGATTTCTCCTACCTTTCTTCCTTTGAATTCCCAAAATGAAATGTTCCAAATTTGATCCATTCCCTATTAAAATTCCAAAATTCAATCCCTTGAAAACTTAAACTTTGAAATTCTTGAGAGCAAAACTATTGATTTTTATCGAGAGTTTTCTTAGGTGATTCCCGTCACTTAAGATGTAATTAACTATAGGGGCTTGCCCTTATAGGGAATTTTAAGAACCCAGGTAATATAAACCCTGCTTAATTTCTTTGTATTAAGCAGGGGAACTTGTCGGCTTATAAAATTGGTTCGTAGACCAAACGGATGTCACAAATCTTCTAATTTATTTAACCGAGCTCCATCATCAAGCAGTGTGTCTACTCTCCGGGATAGATATACAGTTTGTGGTGCGGTGCTCGTTTATAGAAACTATTCGGAATGGGAGATCAGTTTTATTTCATATCTTAAAATTTTCAAATTTAAAATTATTTTCAAAATCAAATACTACTTTTCAAATTATTTATTTAAATTAAATTAAAAATTCGCCGACAATTTCTGTAGGCGACCTCTTTTCAAAATACAACATAACCTAAAAATAAGCTGTACAATGTTGTTAAGTTGTTAGTGTGAAGTTTGTAAGTCTCATGGATTTCATATATAAAGTTATATTGTTTGTGTTGTGTGAACTTTTTGTGAGTATAAGTATCTAATCTTCATACTACTATTAAATTAAGTGATTAGAAGATTGATTAAGGGCAAATCGAGGTTGAAAATGATTGACGAATTTCAAAAATTTAAAAATTTTGGGATGTCGCCGACGACGAGAATTATCTCGCCGACAGCGAGAAAACCCGCTGACAGCGAGAACGAGCTCGCCGACGGCGAATTTTTCCCGAAACTTTTTCCTTATCAAATTAATTAGCTCGCTTACGGCGAGAAAAATCTCACCGACAGTGAGATCGCGAAAAGACCTATATTTGACCAGTCAACCGACACTATTCATCATCCCCTTCCTCAAAACTTCGAAAAAACCGACCTAGGGCTTGAGAGATCTTGGATTTGAGGCGATTTCAACACTTTTTGACACCGGATTTCATCTTCCCTTGGTAAGAGCTTCACTCCTATGCAAAAATTTTTGATTTTCACCATGGATTTCTTCTACATTGGGAAATTTTGAAAAATTTCGAAATGTGGAGAAAATACTTGGAAGAATTTCATAGAAATTGATTTAAATGGATTTTAGATGTTGTAGGAAGCCTTCTTAGTAATATTTGGTAGTTTAGTTAAAATTTTTGCAAATTTCACAGATCGAAAATGGCTCCACGACAAAAGCGACGGATAGATTATGACGAAACTCATTTTGTGAATGCAAGGGCACAATCAAGATATTTTAACAATATACAAGCCAGAACATGCATTCAAGATCGAGTTTTCAAAAATCCTGGAGGAGAAGTTGAGCGAATCATTAAGGAACGAGAGGATGGGAAAATTTCTGTTTCGTGACCAACTGAGCCGCTGTAGAAGTGGTAAAGGAATTTTATACGAACTTAACACAGGCTGAAGATGCACTGGTTAAGGTTAGAGGATTTTTTGTGGAAATCAACGCTGCTAGAATAAACGCTTATTACGAGGTTATAGACACCTACACCAGCGAGTATGAAACTTTTGGAACTATGGAAGGACCACTGGAAGAGGTGATTGACTTTCTCACTGATGGGAAAGGCGTCTGGAAGATAAAGCAGCGAGAACGGGTAAACTTCCCTCTTTCTATGTTAAATGCAACATCTAAAGCCTGGCACTATTTTATTTGTTCTACTTTGTTACCTACCTACCACCATAGTGAGGTAACAAGAGATAGAGCAGTTCTGAATTTCTGTATTCAGAACCAAAAGAGTTTTAATGTGGGAAATGTAATTTATAAGAATATATTAGCCACCTCACAAAATGAAAGTGGAGGAGGACTAGGACATCCTGGTCTTATCTATGCACTCTGCCAATTATTTGGGGTAGAGGAAAGAGATGATGAGGAATGGGTTGAACATATGAAACCCATTACTCAGGCTAATATAAAGAAATATGAATCCCACGAAGGATGGAGATCTGGGACAAGGGAATATGTACCTTCTTCAAGTAGAGATATACCCTCTACTAGTTATGAACCCCCTCAGTACACCACTCCTATCCTTCAAGATCTGATGAATGAGTTGACCCTGAGTAGAAAGAGTTTTGAGCAATTTGGAGAAAATATGGAAAGAAGATTTGAGCATATAGATTAAAGGATTATAGGCTTGGAAAGAAGACACGATTATGATAGCGAATATCTCCAGCGACATTCAGAATATGAAATTGCATACTATGAGGCTGAACGTCGATATAGGAGTGGTGATTTAGATGTTGTCTTTCCTGAGTGCCCCTGCTATACACAGTACCAGCCTTCTCAGCCTGGAGATCAGAGAGATGATATAGCCTGGGATTTTGATGAAGAAGATTAGATCTTTTATTTAGTTTGTTTAGATTTATTGTTATTTTGAAAACTTTATTATTCTGTACTTTCTGTGGACTGTGGATGTTGGTATGTTTACTTATGTTATGATGTTAGACTTCTTATGTGTGTTAAATTAGTCTGCAATTTTTTTTATAGGACGTTAGTCTTTCTTTAATGTGTTGTTTAAGTTTTTATAAGTTATGAACTTTTAATATTGTTTAGATTGTTTTAATATGTTTTAAAGTAGATTAGTTGATTGTATGTGTAGTAATAGATTAAGTTTTCATTTGTTATGTTTTATACTTATTTCAAAATTTCATCCCTGCACTTTCTTTTAAATACTATATGTGGAAGAATACTAACAGTACAGGTTCTGTAAGTAATGAAAAAGCCTGCAAAAATTTCAAAGAAAAGAAATACCTAAAGCTCAAAGGTATGATGAACTTTACTATATACTTTCCCTTTTCACTATTTAGTATAGATAGAAAAATTTAAGTTTGGGGGAAGGTAAAAATACAAATTTAATTATTAAATTGTTCTCAATTTCTATTTTCAAAAATTATTATCAAATGATTTTCTATAGTAGTTTTTTTCAATTCAATAAACATGAATTACTTTATTTAATTATTATAGAAAGTTAAATAAAATGTTTCTAGTAATTCAATTAATTAATGGAATAAGATATTTGGTTAAAAGGAATAAGAATATAGTAAACTATTTAAAGTAAGGAAAACTATATTCTAAAATTGAGATTCTTAAGTATTTAAGTGAAAAAGAAAGGATTGAAACTCAATGAAGTAAAGGCTATGAAATATATATAAGCAAGGAAATATTTTAAGCTTCAAATTTAGGAAGAGAAATTGAAGTTCCAAATTATTAACAGGCTATCCAAATACAATAATCCTCACTTTAAAAAGAAAAAAAGAAGGATTGAAAATCAATCTAAAAAGAAAAGAAAAGAAAAGAAAAACATAAGTGAGGAGAAGCTTGAGGAGATGCCTTATCAAAAATTGGCTTCAATGGAATCAACCTAATGGGTAAAACTTAATTATATTTGTAACCTTATATTTATGGATTAGTATTTTACTAAATAGTGTTTTCTTGAACTTCCTATCATCTAAATATCTTAAGTAATTTACTCTTTTAAATATAGTCATTCCTGAAATAAATAGAAAGCTAGAAATCTTAGACCTGATAACTAGATAATCTTATATCTATAAAGTTAATTTAATTACTTAGAAATATTTCTATTCAACTTTACTATAATGTTATTTAAATTTAATTCATATTATATCTGAATTGAAAAATTCTATTACAGAAATCATTATTTTTATTTAGTATTAAAATTACTTGAGGACAAGTAATAATTAAGTTTAGGGGATTTTGATCACAGAAAAATATATTAAGAAATTTATATCTATTTTTAATGAAATTGGACTTTAAAGAAAGGTATTTTCTTTATTTTACTGCAGCAACGAAGATTTATAAGTGATGGAAGCAAAAAGCATGAAATGGAGCGAATTTGGATCAAAAAGGGAGAAATTCATGCAAAATGAACTAAGTCGCCGATGGCGAGATCGAGACCGTCGATGGCGAGATCATGAGGAGAATTTTTGAAGGAATTACAACTACCTCGCCGACAGCGAGCCCGAGCCCGCCGACAGCGAGATCGTGCTGTTTGAAGACCTTCTAGAAGCCCCGCTGACAGCGAGGTCATTTCTCGCCGAGGGCGAGACAGTTCAAAATGAAAAATACATTGAACCTGAACTCTTTTTGAAGAAGTGTTTAAGCATCCCTTGGACCTTTGCCTACCTCTATAAATAGAGGCCGAATTCTAGTGTCTCTGTGTCTCTTGAGTCTTCAGTGTCTATTTAGAGAGTCTATTTGTGTTTGTGTGTTAATTTAAGAGTTTTAAAGTATAATTAGTGAGTTAGAAGTGTGCTGTACTAGAAGAAAAAGTCAAAGGAACTTCAAGGAGTCTGCTTGGGGAAGAAATTAAGATAAGTATCTTTGTTTATTGTTGTTAACTTGAAATGAAATCCTAGCTTTGTTTTATTCCCATGCATTCTGAGTAGTTTTCTTAGTCTTTCTCCTTGTTTATGAAAATTATGCGAAATGATGAAATTAAATAGAAGTACCTAATATATTAAAATAAGTTGTGATAATTTTTACTTAAAACTTAATTTACTTTCAATACTGACCAATTGATTTGTTAAAATATGTTGAATTATCAACTATAGTAAAAATTACATCCAATATTCGGGAAGTCAAAAACCTTGGAAGGAGGGTGCAAATAAATAGGGAAATATTATTTATCGGACGTAGAATTGGACATTTTAGTGTGACAGACTAAAATATTCAATTTGGTCCTATTGTTTGAGAGCTGAAATGTAGATGTTAGCCCTCAGGTGAGGGGAACGTGGGAGCTCTGAAGTGGCAACCAGTATCCTCCCAGCCTAGCTACAAATTCAGTAATCAAACAGAGGATTAGTCAATGTTATTTGCACCTGGACCAAAGGGTAAAGAATAGGAATGCTCCTATTTGTCACAATACAATTCAAAAATTCTATTTAGATTCATCATTCACTTAATTTTCTAAAAACAAGGAGAAGGATATTTTTTTTTTCTGAATTATCTAATTCAACTTTATTTTAAGCATTAGTTTACTTAGTTTGCTTTAGTTACTTTAAATTTCCATTTACTATATTAGTAAATAATTCCTTTAAATTTTAGCTGATACAAATCTGTTAAAAACTTCCCTGTGGGATCGATGACCAGGACTCCACTAGAGCCTTGTATTACTTGATACGTATACTTGCGTAGAATCCACATTAAACGTTCCATCATAAAATCATATATATATATATATATATATATATATATATATATATATATATATATATATATATATTAAAGTGGGATCAAGTTTTTGGTGCCGTTGCTTATTAACGTAATTTGCAAACATATAAAAAGTGGGTCACCTGCATAGTAGTAGTAAGTAGTAAACCTTAACTTTAGTGTTTATTACACATTATGTAACGCTTTCTTAAAACTTCAATATTTTCCTGTGGGATCGATATCCAGGACTCCATTAGAGCCCTGTATTACTTGATATGATACGTATACTTGCGTTGAATGCTTGGACTTAACAAAATTATTATAAATCTAAAAATTTGAGTTCATAAATTCTTACAAAATATAAAGTCGAGCATCAAGTTTTTGGCACCATTGCTGGGGAAAGTAACGGAGTTAAGAAAGCAAAAGTTAAGTAACGAAGTAAGTTTATTTTGTAGTGTATAATTGTGTTTGTTTATTTTTATTAAAGTATTTGTGTTTGTATATGCGTAGTAACAGTTCTATAGGTTTAGTGCCTTGCGATTCGGAGTTAGAGCGTACTGTCAGAAAAATTAGAAAACAACAAAAAAAATTGAAAATCTTTGCAAAATTGTGAATATTCAAGATAATCAAAGAAATGAAGTTAGAAATTTGCCAAGACCTTTAAGAGAATATGCTAACCCAACAGTAGATGAAATTCATATAACTATTCAAAATCCTGATGTTGCTGTTAATTCATTTGAACTTAAACCTGCTATTATCCAAATGGTACAAAACAATCAATTTGCTGGAACACCTAATGAGGATCCAAATTTACATCTCGCTAGTTTCTTAGAACTGTGTGCTACTTTTAAATATGATGGAGTGTCTAGTTTTGTTGTCAGACTTAGACTTTTTCCTTTTTCATTAAGGGATAAGGCTAAGGCGTGGTTAAATTCGTTAGCACTTTGATCTATTAGAACTTGGGGAGAATTATCTCAAAGGTTTCTATCAAAATATTTCCCTCCAACAAAGGCTGCTAAACTAAGAAATGATATTACATCTTTTTGTCAGTGTGAAGGAGAGTCAATATATGAAGCTAGGGAGAGATTTAAAGATCTTCTTAGGAAGTACCCACATCATGTTTTATCAAATTGGTTAATAATTCAAACATTTTATAATGGATTGGTGGGATCATTGAGATCTATTATAGATGCTGCCGCTGGTGGATCATTAATGTCAAAACCTTTTGATGAAGCAAACACATTAATTGAAGAAATGGCTACTAATAATTTTCAATGGCCCTCTAAATGGGTAAATCCTAAGAGAGTAGCTAGCGTTCATGATTCAGATATGATGACTTTGGTAGTTTCTCAAATTGCAGCCCTTTCAAATAAAATAGATCAATATGGAATGAATTATTCTCAACCACCTCCAGTGTTAGAGGAAAATTCACTTGGACAGATAACAGAATCTCAAACACCGTACGAGACCTTAAATGCTATTAATAAACCTAACAATCCTTATTCAAATTATTATAATCCTGGTTGGAATAATCCCTCAAACTTCAATTGGAATAATAATAATGGTAATGTTAACCTGCATTGGGCTAACAATTTTATGAATCAAATTGGAAATTCGAATAATCTAGAAAATTCTATTTTTAGACATCACATCCCTCTGAATTTAATAGTAACCCACAATTTAAGGATAATAAGTTGTCTACTGAAGAAATGATTTTGAATATGGGAAATCAATTACAAGCTCAAGGTGTTGTTATGAAGAATATTGAAAATCAATTAGGACATATTTTCACTGCACTTAATAATAGACCTTCGGGAACACTTCCAAGTAATGTGGAGATCAATCCAAAAGATCAAAACAATGAACAACTTAAGGTTATTCAACTAAGGAGTAGAAAAGAATTGGAAACTAGAGTGCAAAAAGAAGTTGAAATAGAAAAGGAGAAGGTGGAAATTGAAAAAGGTTCAAACAAGATTTATCCAGACATGGATTATCCTCTTGAACCAATGAAGATAACAGTTGAAAAGCCACCACCTCCATTTCCTCAAAGATTAAAGAAACAAAGCGGGGATAAAAAATTTAGAAAATTTTTGGAGATCCTTAAGAAATTAACGATTAATATTACTTTTGTTGAAACATTAGAACAGATGCCTAACTATGCTAAGTTTATGAAGGATATTCTGAGAAAGAAAAGAAAGTTTACCGACCATGAAACTGTTGCACTTAGCTGAGAGTGTAGTGCAATTATTCAGAAGAAGCTTTTGGAGAAACTTAAAGATCTTAGTAGTTTCACTATTCCGTGTGCTATAGGTGAAAATTTTTTTCGGAAAAGCTTTATGTGAACTAGGAGGGATTATTAATCTAATGCCTTTATCAACTTTCAAAAGGTTGGGAATAGGAGAAATTTCTCCTACATCTGTGACTCTTCAGTTGGCCGATCGTTCCATTACTTATCCTAAAGGAGTGGTGGAAGATGTGTTAGTGAAAGTGGATAAATTTATCTTTCCTGTGGATTTTATTGTACTTGATATGGAGGAAGATAAAAAAATTTCAAAAAGGAAGATTTGGCTGGCTGATGCTCGACTTTATATTTTGCAAGAATTTATGGACTCAGATTTATAGATTTATAATAATTTTGTTAAGTCCAAGCATTCAACTCAAGTATATGAATCATATCAAGTAATACATGGCTCTAATGGAGTCTTGGATATCGATCCCACATGGAAATATTGAAGTTTTAAGAAAGCGTTACACAATGTGTAATAAGCACTGAAGTTAAAGTTTACTACTTACTACTACTATGCAGGAAACAGTAAGAACAACGAAACAGTTACAATTAACTAACTACAATTACTTCTAACAACTTTAGGAATAGGAATTAACTAACAGACACACTAAATGAAGTATTTGAAAGGTTTTTGATATATGAGAAAAGTATCTTTCCTCTTGCAATGAGAATATAATGTGTGGATTGATATTGAATAATTATCTATTTTATTGTGCCAAATAGGAGCATAGATGATTCTTTACCCCTAAAAGAGTACCCCCTCTTCTAAGTAAAAAAGAACATTGACATATTTTAAGTTTAGTCACTAACTCTAAGGCTAGGCTGGGTGGATACCGGCTCTCACTTCAGAGCTCTCACTCACCCTTCACCCGAAGGCTAACCTTTGATATTAATTACTAATCTTAAAACTAATTTGGGGATTTCAGCCAATCACCCTGAAATCTCTACATTGAATTCCATCAAAACACATTTCCTTATTCATTTGCACTCAATTCCCATGAATTATGCAATTCATCCAAAGAAATTGAATGGATATTTCATTATTGTTGTAGTACATTAATTCCTTTCAAACTTAATGTTCAACAACATATTTTAACATTTCAAATGGCCAAATCGAAAGTAAATTAAATTCTAAATGAAAAATTGTCACAACTTCTTTATTAAATTAAAAGCACATCAAATCCACATCAATCCATCATCACATCTCTATGCAAGAAGAATGACAAGGGAGACTACTCAGAATTCATGGAGAAGATACAATAAAACATGGATTTTATATATAAAATAAAAGTCATACAAACCACAAAAGAAAATAAAACTTATCTCTTTCTCTTCCTCAATGCAATTCCCTTGAAGTTCCTTTGAATTCTCTTCTCTCTTCTTTACAACACTTGATTCTCTCCTTAGAATGGAAAGGAGGAAGAAATCTTTCACTTTACCTCTTCTCCTCCCCTCCTTAGAGAAGAATCCCTCTCAAATCTTCACTCTACACTCTCTACTCCTAAACCCTAACACTCTGGAAAACACAATACACTCTCTAGATACTTTTTCCACACCACTTTTTGTCCAAAAGTAGTTACTTATAAGATAGGGACGAAATCCCAAGAGTTTCCGTAGGCATCCCTTCAAAAAGTCTCCAAAACTATTCAAATTTGAACTCGCTCTATCGTGCCATTTAATTGTTGTGCTCTCTGGATTTGGGCGCCGGCGGTGCAAGAACACTTTTTCACCATTTTTCTCCTTTTTGCTCCTTTTTGCTCCAGATTCGTTTCTTTTTGCTTCTTTTCACTCCAATCACCTAAAAATATCATATTTGCAGCAAATCATGAAAAATACCTTTCTTTAAAGTGTAATATCAACAAAAATGGGTAAAATTAGATAGTAAAAACCGTATATATTTTCAGTTCATCATAATCCCCCAAACTTTAACTGTTACTTGTCCTCAAGTAATCTTTTTACTACATAAAATATAACTCTAGGCAATGAACTTTTCAACTGTAAGACGCTAAAATTTTTCATTCAAAAGAATATATTAGTTAGATTTTCAGAAAGAAATTTAGTAACTCAGGTCAACACTACATGTATAAGGATATGCAGTAACCAAGTCTAAGAGTTCTAGTCTTCTATTTATTTCAAGATGAACTATAATTTGTCACATTAAGAGTGCCTCAAAAAATTATGTGAGAAAGGAGTTCATGTAAACATCTTTAGAATGTAGGCCAGTACTTAAGACATAAATTCAGAAATAAAATCAAGTTCTCCCTTTAGGGTGATTCAAGTGAAGCCAATTTTTGATTAGGCATCTCCTCAAGATTCTCATCATAAATATTTTTCTTTCTTTCTCTTTTCTTTTTCTCTTTTCTTTCTTTTTTAGGGATTATTTTTCAATCCTTATTTTCTTTTCTTTTTTTATTGAGAATTACTATATCTGGATAGCCCTTTAATGATTTTGAACTTCAATCTCCTCTTTCTAAAGTTCAAACCTGAAATATCTCCTTATTTTATAGTTAAGTATAAGCTTTATTATTCATCACAAAGTTACAATCTCTTCTTAATACACATTACTTTAAGTCCCTTAACATTTCAAATATATAGTTTTCTTTACTTTAAATAGTTGACTATAATCAAATCCCTTTATACCAAATATCTTACTTCTATAAATCAACCTTTATCACTCAAAATGTTTCATCTTATCCTTCTTTAATATTCAATTGAAATAAAAATTTCTAGTTATCTTATAATGAGGTTCAACTGCCAGAAGTTATGCTAATAATTTTTTAAAATATAATAATTGAGAACAAATAAAAGTTATTGTTTCTCTACCCTCACCCAAACTTAAATTTCTCAATAAATTTGAAAAAGTTCAGAGTAGAAGTAAACTAACCTCTCTGTGCTGGGATCTTGAAATCTTCAACTGCTATCTGGTATTAATCAAAATTTACAGCTAGAAGGCATGAAACAATTAGTAGCAGTGATATAACAATTTTAGATATCTGCATGTGTAAAGAGAAATTAACATTAAACATGTAAACATCCAACAGAACACTATAACATGAAATAAATTATCAGACTACTAATAGTACAACCAATAGTTTTAATGTATCAGTACAACGTAACAGTACAAAATAAAAAGTAAATAACACTTCATCACAACTATACAACACAGGGTTACATATCACATGAAAAGTAAATATCAACTACATCACATCAGTACAATACAACAGACTAAGAACAACAGAAATAAAACAAACAATCTACCAGTCTTCATCACCAGGATAAGCAGCAGGGTCATCAGCAGGGTCAGGTCTATATGGTGTATAGCTGGGGCAAGTAGGAAATACCACATCGGACTCCCCCCTCATAAATCTGACCTGAGCATCATAATAAGCAATATCGAACTCAACTCTCCTCTGCAGATAATCTTCATTCACATCACTCCTCGCCTCAAATACATCCATTCGACCATGGGGTCTATCCATACTAGAACTCTGTAGTCTTAGCTGCTCCATAATATCAGATAAGGTAGGCGGTTCAGAAGTAGATGGAACATCATAACTAGTAGTAGGAATATCAGTACTCCTACGCTCAGCTCTGGCTCCTACATGAGACTCATAAGTACGAATAATATTCTTTGTAATAGGTCTCAATGGAATAGCCACTTCCTCAGAACTACTGAACTCCACTCCATACTGAACACAGAAGGCATGAACTTAAGTAGGATGTTCTAATCCTCCTGTAGTCTCGCCTCTAGCAATCGTCTGAATATTCCTGTAAATAATAGCTCCAATATAAATCTTTTTCATCTTCTGAATACAGTAGTTCAGAATCACTCTATCTTTAGTAACTTGCTGTGGTGATAAGATTGTAACAATCTTGCTGAAATGAAATAATGCCAAACTTTTGAAGCAACATTCAAAGTGGAGGCGGGGAAATTTATCAACTGTTTTGGACTTACTTTCCATTCTCCTCACCCATCAGTCAGAAAAGCAATAACTTATCTTGTATTCTCCCTCCCAGTGTCAAAGTTCTCGTATTCACACACGAATGATTCCTGAGTCTGATAGAAAGCATTGATATGCTGAGTAAGTTAACCATCTTCCCTCTAACAAGCACATACTCAGTCTTAGTCCAGGGTATGTTAGAATATAATTCTCTAACAACTCCCATAACAACATTTGCAGTGAAATAATAGAATCGCTCCTAGTTTAGCTCTGAAATTAATTGTTCTACAGATTCGTCAGGACTATGAAAAGCTCGATCTTGGACACACTTTTTGTTGTGAAGGATAGAGTTATAGCGAAATTGGGCTTTGACGTTAACAAAACTCTCCTCATCAAATTCCAATTTCCTCTTCCCTTTTGGAGCTATGTGAATTTCTGAAATTTGCAAGAAAATTCCAATAAATCCCAAATTCACAATGTAGCAAACTCCAAACACTATTCTAAACAAGTAAGAGCAAATTTCATCATGGAAATCTCAAAATTTCTTTAAAACTCCAAAAATTTACATTATAGGCAATGTAAGAGATTTCCATGGTGAAAATCCAAAAATTTAAACTTAATGTGAAGCTCTTACCAAGAGAAGTGCAAATCTGGTGTTGAAAATCCTTGAAATCTCCTTAAATCCGAGATCTAGCAAGCCCTAGATCTTTAAAATCGTGAAAATGGAGGAGGAAGACCAATGAAATGGAAAAAAATTTGTGGGTCCCAGGGCAAAATTATGAAATCAAGGGTTTTAGGATTTTATGGGTTCGGACGCCTGAGGCGCTCTATTTAAAAAATATAAGCCAACTCTTTAAATTTGGGCACCGGCGGCTCGAGTCCAAAATATTTTCTGGGTCCGAAAATTTTTTCATAATTTTGATCGTTTCGACGTCCACAATGATGTTTAACACTTCAATATGCAATCACATCATTCTATAAGCAATAATTAACATAGATTTTAACACAAACAATACACAACAAACTTATATATATAATCCAAATTACATCATAACCACTAAATATGTTCATTCAAACCAACTATTCTTAGATGTTTAGTGCAGCAAGTACTCTACGGTAGGCAAGCACTAAGATCTAAGCACAGAATGAAAGTAAACACATCCAAATCCAAGTTCAAGTCTCAAAGCAAATACTACACCAACCAAACATGACTAAGCAAAGCAATCTAAACACGCAACAAACATAAGTAGAATCCATCAATTACTCCACATCTTTTTCAGAACTATCCTCTCCTATAATGTCTCCAATTGATTGTTGATGCACAAAAAACTTATAGAATGGACGAAATGAAAATTCTACAGATGATTCTTCAACAATCACCGCGTTCTTATTCATAAGATTGATCAAGCCCTTCTCAATTTGACCAATGTGATCGAATTGCTCTTTCATTCTCCAATCAGAAATGTTATTAATCGCATTCATAACGTTCCATACCTCTTTCTTCAATTGTTTAATCCTCTTTAATATCATTCTATAACCTTCAGGAAAATAGGGTTGAATCGGCTGTGAAGTCTGTGTTGGTTGATCTGCAAGCAAATTCATGCCATCTTCATCTCCAACTGTCTGGTAGTTGTAGGGATTAGATGGATCAATAGGCCTCCATGGAAGAAGAACCTTTTTCCCAACTTTCTTAAGGAACCTATGACTGACTACATAACAGAAATATGGTGGACGAGTGTCCAATCCCATATTTAGAGCCATGCACAATTAATCCAAGTACTGATTTCACAATAATATTACCAATATCAACTGGCCTTCCAGTTTGAATACAAAAATTCAAAATGACACTTTCCTTGGTTACCTCGCTAATCTTCAATGTTGGAAATAACTTTGCCGAAATAAAGTAATGCCACTGCTTCGATTGAGAGATGCAGATGGAAAACTCATGTATCCATTCTCTCTAACTTTCCATTCTTCATTCTCATTCGTTAGATATCGATATACATCATTCATATTATCCCTTGTGGCATTGAAATTAGAATAATGACAAATAGGTACGTTCTCGATCATAAAGAGATCGTTGATTCGTGCAGGAGTGAATTGAACAAATATACTTGGTTGATCCTGTGAAGATTTGCATAAAATTCTTTCACGATGGGAATAACAACGGCAGCGGTAGTGTAGCAAAGCACTTCCTAAAGTCTCTCTTTAATAATTTCTCTAATTCTAGTAGTAGGATTATCCATACCTCGGTTTATGAAGCCTCTTTCCTTAATAATCCGTCTTTTCATCATCACTTTGTTGAACAAACGCTGTGCTTTAAAACTTATGAACTTCCTTCGGTTGAAAACACAAAATCAAGGGGTTTCAATGGGAAAATAATCCATAGGATACGAATTGGGATAGGTGTTTTTCATTTTTATGGAGTTAAGAAGTCAAAAATGGAGTTTAGGGATTTATAAGGACGAAGATCCAGCCAAAAACTACCAAAACTCGCATTTTGAAACTTAAAAACTATCAAGCAGATTTTGGGCCTCGGCGGCACTCGATAGGGCGCCATCGATGCTTAAAAAGTGAAGTTCAGTTGTAGGAAAATGATAGGGCACCGGCGGCGCCCATTCTGGCGCCAGTGGTCAAAAATTCTCACCGAACTTCGTTTGATCCAAAATATTCCATTATCTTGATTAGATCCATCATTTATGAAATTTTAAAGTATTTAGGAGTAACTAGATTCAAAAACAACTATCTTAAAAACACAACAACAACAAACAAGTAAAAACACCACAAAGATACATATGGGTTGCCTCCCATAAAGCGCTTGGTTTAATGTCGTCAGCCTGACAAACCATTCAGTTAATTGAGATGATTCAACATTAAAACCTCTTTGAAGTCAGGTTGAAAACCGTCAAAGTAAGGCTTTAATCGATGCCCATTAACTTTAAAAATGTTTCCAGTATCAGGATCTTTAATATCAACAGCTCCAAAATAATGAAGTTTTACAACTATAAAAGGTCCTAACCATCTAGAC